>CM045462.1:29444245-29840722 GCA_024666655.1 Dascyllus trimaculatus | reverse complement strand
AAAAATCTGGGTCACAACTGTTATTAATAGAGACATAGTGGGTCCTGAGGCTGGACCAGTTGAGAATCACTGCTCGACAGTGTATCAGGGTGACGTTATTGAACATCCGTGTGGTGTTTCTCGTTTTGCAATTTGCAGACGGTCCCTGTTCACTCGTCTCCCAGCCGGCTGCTCATAGACACCAGTGTTATTTGTGCAGCCTAAAGACAGCTACTGTTGATAAAGCTGGGCTTGTAGCACATTGTCTACCTGACAACGATGGAAAGAGGCATCGATTGTGTTTTGACAACGTGTCACTGATGAGTTATTGATGTCGGAAGTCTGAATCTGTGAATATCTTTCCTGTATTATCATTTTCAGACGTCTGCAGTGAACAAACAGGGAATTATCTCATGAGCACGGCAAACTTACATTTTAATTTTTTCCTGCCCATGTCCGTTTAGGGCCTCCGTAGTTTTTTTTTTTACTACATTTACTGCATTTTTACAACCCCTCTAACCCCTTTCATCAGCTGTAGAAAGATGCTCCTCCATGCTGGATGTATCTCCAACTACTTCCTCCTCTGTTCACTGTTTCTGAGCCGTGCTGCATTTATTCTATTGATCCAGGAGGTTGGATTTTCCTTGAAACTTTCCTTGATTTTTAGTCATGTGACTGTCAATCCCAGCTGAGTCAGTCATGGCTTCTCAGTTGCGATGAGAAGTGCAGAATTTTTAGTTTTTTACAGAATCTGGTCAGAGTAAAGGGTTAGTTTAAGGTGATTTATTAAAAATAAAACATGTAGAATAAAGTGATTTTGGTGAAATGTAATGATTTTTAACTGAGAGTTGGTTTGAAGAAATCCATCGGTGGGTTTTTGGTTGAGTTTCCTGGCAGATTCCGACCACAAACACAGCTTCCGTTGTTTTTACACCTGATTTTTAGCATTTCTTAATTCGAAATGCTTCCGGTGACGCTTCATGATCTGCATGTAACAGGAGAGTCTTATTGTTAACCGTGTAAGTGTTGTTTTGCAGGATGAGATCAACGCCAACGAGGAGAACATCGCTCATTTCCACAAGAAGTCTGCAGAGATCCAGGAGATGCTGCAGAGTCAGGAGGCTCCGCTGGAACTGCAGGCGAGTCGAAACCCGGATAGATTTCCTTTCACGGTGTCGTTGTTGTTGTTTTTTAATAACCGCTGCTGGACTCTTCTCCTCCCTGTGGACCTCGTAGGTGATGGAAACGCAGCTGAAGAAGAGGATGGAGCAGGTGAAGGAGCTGTTCACCGACTGCACCGACGTCTTCGAGGAGCTGATCGCCGTGAAGAAGCACCTCTCCGAGAAGATCGAGCGCTGCCAGTCGGCCGTGGAGAACATCCAGGGCTGCCTCAGTAAGATCGACGCCGCAGGACCCAAGGTGGAAGCCCAGATTCAGGTACGCGGCCGGTACGTCCACCAGCAGTAGCGATGCTCTCTAAATGACGCTAACGTTAGCCGCGTTCCTCTCCAGGACCTGAGCGATGATCTGGAGTCCCAGGAGGAGCAGGCCGAGGCCGTGCTGAAGGAGGTGGGGATGGTCTCCAGCGTGGCCAGTCCACAGGTTCTGGAGGTTCTGTCTGTGGACTGCAGCCGGCTGAGAGAAGCCATCAACAGAACCAAAGACATGATCCACCTGAAGAGGGAGGAGCGAGACAAAGGCCTTCTCAAGGTCCTCAAAGGTTGGTGTTTGGTTGCGTCTCATTTAATGCAGCAGTAGATGATGAAGGAAGATGTGACGGAGCAAAACGAGGTTGTGACTTGCAGCTTCACATCCTTGTTTTGAATCTTCTTCAGTCATTTATAATCAAGTCTCTGCAAAAGAGACCCGAAGACGGCAGAAGAAATTAGCACCGCGGTAAAAACATGCATCAGACGTACTCGAAACCAGATGTGTCGGAAACAATCAGAGACGTCTTTAGAATGTTAGTGAAATCAACGTTTTGAGAGACTTAAAGCACAACCGTGGTTTACATGCAGCAATAACATTACTTTGAGAATGGAGAATAGCTCAGACAAAAAAAATCTTTATAATATTGAAAAAAGATGTTCAAAATGGCTCAAAATCTGTTCAAAATGAGGAAAAGTTTGATCAGACTGACTCAAGATTCGCTCAAAATGACAAGAAAAATTCAAAATTGTTAAAAATAAATCAAAATTTGCTGAAAATGACTCAAAGTTTGCTTAAAATGGCTGAAAATCTGTTCAAAATGGTGCCAAATTTGACCAGACTGACTCAAGATTTGCTCAAAATGATGAAAAATAATACAAAATTGGTAAAAATAAATCAAAATTTGCTTAAAATGGCCCAAAATATGTTCAAAATGATGAAATGTTTGATCAGACTGACTCAAGATTTGTTCAAATTGACAAGAAAAATTCAAAATTGTTCAAAATGAATCAAAACTTGACCAGACTTGAAAATTGTTAAAAATAAGTCAAAATTTGCTGAAAATGGCTCAAAATTTGCTTAAAATGATGAAAAATTTGACCAGACTGACTCAAGATTCGCTCAAAATGACAAGAAAAATTCAAAATTGTTAAAAATGAATCTAAATTTGCTTAAAATGACTCAAATTTTGTTTAAAATGGCTAAAAAAATGGATAAAAATGGCTCAAGATCTGTTCTAAATGATGAAAAGTTTGACCAGACTGACTCAAGAATCGTTTTAAATAACAAAAAAAATGCAGAATTGTTCAAAATAAATCAAAATTAGCTGAAAATGGCTCAAAATATGTTTAAAATAACAAAAAAATGTGGCAAAAGAATGTTTATTATGACTCAAATTTGTTCAAAATGATGCGAAATTGACAAAAAAATCTTCAAAATAATTTTTAAAAATGGTCAAACATGTGAAATACATTATAAACTGTTATACTGATGTTTGTTGGAGGGTTTCTGAACTGAGGCTGTGACTGAATGTTACTAACCAATGGGCAGTCGGTGTAATTTAAATTAATTTGAGAGCCACCTCTAAGTATCTGATGTATGTTTGTAATGTTTTCTTTTATGTTATTTAGCCACAGATGCACTCAGGAGAAAACCTCAGTCGTGCTCTATTTCAGAACCGTTTTTGTTTTCTCAGATGAAAGGCAGTCCTTCGAGGAATGGTTCCAGGACTTGCAGCTGGCCGTCAACGAGTGTTTCGAGAACCCCGAGAGCAAAGCCGACGTGGAAACATACGTGCAGAGGCTAATGGTGAGTCGACGGGCGGACAGAGGCGCTGTGGATCGTTGATTAATGGATCTGACCTCACATCTTCCTCTCATCAGGCCTTCCTCAAGTCGAAGGACGCGGAACGACGTCTGGATCAGCTGGAGGATCAGCTGCAGAGGGGGAACCAGCAGCTTCCTGCTCAGCAGCTGGTGGAGCTCAGCGACTGGCTGAAGGAGCAGCGGGAGGAGGTGGCCACATTCAGAGCCCACTGTCAGAACCGGCAGGAGCAGATGGAGGCGCTGCTCAGCGACCTGAACAGGTGATCGGTGATGTCATTCCCTCAGCAGCAGGACGACACATGTGGAATAAAGTGATTCTGGTAAAACGTCGGGATTTCCAGCTCAGCGTCATAGCTGCTCGTTACACGTGATGATTTCAGTGATTTCTATTTTTATTTCCTCAAGTTCGGCAGAGTATGAAAGTCTTAAGCTCCTCCTTCTTCTCCTTTCTCATGAACTAGACGTGTGATTGTAACCATAGACTGCGTTGACTGCTGCTGCCGATTGGAGCCGACGTGCCTACGCGGCGGCCATCTTGGTACAGTGCCACTGGCCCCTACAGTGCATTACGTCTATAGAGGAATGACATGTCTGCACTATAAAAGTGATCATAAATCCATCAGTTGTCAACATATATTGTTTGTTACAAACGTCAGACATGGAGGACGGACAGGCAGACATAAATAGAACAAAAGCATCCAAGCATCCTGTGTCAAAGCTAAATGTGTGACGTTTTTAACAAACCAAACCGTTTGGAAATCGGTCGAAAATTCAGTGAATAATTCTACTTTAAGATTGTGGAGTACCTCTTACCTCCATAGACTTACATTCACTCCCCCCTCTGCTAGCCCTGTACCAAGATGGCGGAGCTTTAGGCACGTCCCTCCACAGTCAATGCGGCATCTACGTATATATGTCGATGACTGTAACGTCTGAAAGCGTTTCCTGACTTTTGCGTTTTGCCGTTTAGCTTGCAGAAGCAGCACGACGGCTTCCGCGAGTGGCTTCAGAACAAAGAGAAGCGGTCCGTGGTGTTGGAGAAAGCCAGGGCTCTGCTCAAAGACCTCCAGGACGAGAGGTGATCTTCAGACACAACGTTCCAGCTCACATTCAGGAATAAGAGTCGAAAGTTTTTAAACATAACTGAGGGTGGCATTCCTGTTTATAACCAGTGCTGTGTGTTAATTATTAACCCCTAAAATATAGTATTAATAAACTTTATTCTAACAGAAACTGGAGTTACAAGGTGCTTTACAAAAAAAGATCAGCAATGAAACATCAAAAATCAACAGTAAATCAATAAAACAGACAGAGAGAGATGGCGATGATTCAAAAATGGTTTAAAATGACTTAAACGTATCTTCAGAATGGTGCGAAATGTTTTCGAACCGGCTCAAAGCTTAACCAAAATTGAAGATTTGCTTAAAATGCCTCGAAATTTGTTCAGAATAACAAAAAAAATCTTCAAAACGATACAAAGAAAATTCAAAAATGACTCAAAATGTGCTCAAAATTACGAAGAATGTCATCAAAATGCTACAAAAAAATGTTCAAATGGCTCACGCTCTGTTCGAAATGGTTCAATATTTGTTCAATGCGATGCAACGTCTGAAACCATGAAATACCTGTGAAAGTATTTTAAATTATTAAACCCACCCAATGAATTTTTAACCCCTATGATATGAAAATATTCTACGTTTTATTTGAACCCCGGTCCCCCACTTTACAGTCCCCAATACAGTCCCTTAACATTAAATTGAACCCCAGAAACCAAATCCCTCCGTTTCAAAGCCCAGCCTATGCTAACTAAATGATTTTTAACCCTGGTAATGAAATAAAAATCCCGCAGAAAACAACAACAAAGTTCAAATGTCCTACCGACAATGCGGCCTTAACCCATCCGACCTAATGAACAGGCGCGGCCTCTAGCGCGGCAGCTCCTAACAGCCTCCCAGCTTCTTAGACAACCGGAGATAAGAATGCCGGCCCAACCGTGCGTATGTCGCTCAGGAAGGAAAGAGAACTCCATCACTGTCGCTGTCTGTCGCGTGGAGACCCAAAATGTCATGTGGTCAGAGGGGGTTACCCCAAAAACAAGAGTGCCCTCTGGTGGCTTTTAGAGTAAACCGCATTTAATTGTCCACCAGGTTACACTTACATTAAAAAAAAATCCTGGATCCAGACGGTGATCCGGATCAGTCCCAAAATGTCATCATTTCTTTCTTGTTCCATTTCACACATTTCCTGAACATTTCATCCAAATCCGTCCATGAGTTTTCCAGTTATTTTGAACACAAACAAACAAACCAGTGCCGGCCGTCACATAACCTCTTTAGTGGAGGTAATAAACTAAACATCACAGATTCACCAGACGTATAAACCTTCTGTTTGTTTCCACAGCAGTAGAGCTGAAACCCTCAGCGAGCTGTTGGCATCCGTACGAAGACAAGGAGTCCGAGGAGAAACCCTCCTGAAGGACGGAGACAATTTAATCCAACGCTACAAAAACCTGGAGGCCCGACTGCAGAGACAAGCCGAGGCCCAGAACGCCCTGGACGGAGAGTTTGACGAGTTCAGCACCCAGACTGAGAGCACCAGAACCTGGATCAGTGGTCTGCTGAAACCCCTGAAGTCTGCAGGAGGAGTGGAGGAGATGAAGGACAAAGCTCTGGTGAGTGGAAACCAAACCTGATCTGATCTGTGTTACCGATCAATCAATCAAACTTTATTTATAGAGCACTTTTCATACAGTAAACAATGTAACTCAAAGTCCCAAAATAAAAACATACAGAAACACACACATAGGCCCACAAACACTACAGTAGCTATTAGTCTGGTGACATGGGGGGGCGCTGAGGAACCATGTGAGGAAAACACCACCTGTGGGAAGCTCATCCATACTGAGAGGGACCGGGGTGGACTCCACACATGGTACAGAGCCCCCCAGTCCTCAGGGCCTGAGGGGTCTCCAGGGTGACCCCCGCGGCAGACCAGCCACACCTCCTAGCATCGAGGCCCCCCATGAGGAAAACACTGAAGCTAAAACTGGACAATAAAAGAGCTAAAAGCTAAAAGACGGTAAAATAAAGAGCTAAAAGACAGTAAAATAAAGGGGCTAAAAGCTAAAAGACAGTAAAATAAAACAGCTAAAGCTAATAGACAGTATATTAAAAGAGCTAAAAGACCATAAAATAAAAGAGCTAAAAGCTAAAAGACAGTAAAATAAAGAGCTAAAAGTTAAAAGACAGTAAAATAAAAGAGCTAAAAGCTAAAAGACAGAAAAATAAAAGAGCTAAAAGCTAAAAGACGGTAAAATAAAGAGCTAAAGCTAAAAGACGGTAAAATAAAGGGGCTAAAAGCTAACGGACAGTAAAATAAAAGACCTAAAAGCTAAAAGACAGTATAATAAAAGAGCTAAAGCTAATAGACAGTAAAATAAAAGAGCTAAAGCTAATAGACAGTATATTAAAAGAGCTAAAAGACCATAAAATAAAAGAGCTAAAAGCTAAAAGACAATAAAATAAAAGAGCTAAAAGCTAAAAGACAGTAAAATAAAAAAGCTAAAGCTAATAGACAGAAAGACTAAGAGACATCAGTTAAAAGCCGAACTAAAAGGAGGGTCTTGAGCCTCCTTTTAAAACCATCACCAGTCTCTGTGGTCCTGATGTCTTCTGGCAGACTGTTCTATAGACGTGGACCATCGGGGCTGAATGCAGCCTCCCCGTGGGTTTTAGTTCTCACTGTAGGAATCATTAAAAGGCCGGAGCCAGAAGACCTCAGGATCCACGAGGGTTGATGTGATAAAATCAGGTCTGATAGATAAGACGGTCCAAGGCCACTGAGACACTTAAAGACTAGCAGTAGAAGACCAGAGAGCAGGGCGTCGTAATGGTCTATGCGACAGGAGATGAAAGCATGCATCAGCACCTCGGTGTTAGCCTGAGAGAGAAATGGGTGGACCCTGGTTTATTCTTAAGATGATAAAAACCTGTCTTTGATTTATGTTTTAGAATAATTAAAGTCTGACTTAACCTTTAATCCTGCTCTCAAACTGTGATCGAGTTGTTTGTTTACTTCTTCTGCCCTCCAAACTTGTACATTTCTCTCCGCCAGGCCGTCCTGAGCTCCAAACCCGACGGAGACTCCAGAGTGAACGACCTGAGAAGACGGAGTGAAGGTCTGGCTGGTCAGGAGGACCTGGAGGAGGACCGGAAGCTGAAGGTCCAGCAGCTGGTCGGAGACACGGAGGGTCAGTGGAGAGAAGCTCTGCAGGCTGCCGAGGAGGCTCTGAACAAGGCAGAAACTCAGGCCCTGCTGGACAAAGACCTGGATGACTTCAAAACCCAGAACCAGAACGTCCAGTCGTGGATCAGAGACCAGGACCAGAACCTCAAGTCTCTTGGAGGCCACATGCAGGTGGAAGAGAGGCTGCAGGCTGCACAGGTGAGTTTAAAATCACTTTAATGATGCTGAATATTTAGTTTTTCGAGGGTGAAGTTGGGACTTAAAGCTGCGTCTCTTCTTTTCAGGCTGTTCTGAGCTCCAGACCCGACGGAGAGGCGAAGCTCCAGAACCTGAAGCAGCAATCCAGGAGTCTGTGCGAGAACCAGAACCTGGAGGAGGTCAGGAGGCAGCAGGTTCAGGATTCAGTCAGAGACACAGAAGATCAGTGGAGGAAGGTTCTGCAGGCAGCGGAGGAGAACCTGAACCGGGCGGAGGCTGAAGCTGCAGCTGAGAGAGACTTCGATGGCTTCAAAGCCCAGAGTGAGACGGTTCAGTCGTGGATCAGAGAGCAGAAACAGAACCTGCTGGGAGCCACTGGTCACCTGCAGTTTGAAGAAAGACTGCAGGTCGTACAGGTGAGTCTGCAGGTCAGGTGTGACTCTAAAGTTTCTGTATTCGGAATATATAATTTACTACTGATGTGTTTTTGCTTTGAGTAGTTGGATGAAATTAAAAAATTAATCTTTAGGAAGTTTGTTTTTCTATCTTTGCCTTTTTATTCACCACTATAAAAAAAACTAAAAACAAAGAACTACTTTTTGCACAAAATGTCCAACACTGTAAAAAACAAAATTGAAATCACACAGCAAAGGTGCCAAAGAAAACCTCATTAAAAAACAGTGGAATACTGCAAAGTGGAAAAACTGAAAACAACAAATATCTGTAAAATGACAACAATTTTAGCTGAATTAAAAACTATAAAACAGGGTAATTTAATTGTTACACTTAGTTAAACTAGAAAAGCCCTCAGAGAGCTCATACCTCCTCCAATCAGCTTCAGTCCACCCCCAACACAATCTCCCAGTTCACATATTTTCTATGGAACGTTACAGATACTAATGTAATTACATACAGTTCAAATGTCCTACCAACAATGCGGCCTTCACCCCATCCGACCTAATGAACAGGCGCGGCCTCTAGCGCGGCAGCTCCTAACAGCCTCCCAGCTTCTTAGACAACCGGAGATAAGAATGCTGGCCCAACCGTGCGTATGTCGCTCAGGAAGGAAAGAGAACTCCGTCACTGTCACTGTCTGTCGCCCAAAATGTCATGTGGTCAGAGGGGGTTACCCCAAAAACAAGAGTGCCCTCTGGTGGCTTTTAGGATAAACCACATTTAATTGTCCACCTGGTTACACTTACATTAAAAACATTCCTGGATCCAGACGGTGATCTGGATCAGTCCCAGAATGTCATTATTTGTTCTTTGTCCCATTTCACACATTTCCTGAACATTTCATCCCAATCCTTCCATGAGTTTTTGAGTTATTTTGCACACAAACAAACAAACAAACCAACGCTGGCCGTCACATAACCTCCTTGGTGGAGGTAAAAATGTAACACTGTTTTTTAATTTACTGATTTTTTACCTGGACATTATTTAGAATTTAGGACTACTGTTTTTCTTTTACACTCAACATGTAAATCACATTTTTTTCTGTGATTTTACTGAATATTCTAATAATCAGTAATTTTAAAAAAGCAGGCTAAATATGTGAAACAACAGTTAAAAAATGAGTTTCCCTTTTTCCTTTTTTAATATTCCTAATTTTTCTTTCAAATAGCTGCGAACATCTGTAGAACGATGATTTTTTTAGCCGATTTAAACTCGGTGAAAGTGTTTTATTCTCACACATAACTACTTTTTGTAAAAATGCAGATTTTTTATGTTGACATTATTGATAGTTTTGGCTTTTTTTCCCTCAGTTAATATATAAACGTATATTTTTTTTTCAGTAATTTTAATGTTTATTATCTGTAACTTAACAAAACATGGAAAATAAAGTGACTGTTTTTCAAATGTTTGGATGAAAATATTTTTTTGCTGAAATAAATATAGTAAAAAACAAAGTACCTTTTCTAAAAACACAGACTACTACTGTAGTCGTTGACAATTTTGCCCCTTTTTTATGGTTAATATGTAAATTAATAATATTTTTCTGTGATTTTGCTGGGTATCAGCTTTAACTTACCAAAACAAGGACAATCTATAAAATAACAGTAAATTTTTCCAAACCAAAATTACTGTTTAAAATACTATTTTTTACAGTGTAGATCAGTAGTTTGTTTCGCTAAATATCCTGCAGCGTGGATCGATCTCAAGTTTGTAATGGGAGTGAAGTAAAGAGCAGCTGTTCCCTCTAATCTTCCTCATCGCCACCTTTTTCTTCCCCCTCCAGTCCGTTCTAAACTCCAAACCCGAAGGAGATTCGAAGCTCCTCGACCTGAAGAGACGATCCGAGGGTCTGAGCGGTCGTCTGGACGAGGTCAGGAAGCCCGAGGCGGAGCAGCTGCTGAGGAGCGCCGAGCAGCAGTGGGCGGCGGCCCTGCAGGCGGCCAGGCAGGCGGAGCTGCGGGGTCTGTCGGACGACTTCGACTCCCAGAGCGGAGACACCGAGTCCTGGATCAGAGAGCGACAACAGAGGCTGCAGTCTGTGGACGGCGGCAACGCAACACCTGAGGAGAGAAGCAGCACAGCCCAGGTGTGTTCAAGAGAAATACTCTAGAGGCAGGTTTGTGCTTTACACTGGAAAATGTCCCTCCCAAAACAAGAAAACAAACTTATTTCAAGGCACTTTTACCTTGAAATAAGTGAAAAAATCTGCCAATAGAACAAGAGAACATTTGCTTGGTCAGATTTCTTGAAATAAGACATGATATTTAGAATATTGAGGTCTTAAAATTAGCAGGGAAAACTTATTTTAAGCTATATTTTAGCAGCATTGTCAAGCTGAGGTGTCTTAGAATAAACCAGACATGCTAAAGAATTAAATAGATTTAATAAGTTTAATGTCAGCTTCTTAATCTGAGATGTATTCAACTTATTTTAGTTGTATTATCGTGGCTCTTCTCTAGATTTAAGACCATCTTGTACTTGAAATAAGATCACACAGATTAATTGAAGCATTCTGAGATATAATGTCTTCTCACAGTTGGCTAGAAATCCTAATATTTAGTGGTGTTTGACAGCATTTGAAGGTGTTGTGTTTTAGGTGAAGCCAGCTACGCCCAAAAGGAGGTGTTTTAACTCAAAAGCAGACATTTGCTTTGTTTTTTTACACATTTTCCACATGCAGCTGTTTTCTGATATAAACTGGTGATTTTCCAATAAAATGCATTGACTTTATGTCTTAAATCCAGATTATTTATCTGATACAAACAACAGTTCAGCTTGAAACATGTATGAAATGAAATGAACCTTGTTTCTGGTAAAATACAACTAAAACAAGATCATTTCAAGATTGTTTGACTTAACAAGATATTTAAGATGCGTTGTCTTAAAACACGTCCCTCCATCTGCTTAAATGTTACCTGGAAAGGGAATTTATCTTAAACCAAGTGGGTTGAGACAATTTTGACTAAAAATAAGACGAATAAACTTGGTAAGATGCTGAGTTTTTGCAGTGTACCTGAGTTAACACATCCAGATTAGTTGGTGTGATCTCCGTGTTAAGTTGTAAAAGCAAAATAACTCTACTTGCTAATCATCTGTGTTAGCATTCTTAGGTTAGCATCCTGCTCGAAGTCCAATTAAAGCAGCTGAACCTGACAAAGTGCTACTTAGAACCCATCCACATGTACATGAGAGCTATTTAAAATGTGTTTTTGCTGTACATTTTTACTTTTCGGCCAACTACCGATCATTTTTATGGATTCCAGGGACCATCGCAGGGATTTTAAAGTCGTCCTTATTGGCTCAAACCGATGTCTGGTTCTCGAAAATGACGAAAACATCGACCATCAAATGATCTACCAGGATGTAGGATCACTGCTGTAGTTAAGTTAAAGCTTGTTCACTGGTCAGATGTCCGTAAGTCTCTTGGAAGTCTTTGTCCCGGTGCTCCTTTACTAGCTAAAATCCCTCAGTGCTCCCTGCTAATGCCTCGGGGTGCTACAGTATGAAGGGTTGTATCGGTTTTACAATCCGACTCTACTCCCCTGCCAGTGCTTCCATAAACATCTCCTCTAAATAATCTCCTTTCTACAGACCGTCCTGACCTCCAGACCCGAGGGCGACTGTAAGGTGAACAACCTGAGGAGACGAGGGCAGAGTCTGTGCGACCACCCGGACGCCGACGGAGGCAGGAAGGTCCAGGTTCAGCAGACGGTCAGAGACACCGAGGAGACGTGGAGGTCGGTTCTGCAGGCGGCCAAGCAGACCGAAGCTGCTGCAGGAGCTCAGATCAGCCAGGAGGCCGAGAGGAGGAAGACGGAGGTGAGGGAACTTCTTCAGACGTGTATCCAGAAGAACCTGCTCTCAGTAAATGAAGGCAAAAGTCGTGTCTCTTCATGGTTGAACTGTTTCTTTTCAGCTGAAGGAGTTTGATACGCATCAGCAGGAAACCGATCGCTGGCTTCAGGACCTCCGACGAGAACTGGACTCTCTGGGGAGCCAAACCAAACCTGAGGACCGACTACGAGCTGCACAGGTGAGCTGAGAGGTTCAGAACATTTACCTGACCACATCTACCTGACCAAGGAGGTCATGTTTTTGCTGGCGTTTATCTGTTCGTCTGTCTGTTAGCAACTTTTAAAGGTGGATGACGGGACGAGGAACAGATGATTAGATCTTGGTGCTGATCCAGATCACCGTCTGGATCCAGGGATTGGTTGCAGGATTTTTTAGCATTGGGAGATAGGGCAATATACACGCATATGTGCATGTAACTCCACAATAAATGTCCAGGCTGCTTGGTAAAAAAATACAGGATAAGTTCCCGCTAATTTCTACAACATCTCAACATTTGATCCGGATACGGGAAAAACTCCAGATACTAGGATCCAGACCAGGAAAACCTAGAGGGCCTGTGGAATGGTCATCACTGTAAGGTAACAGATGAAGATCCAGACATGCAGCCAACACCAACATGTAGCTGAGACTCTGCTGAATCAGGAGGATCCAACAGATCTGTTGTAGAATCAACAGCTATGGAGCTGGATCCAGAAGAAACCACCATTACCCAGAAAGAGATTCTGGTGAATAACTATTGAACTAATGATGATATCAATGTGAATCCAGATGCTAAGGGTTTGTTTTCTGGGTCAAGGAGTCTGATAATGGAGATAAAACAATCCTGGGACGATTATTTCTGGGTGTAAATCCCAACATGGGGTGAAATGAGCTGCTTGGAGGAGGTCTGAGCTCTGAGGGCTTCTCTAGTTATTATTACACACACTGAAGTTACATCATATTTAGGCAGGTTTATGTCAACACATTGCATAAATTCCAGTTTATTGTGGCAGAATTAAGAATTTAGTGACAAATTGTGGCAGCCAAAGAATAAAAATGTGTAAAAATATGTTAAATACGGCGGCAACTATGATGTAAAATGTCAGGAAATGGTTAAAAATGTCGACCAGAGTTTCCTCAGGTGTCTTGTTTTGTCCAAAGATACTCAGTTTACTGTCATAGAGGAGGAAAGAAACCAGAAAATATTCACGTTTAAGAAGCAACAAGTCGAGACTGTTTCAGATAGTTGGGGAATCATTGAATAGCTGATTAATCGTTGCTGCTGTGATGTTAATCTGTGGGATAACTGTCTTTTTCTGGATTTCTTCTGTCCTCAAGTGGCTAAAATGAGCTATTTCAGCTGTCTGGAAAACATTCATCGAGCTGCAATTAGCCAAATATTACCAGAGGTTTTGTGCTCAGTCGTGTTAAAACAAGTTTAACCCTTCAGAAGACTTTGACTCGAGTTCTTCATCTCATCCTCAGGCGATTATGAGCTCCAAGCCTGACGGAGACTCCAAACTCCAGAAGCTCAAGAGACAAAACCAGAGTCTTTGTGCTCAGGACCTCGACGAACGCAAAAAACAAGAGCTTCAGCAGAAACTGGGAAACGCCGAGGAGCGGTGGGCTGAAATCCTGCAGGAAGCCAAACAAGCCGCGGGTCAAGCTGAGAGGCAGCGCGCTCTGGACGGTCAGCTGAAGGACTTCAAGGCCCTGAGGGAAAACACCAGAACCTGGCTGCAGGAGAAGCAGCAGAGCCTCGACTCTCTGGACAGTCAGACGGACCCAGAACAGACCATAAACACAGCCCAGGTCAGTCTGAACAATGAATGGTTAACAAAGACATGCGCAGGGATGCTAATGCTAACATAGCACAGCCACCTGCACAGATGTCTCATATTGACTTTTCTAATGTTAATAAATAAAGTTTTTTACTACAAATGCATCTCATATAATTATAATATGGTGCAAAAAGTTCGATATTTAACATTGCTCAAAGTGAAAATTAGTTATTCTATGTAAGGAAAATAAAACATAACAGCCTACAGCTCATGAAACCCCCCAAAATTAATCATAAAACATTACAATATTCCATAAGGTCGACAAAGATCAGTTAAAATAGGGATTTATAATGTGGAAATATCCAAACTAGGCTTTTCTCAGGACTGTGTTGGAGTGTCGAGGGGTCATCAACTGACATTTCTGTGACCCTCATTGCAATATTCTAATATTTTGAGACTGATTTTAGGGGGTTTCATAAGCTTTAAGCCAATATAGTCAAATTTAAATTAAATAAAGATTTGAAATATTTCAGTTTTTGTTTAATGAGTCGAGAATATATGAAGTTTTCATTATGATGCTGCCATACTCCATTTATATGAGATGCACCTGTATAACATTAAAGGTATTTAAGTTGCGAGATTTAGCCATCTTTAATATTAAATATGTGGAGTTTGGTCTTTTTTGCTTTGTTTTTAAGTTCATTTCTCTTCACTTGAATGCTTCCCTGAATGTTAAACTACATTGTTTTTTACGAGTTATTTTCATATGAATATTTTATTAACAGTAAGCAAATGTCTGTCATGTTTTAATTTAATCTGTCATCATAACTAAGGTTTGCATTTTACTTTCAGACCGTCCTGAGCTCTAAACCCGAGGGAGACTCCAAGCTAATGGAGCTAAAAAGACAAAGCCAGAGTCTTTCTGACCAGGAGGACCTGGAGGAGAACACCAGACGGGAGGCCCAGCAGACGGTAAAAGACTCGGAGGAACAGTGGAAGACGGTTCTGCAGACTGCTGAGAACACTCTGCAGAAGGCCGAGGTCCAGTACTCGCTGTCCAGGGAGCTGGAGGCCTTCCGAAGCCAGGCAGGGAGCACCAAAACCTGGGTCGAAGGTCTGCAGAAACAGGCTGATTCCAAGGGGACTGGGACTCGAGGCAGCAAGGCTCAGATAGAGGAGAGGCTGAACACAGCACAGGTAAAACATGGAGTCTGGAAACATGCACTAAGTGTCATATAAAAAAATGCAACGTACATAAAAGTTATTTAGCTTATTTAGGCTCCTTACAGTGCCTTTAAAAATTATTTACTGCTTTATGGGAGAGTGACTAAGAGGAAACGACTGTAAAAAAAAATGCAGCATCATGATGTGAAGCATGGTGGTGGCAGCATCATGACGTAAAGCATGGTGGTGCCACTATGATGTGAAGCATGGTGGTGGCAGCATCATGATGTGAAGCATGGTGGTGGCAGCATCATGATGTGAAGCATGGTGGTGGCAGCATCATGATGTGTAGCATGGTGGTGGCAGCATCACGATGTGAAGCATGGTGGTGGCAGCATCACGATGTGAAGCATGGTGGTGGCAGCATCACGATGTGAAGCATGGTGGTGGCAGCATCACGATGTGTAGCATGGTGGTGGCAGCATCATGACGTGAAGCATGGTGGTGGCAGCATCACGATGTGAAGCACGGTGGTGGCAGCATCATGATGTGAAGCATGGCGGTGGCAGCATCACGATGTGTAGCACGGTGGTGGCAGCATCATGATGTGAAGCATGGTGGTGGCAGCATCATGATGTGAAGCATGGTGGTGGCAGCATCATGATGTGAAGCATGGTGGTGGCAGCATCACGATGTGTAGCACGGTGGTGGCAGCATCATGATGTGAAGCACGGTGGTGGCAGCATCATGATGTGAAGCATGGTGGTGGCAGCATCATGATGTGTAGCACGGTGATGGCAGCATCATGATATTAAGCACGGTGGTGGCAGCATCATGATGTGAAGCATGGTGGTGGCAGCATCATGATGTGTAGCACGGTGATGGCAGCATCATGATATGAAGCACGGTGGTGGCAGCATCATGATATGAAGCACGGTGGTGGCAGCATCATGATATGAAGCACGGTGGTGGCAGCATCATGACGTGAAGCATGGCGGTGGCAGCATCATTATATATGGATCTTTTTGACAGCAGACCCTAGAAGGCTTGTTGACCATGATTTGGGAAAACATTACAAAGGATTTAAACACTTTTTATAGCCACTTTATATTTATCAGGTTTATTATCTTATTTTCTATAGTATTTTTCAAACAGTGAATATCTGGTTGCTTTTTTACATAATGCATGTCTCATTTCAAACTTTGTGTTCAGGCCGTTCTGGGCTCCAAGTCAAACGGTGAGACTCAGGTGACGGAACTGAAGAGACGAGCTCAGAGTCTCTGTGACCAGAAGGACCTGGAGGAGGACAAGAAGGTGGAGGTCCAGCAGACGGTCAGAGACACTGAGCAGCAGTGGAGGAAGGTCCTGGAGGCTGCTGAGGAGACGCAGAGGTAGAGATGGAGGGTTTAATAGTTTAGCTTCCTGCCTCCACTTAGAGATTACTGTGTTTACAGCCCTCTGTGGCTTTATCTGCTTTGTGAAACATTAATATACACAATGAACAGACAGTCGTCGGCCTGTCAACAGAAACCACATTGATTTACTGAATAGTAGTAAACAAGTTGGGATTAGGAACAGGATTTAGTTGCTCTTCAGAAATGTGTTAACCTTGTAGAGATTTCTTTCCTATGAGGTTATATTCAGATTTTATGTAAGTCACTTTTTTTGAACACTGGATATATGCAAGTCATTTCACACATTGTATATATTTTTATATATTACAGATTTATGCATATTTTATTTTATTTTATGTTAATTTAATTTAATCAAATTTTATTTATTTAATTGCAGATTATAGCACACATTTTTTATTGACACATTATTTTTGCACAATGTATGTATTTTTCACATTACAGATTTATTCACATTGCCTATATATTTTAATTTAATTTAATTTAATTTAATTTAATTTATTTGTTTAATTGCAGATTATTGCACACAATTTTTACCTTACATATTTTTGCACACTGTATGTATTTTTTACATTACAGATTTATTCATATGGTATATATTTTTTAATTTAGTTTTATTTTATTTTAATTATGTATTTATTTAATTGCATATTATTGCACACATTTTTACATTATATATTTATTCATACTGTCTATATATTATAATTTAATTTAATTTATTTATTTATTTAATTACAGATTATTGTACACATTTTTTTACCTTACATATTTTTGCACATTATTTAGATCTTTACCTTATAGATTTTTGCACACTTGTATATGTGTATTTAACTGCATGTATTTTTTACACATTACAAATTTTTGCACGTTGTGTTTTTTTATATTGCAGATTTTTGCACACTACATTTTTTAAATCGTACATTTTCTTCATTTTGCATATTTTCTAATATGTATATTTTGCACATATTGCAAATATTGCATTACCTCACTCTCAGTCTTCTACATGTCTTAAATGTCAGTAAATAATTTTTGTGCCAGAAATGTTTTAATTTAATTTAATTTAATTTAATTTAATTTAATTTAATTTAATTTAATTTAATTTAATTTTATTTTATTTTATTTTATTTTATTTTATTTTATTTTATTTTATTTTATTTATTTAATTGCAGATTATTGAACACATTTTTTACCTCAAATATTTTCTTTAGTATGTTTTTGTACTTCAGTGAATAGATTTCGTGCCTGAAATGCTTATTTTCGGTTATGTCAGCTGGATCAATAAATCAATCGATACGGATCTATAGGTGTATAAATGTATTAGATGAATGGGTGTAGATGGTTTTCAGAGCTCTGTTTATCCCAGTGAGCAGCAGCAGTACTGACACGCTGATGCTGGTTTGACTTTGTGAACTTTGCTGCATTAAACCTGATCACTCGTGTTTTCTTGCCTCCCACCAGGCAGCTGCAGGGCTTCGTCGACCGCCTGGTTTCTTGTCAGTCCAAGCGAGGCCAGGCTGAGGCCCGACTGGCTGAGCTCCAGAAGCAGACGTCCGACCTGCCGAGCCTCTTCCCCTGGCCGGGGCTGGGAGAGCGACGGCAGGCCGTGGAGCAGGCTCGAGCCCTGCTGGACCAGACCACAGCTCTGGCCCCGGTGCTGTCAGACGTCCGCACTCAGGTGAGGATTCACCTGTGTTTCCTCCTGCTACAAACACTTACTGTGCGATTTAAAGCATCCTCACTGTGTTTCATCGTCTTCTTCAAGGCTGCAGAGCTGTTTGAAATCACTCAGGACCAAAGCTGGTCGGATCCGTCCTGGAAAACCAAAGAGGAGTCCATCCCTGCTCTGCTGAAACAACTGACTGTAAGTTCTCGACTCCGTAGAAACAACACACACAGCGTTCGTAGAAGGTTGTTTCATTACGTCTTTACACATTTCCTTAGTCCTTATTGATCCCACAGTGGGGGAATTTGCATCGTCACAGCAGCAAAGGGGATAAAAGACACAAGATCAATAAAAATGAACAGAAAATGTGCATAAATAGTAGTTCAGGTTGTCAACATTCCTCTGGATGTGGAAATAACAACATTACAAAGATTCTTTCATGAGTAGAAATACTGACAGAGAAGCATTTATATGGCACAGATTCTTGTATATGTAGAAAAATGAGCTTTTAAATGTACAAAATATTCATGATTTAGATCTTGTCTTTGCAATAAAAGGATATTTGTATTGAAACGTGTTCATGTAAACGTGTAAATATGACCCAACAAATGTCTTGCATCATTTATTATCAATGTAATAGTAATAATTCAGTCCCTCCAGGATTTCTTAGGCGTTTTTCCAGATTGTTGCTCCTAAAATGTCTGAATTCGCGGCAGCTTTTCTACAAAATTGTGATGTTTGAAGCGTATTTGTTGCGATAAAATTGCGGAAGATAGTAAAAAATTGCTAAAAAGTTGCATTTTTTTTCTTTGTTTTGTATAATTCATTAAAAATTTAAAAAGTTTAAAAAGTTAATTCCACATCCTGGCACACGCGTGTTCACACACACACGCTCACAGCTCGTCACGTCAGTTAATGAATCTAACTGACCTTCATTGTTTCAGTGCTGCCACAGATCTGGATCAACAGCTTCATCACGGTGGTTTGTCTGGTCTGTGGTCCGCTGGTTTCACCCATTCTCCTGATATGTTTACGGTAGAAAAGTGTTTGTCAGTGGATGGTTTTGGTTTGTGTTCCACCTCAATATTCCACGGGGTGAAAACAGTTTAGCTCCGCTTTGGTGAAGAACATCAGGGAATTGTTCTGCAGTAGTTTTTGTTGCATCTGTATCTTCAAACCATAAACAAGGAAGTGAATCCGGTGACGTACGTGCATTACTGGGGACTGCTGTGATTGGTGGAACTCATGGGAGGCGGGACAAGATTGCGGAAAAGTGGCGGTGATTGGATGAAACTGGAAGGTCGTGCAGAATTCATGGAGATTGGTTGAATTAGCGTTAATTGTTGGGATCCCAGCATCTTAAATTCATGGAGGGACTGATTGATCTTAATGTGTAGAGTCACAGTAGTAAAGTAAAACATACAGGTATAAAATCATCAGAATTTAAAGACAAGATAAAAAGAGCATGTTGTCTAAAATCAGTCGTGTTTGACAGATAGAAATATTATTAGAAGAAATAAAAGAAACGCAAATAAAATGAGAAAAGACAAAAGTATCAGTAAGTATAAAGAAGCCACTTCAAAGAGATCAGCCGACCTGATTTTCTAGATAAAGAATACCTGAAAATAATTAGTAAAAACGTAAAATCGGTCTTAAAACCAACATAAACAGGATAAAACAGGAGTTATATGTTCATGTTTCTTACTGTTGCATTAATCCAGTAGTGATGAACTAAAAGCTTATAATAATAATCTAACCTTTGTTGATCCCCTTCTCTGTATTTGACTCATCTTATCCATAGTTAACTATACATACTAGGAGCAGTGGGCTGCTGTGGTGCAGCATCCAGGGAGCAGTCAGGGGTTAAGGGCCTTGCTCAGGGGCCCACAGTGGTGGAGACTCTCACCTTCCCACCTCAGCCTCTTACCAGTCCGGGGACTCGACCCAGCGACACACCGGTTACAAGTTCGCTTCACAAACCACCAGACCACCCCTGCCCCTAAAGTGGTTTGGTTAAATTTTCTATTAATAGACTAAGGTTGGTCTATTAATAAAGGATCATCTCCTCCATCCTGCTCCAGTGTCTTCCAGCTCCTCTACTTACTGTACCTGCTTTAACAGGTGACTCAGTCAGACCAGCTGGACTAACTCCCTCCGTCTGCTGTTCGTTTTGTCTCCAGGATGCCGTCTCCAGCCTGGATCAGGGCATCCTGACGGAGCGCCAGTGCACCCAGCTGGTGGAGCAGCACGAAGCAGCCCAGGACTGGCTGAGGGAGCAGGTCAAGGGTCTGGGGGCCCCTCCAGGAGATAGACCGGGTCTGCACAGCGCCGTCAACACCCTGAAGGTGGGAACAGTGCAGCACAAACACACCGTTATTAGTGAAGCAGCATCAGAGAAGACAGTGGTGCCTGCTGGGAAATAATCACGTTGTGCTGCAACAAGTTTAGATCATTTACAAATCGAACAGTTGCAGTGCCGTGACAAAGTATTTGCCCCCTCCTCAAAGTCTTATTTTTTTGCGTATTTCCCCACTTTAATGTTTAAGATCATCAAACAAGAAGTTTAAATATCAGACAAAGACATTCCTTTCAGTTTTTAAAAGATGATTTAATGTTTTAAGGGAATACAGAGCTATCCAAACCCACCTGGCCCTCTGTGAAAAAGTAATTGCCCCCCTCCTCTTGTTAAATCATGAATTGACTCGCTAATCACCTTTTTTTGGAAAGCTGAGGTCTAGATCACCGATTATAGGCTCTCCTTTTTGGGATTTCATGACTTGTGCCGTCAAAAATCCACATGTGGGATGTTTGTCGTGTTAAATTGTACTTTAAATTTAATATTTTTAAAGAAAATAATGTGCAAATCGTGCTGGTGGAGGAACCAAGGTAAAGGTGCAAGAAAAAAAAGTATTAAAAAGTATAAATACAGTTTACATATAATATAACAATTCATTTTTTAAGATTAGTTAAGAAATCTGTAGCTTTTACTTTTAAAGAATACGAAGCCTAATGCAGTCATAGCAGACATACTGTTTTATTTTGAAAACCTGAAAACTTAAAAACTATATAATTAAATTTCTGTTTGGAATTTTAGACCACTTAAAACACACATGTTCTCATTTTATTTCCAGATTCGGCAAATTAAATGTAGAAATAATTGACTTTTTAAATGTTTTTTAAAAGGTTAAACATTTAATTGTGATATTTTTAAGACTGAAACCTCCAAATTTAAAGCTGCGATTTAACAACGTAAAATATTTACATTTTAAACGAAGCATTGTGGTGCTCTGGAAATAACCCAATTTGTTTTGTTTTGTTTTGTATTCTTTATTTCATTTATTTGTAAAATTAAATAAAAAACATCCATCCATCCATCCATTATCTTCCGCTTATCCGGGGCCGGGTCGCGGAGGCAACAGTCTAAGCAGAGAGGCCCAGACTTCCCTCGCCCCAGACACTTCCTCCAGTTCTTCCGGTGGGACCCCGAGGCGTTCCCAGGCCAGCCGAGAGACATAGTCCCTCCAGCGTGTCCTAGGTCTACCCCGAGGCCTCCTCCCCGTGGGACATGCCCGGAACACCTCCCCAGGGAGGCGTCCCAAAGGCATCCGGAACAGATGTCCAAGCCACCTCAACTGACCCCTCTCGATGTGGAGAAGTAGCGGCTCTACTCCGAGCTCCTCCCTGGTGACCGAGCTCCTCACCCGATCTCGCAGGGTGCGCCCAGCCACCCTGCGGAGGAAACTCATTTCAGCCGCTTGTATCCGGGATCTCGTTCTTTCGGTCATGACCCAAAGCTCATGACCATAGGTGAGAGTCGGAACGTAGATTGACTGGTAAATACAGAGCCTCGCCTTTTGGCTTAGCTCCTTCTTCACCACGACGGACCGGTACAGCGACCGCATGACTGCGGACGCTGCGCCGATCCGCCTGTCAATCTCGCGCTCCATCCTCCCCTCACTCGTGAACAAGACCCCAAGATACTTAAACTCCTCCACTTGGGGCAGGATCTCTCCACCGACCCGGAGAGGGCAAACCACCTTTTTCCGGTCGAGAACCATGGCCTCGGATTTGGAGGTGCTAATCCTCATCCCAGTCGCTTCGCACTCGGCTGCAAACCGCCCCAGTGCACGCTGTAGGTCCAGGTTCGATGAAGCCAACAGGACCACATCATCCGCAAAAAGCAGAGACGAGATCCCGCGGTCCCCAAACCGGACCCCCTCCGGCCCCTGGCTGCGCCTAGAAATTCTGTCCATAAAAGTTATGAACAGAACCGGTGACAAAGGGCAGCCCTGCCGGAGTCCAACGCGCACCGGGAACAGGTCCGACTTACGGCTGGAAATACGAACCAGACTCCTGCTCCGGTCGTACAGGGACCGAACTGCCCTTAGCAAAGGGCCCCGAACCCCATACTCCCGGAGCACCCCCCACAGGACGCCACGAGGGACACGGTCGAATGCCTTCTCCAGATCCACAAAACACATGTGGACTGGTTGGGCAAACTCCCATGAACCCTCGAGCACCCGATGGAGAGTGTAGAGTTGGTCCAGCGTTCCACGACCGGGACGAAAACCGCATTGTTCCTCCTGGATCCGAGGTTCGACTATCGGCCGGATCCTCCTCTCCAGTACCCTGGAATAGACTTTCCCGGGGAGGCTGAGGAGTGTGATCCCCCTGTAGTTGGAGCACACCCTCCGGTCCCCCTTCTTGAAAAGAGGGACCACCACCCCGGTCTGCCAGTCCAGAGGCACTGTCCCCGACCGCCACGCGATGTTACAGAGACGTGTCAGCCATGACAGTCCCTGCACATCCAGAGACTTGAGGTACTCAGGGCGAATCTCATCCACCCCCGGAGCCCTGCCACCGAGAAGCTTGTCAACCACCTCGGTGACTTCAGCCCGGGTGATGGGCGAGTCCGCCTCTGAACACTCAGCCTCTGCCTCCTCAGTGGAAGACATGACGGCGGGATTGAGGAGATCCTCGAAGTATTCCTTCCACCGCCCGACGACATCCCCAGTCGAAGTCAACAGCTCCCCACCTCCACTGTAAACAGTGTTGGTGAAGCACTGCTTCCCCCTCCTGAGGCGCCGGACGGTTTGCCAGAATTTCCTCGGGGCCGACCGGTAGTCCTTCTCCATGGCCTCCCCGAACTCCTCCCAGACCCGAGTTTTTGCCTCCACTACGGCCCGGGCTGCGGCACGCCTGGCCTGCCGGTACTCGTCAGCTGCCTCAGGAGTCCTATGAGCTAGCAGCGCCCGATGGGACTCCTTCTTCAGCTTGACGGCATCCCTTACTTCCGGTGTCCACCACCGGGTTCGGGGGTTACCGCCACGACAGGCACCAGAGACCCTGCGACCACAGCTCCGAGCAGCAGCTTTGACAATGGAAGTGGAGAACATGGTCCACTCGGACTCAATGTCTCCAGCATCCCCCGGGATCTGAGAGAAGCTCTCCCGGAGGTGGGAGTTGAAGACCGCACTGACAGAGGGCTCCGCCAGACGTTCCCAACAGACCCTCACAACCCGTTTGGGCCTGCCGAGTCTGTCCGGCTTCCTCCCCTGCCAGCGCATCCAACTCACCACCAGGTGGTGATCAGTTGACAGCTCAGCCCCTCTCTTCACCCGAGTGTCCAAGACACGCGGCCGGAGATCAGATGACACAACTACAAAGTCGATCATCGACCTCCGACCTAGGGTGTCCTGGTGCCAAGTGCACTTATGGACACCCCTGTGCTCGAACATGGTGTTCGTTATGGACAAACTGTAACTAGCACAGAAGTCCAATAACAGAACACCGCTCGGGTTCAGATCAGGGAGGCCGTTCCTCCCAATCACCCCCCTCCAGGTCTCACTGTCATTGCCCACGTGAGCGTTGAAGTCCCCCAGTAGAACAATGGAGTCCCCAGTCGGAGCACTGTCCAGCACCCCTCCCAGGGACTCCAAGAAGGCCGGGTACTCTGCACTGCTGTTCGGCCCGTAGGCCGAGACAACAGTCAGAGACCTGTCCCCAACCCGAAGGCGCAGGGACGCGACCCTCTCGTTCACCGGGGTGAACTCCAACACGTGGCGGCTGAGCTGTGGAGACGTGAGCAAGCCCACGCCAGCTCGCCGCCTCTCACCATGGGCAACTCCAGAAAAATGGAGAGTCCAGCCCCTTTCGAGGAGCTGGGTTCCAGAGCCCAAGCTGTGCGTGGAGGTGAGCCCGACTATATCTAGACGGTATCTCTCAACCTCCCGCACAAGCTCAGGCTCCTTCCCCCCCAGTGAGGTGACGTTCCACGTCCCAACGGTTAGAGTCCGTGTCTGGGGATCGGGTTGCCGAGGCCCCCGCCGTCGACTGCCGCCCGATCCACATGGCACCCGGCCCCTACGAGTCCTTCTGCGGGTGGTGGGTCCGCAGGAAGGCGGGCCCACGTCGTCCGTTTGGGCTATGCCCGGCCGAGCCCCGTGGGCCAAGGCTCGGCCACCAGGCGCTCTCTTACGAGCCCCGACCCCAGGCCTGGCTCCAGGGTGGGGCCCCGGCTGCGCCTTGCCGGGCGACGTCACGGTCCTGTTTTTTAAACTACTCATAAGGGCTTCTGAACTGCTTTTAGTCTGACCCGTCACCTGAGACCTGTTTGCCTTGGGTGACCCTACCAGGGGCATAAAGCCCCCGACAACATAGCTCCCAGGGTCATTCGGGCACTCAAACTCCCCCACCACGATAAGGTAGCAGTTCCAGGGGGAGTAAATAAAAAACAATTTAATATAAATACAAATGTTCTCCGATCTAGAATGAAAGGAGGCAGAAAGAATCTTATTTTATCTTCTATCACAGCAACACATAACTAACATATTTCATTATATTTCTTTAACATACTCCTTTAATTCTTCTTTTAAATGTAATATGTATAAATAACACTCTCTCAGGAGGTTAGATCACCGTGAACGTGCTCATTTTTACCCCTAATTTATTTCTAAAAGGTCAGTTTTAAGATATTTCAGGCCTTTTTTGGTTTTAATTTTGATGTTTATGGCTTAGAGCTCCTGAAAATGTACAAGGAAACAGGCGCATTTAAAACAAATTCAAAACTTAGGATTTCCACTAATATCTTGACTCCCATCACAGTTTCTGTCGTAACACTTTGCGTATTTTCAGTCCTGCTACTGACCTCTAGGACAAAGTGCTTCCTCAGGGTTCCAGCTCACCTGCCCCGTATCTAACAACCCGTCCCCCCTCCTGCCTTGTGGCTCCAGGCTCTGCTGCAGACGGTGGACCGGGAGCAGAGGGAGATGAAGGAGCTGGACTCGGCCAGAGACGGCCTGCTGAGCCTCTGCACTCCCGGAGGTCGGGACGCTCTGACGCTGGAGGTCGGCCACCTCCACGACCTCTGCTCCACCTCTGAGCAGGAGGTGAGGCAGCGTCTGGGGGCCTGCGAGGCTCAGCTGGAGGATCTGGACGCCCAGCTGGCCAGGAAGGCCCAGGGCCTGAAGGACCGGGCCGCGGCCCTGCAGTGGGAGCTCCGATCTCTGGACCAGGCGCTGAGCTACAGCGAACCGCTCAACAACATCGATCAGCTGCAGCAGCGCTGGAACAGCCTCCAGGTGAGTCCTTCTGATGGATGTTTGTTCATTATATTTGAACATATCATGAATTTATCCTTTTATTCAGTAAGTCTGAGTAAATTAAATCAGTGGTTCTCAGCTGGTCCAGCCTCAGGATCCACTATGTCTCTATTAATAACAGTCGCGACCCAAATTGTTGAAGTTTGCTGTCCCTGTTAACAAATTAAGGTTTATTTGGGTGGAGTTTCAACACATTTGGATACAACTTGGGAAAATTTTGGCTCGTTTTTTGCTAATTTCAGTATATTTGGACACTTTTGCCAAGTTTTGGGCATATTTTGGTCCATTTTGACAGATTCTGAGCACATTTTGGTTCATTTTTGGCACATTTTAGCATAAATTTCTCCAATAAGCCAAATCTAGAGGTTAATAGTGGGCAACTACTGGTGTCACCACCACTAAATATCCTGCTACTGAAAGCAAACTGTGTCATAAGAAACACGTCCTTTAAAATAAAAGACTTTACACCACTACTTTTTTTGCTTCTGCGACCCTCTAAAAATGGCTTCGTGACCCACTTTTGGGTCCCGACCCACCAGTTGAGAACCACTGGATTGAAGGATAAACTGAAGTCATCCATGAATGTAGAATTATTTCCACTTCCCAAACAACTCTGCTGCCTTCAGTCTTAGTGCATCTCCATCATCAGATTGTCTGGTCTGAAAGGGAACGAGTTCATGATTTATTCAAAGCTCCTTTGTTTTATTTTTCACATTTCCAATTCAGTTCAAAAATAAACAAATATAAGCTATTTTTTTTGGGGAACTATCACCTCTCAAATCAGAGTTTTAGGGCATCTTCTGCTCGACCACCTCTGACATTTTTACAGGATATAATCTGGTTATTTATCAAGATATCTGAGAATTTTTAGGTTGATACTGAATTGAATTTTCTCTAAAAAATAACCAAACACAAGCTGATTTTTTGGCTTCGGTCCACATCAGACATGCAAATATCATCATTAAAAATCAACAAGTTTTTAGCACACCTTCTGCTCGACCTCCTCTGATGCAGCTGCAATATTTTTAGGATAAAATGTGGATATTTATCAAAGTAACAGTGAAATTTAAGCTTCATAGATCAAATATTTTCTGAGGTATAATTCTTTTTAAAACTTGCCTTTTAGCACATTGAATTTTAGGCTATGTTTGACCGACAACATCGCAGCAACTGCTAAAGAAAACTACTAAAAACCGACAACATTGCAGATTTTGAATCAATAATATGACGAGAAATGACAGTTAAAAATTCAGGTTGTTATCTTTAGAGGTTCCTGAGACGTCGGAAACAATAAAAAATTTAATGTGTGAAAAAATCTGCTTAAAGTGGGTCGACAGGCAATTTAAAAAAAAACATTTATCTCTGAATATATTTGACATATCAAGCTAAAAGTATCGCTACTTTCCCAAGAAATATCTCGATTCTGTTCTGTTAAACATCCTGGGAAATCAGAGGCAGAAGTTATTCTGAAGATCTGATGATTTAAAACGTGATATTTGCGTATCTGATGTGGATTAAAGCCAATTAAAAAGGCTGTTTTTTTGTCAAAGTTTCACAGATGCCATCTTAAATATCTATAGGTTATGATTAAAAAGGTTCAAGCAGATCAGGGATGGTTGAAGGAGGTGATTTCAGATGATGTCCTTCTCTGTTAGAACTGTGAGAAGTCGCTGGAAGATCTGGGGGTGAAAGTTCACGACCTGCACCAGGAAGTGAAGTCGTCCTCCAACGAGCTGCCGGCAGAAATCATCAGCGTGGTTGAATCTTTGTCCCAGAAACACGCCAGGTATCCCGCTCTTTGTTTTAATCATGCTTTGTTTTATTTTAGGTGTCAACGTGTTTTATTCCAGCTGAATCCTGATGAGCTCTCGTGCGTCTCCGGCGTTTCTTAATCCGTAAACCTCCTCGTGCTGATGCTGTGCGGCTAATTCTCAGCTGGCATGCCTGTATTTCAATTTACTTTTCAATTATTCCTAAACGGCAGCGGCATTCCTCGCTGGGTCACTCTGCTCTCGATCTGTTGCGTTAAAAGCACAGAGTTCTGTTTTATTTATAACCTGTTCGAGGCATTTGGTCTCTTGAGCTATGCAACACAAACCACATGTTTACATAAACATTTCTTTACTATCTTGTTATCGTAATATTAGCCTTAACTGTGTCAGAAAACGTGTTTTTAATGTGTTTTGATGTTTAATTGAGATGCTGCATGCTGGGAAACCTTGTGTATAACATGCACAGTGTTGAGTTTACAGTAAATGTGACTTTATTATATCTACAGCCTTAAGTCCAGACTAACTGATCATCAGAACAGCTGCTCTACGAACACATCTCGCTGTCTGACCGACTGCCTTCGAGGCCTGCAGCAGTGGAACCACAGGAAACCATCGGACTCCACTTCTTCTGTGCAGGTTTTATCATTTTATAGTGGAACCCTTTTTCACACATGTTTATTCTCACTTGGAAGTTCCGTGATCCATTTGCTCCTGTTATTTTAACAGTTTTTCCTCCTTGTTGCAGGTGAAGTTGGAAGAAGGTGCAACGTTGCAGAGTGGCCTGCAGGAGGCGCTTTCTCACCAGCAGTTTCTCAAAGCCTGCCTGACGCCGGACATGTTTGAAAAACTGGAGAAGGAAGGTTCAGAGACGCTCAAAGAAGCAGACACACAGAAAGCTTCTCTAAATCAGAGCTTAAAGGTATTTATACTGATTCAGTTTGTTTTGTTTAAAAAATAGCAGTTTATCTTCAATGTTAAGTGATTGTAACAGCGCCTTTGTTGTAATTAATGCTGTTTTCATCCTTTGGTTCCAGGAACTTGAACAACAGAGTAAACAAAAGCTGGCCGACACTCAACCCTCTGATGTCCTTCGAGAAAATCTAGAAGAGACAAAGACCTCTGTGGTGGCTCCACCCCGAAAAAACAAACGCTCACCTGAGAAGAAGCCTCAAGTACAGCCAAGCATTTCCTTAACAGACCGGCCTGCATCTTTAGAAGAAGAATTATCCGTTTCAATTGAGGCCGTGCAAGGTGAGGCTAAACCTGTTGTGACAACAGTCATGAAAGACACAACCAGTGCGGTTGTGGAACAAACCACAATTGTCCCAACAAAACGAAAATCTCAGAGTCCAACGCATGCTTCAGAAAGTGTTACAGAACCAAGTTATAGCACTACTGAAGAAGCACAGATCAAAAAACTAGAGGCCACAGCTGACCAGTCTGCACCTGTTGCCAGTGCAGAAACTACACCTGTACCGTCCAGGAGAAAGTCCAAGACGTCAGCCGCTAAAACAGAGCCTGTCAGAGTGCAGTCAGAAATGGGGAAAGCTGAGACTACTCAAGTGTTACCCACAAGTCAGAAAGGAACTGTGGCGGAAGAAGAAACACAAACTGTTCTTCTAGATGTGTCGAAGCCAATTACGTCTGTCCAAGTAGGTGAACCCACCAGCAAAGTGCAGGAGACGGTGAAATCCTCGGTTACTAAGTCCATCCCCGATGAAGTTAAGACCAGAGATACTGATGCAAAAACTGCACAGATCAACAAGGACGACTCTGAGAATCTCACATCTCTCCAAACTCCAAAGCCTGAGTCGCCTGTTGAAGGAACTACAGGTGTGGTGAAAGAAACTTCTGCTTCGGAACAAAGTGAGGTTCTACCGCCCAAGCGCAAGTCAAAGAGCCCAAAACTTCCCCTGAAACATCCAGACCAGCAGGCAGCACAGACGAAGGAAGAACCTGGAAGTCAAGTGTCTGTTTTGAGTTTGAGGGAGCAAACTGAAAGTATCGTTACGGAAGAAGCTCAACTCGTACCAACGCGAAGAAAGTCAAAGAGTGCCGAACCTGCCGTGTCCCAGCAAGTTGTTGCCCAAAATAGAGGTACAGATGTGGAACCTGAAGGTATTAAGAAAGAACCTGACACTCTAAAGTCTTCTTCAACTCCACAAGTGGAAAGAAAACCAACAGAAACTGCAACTAAAATTCTTGTACAAGAAGCTAAAGTTATACCAACCAGGAGGAAGTCCAAGAGTCATGAGGTTTTCACAGGTCCAGAGCCAGTGTCTCCTGTTGGTAGAGCTCCTGATAGGGAGCCTAAGGAAACTAAGCAAGACCCTGAGAAGTATTCAGCAACCCCAGGGCTTGTTAAAGGGCAAGCTGAAACTGCTGCTGTTGAAAAAAGTCCTTTTCTACCACCCAAGAGAAAGTCAAAGAGTACAGAAGTTACTGAGGGACCTCAGATAAAGGACGATCCTGAAGGTCAAAAATCTTTAAAATCCAATGGCCAAAATAAAAGTGTTGTTACTGAAGGAGCAAAGCTTGTACCCACCAGAAGAAAGTCAAAGAATGGTGACGTTTCTACGACTTTGGAGGCAGTTGTTACCCATGTTGGAGCACCAGATGTGGAGCCTGAACAAAACAAAAAAGAACCTGCTGGTCAGACATCTGAAAGTACTGTTGAGGAAAAAGGTAATCTTTCACCAACCAAAGCAAGGTCAAATGGTCTGGAACTCTCTCGCAAGAAGGAAAAGCCTGACAGTCAGATACCTGAAGCTGCTGTTGGAGAAGAAACTAAGCTTGTAGCAACTAGGAGGAAGTCAAAGGAAGGCCCTGGAAGTCAGAAGACACCCTCAACTCCAGAGGTTGTCAGAGCAACAACTGAAACCACTGTTGTTGAAAAAGGAAAGCTTTCACCAACCAAGAGAAAGCCAAAAGGCCTTAAAGTTTCACCAGAACTTACTTCCAAGGAACTGACAAAGTCCAAAGATGAGCTGGACTTTCATACACCACCTTCAACTCCAGAGGTGGTCAGAGCAACGACTGAAGCCACTGCTGTTGAAAAAGGAAAGCTCTCACCAACCAAGAAAAGGTCAAAGGGTCTTAAACCTTCAGCAGAACTTACTACAAAGGAGCAGACAAAGACCAAGGATGAGCTGGACTTTCATACGCCGCCTTCGACTCCAGAGGTGGTCAGAGCAACGACTGAAACCACTGTTGTTGATAAGGGAAACCTGTCACCAACCCAGAGAAAGTCAAAGGATCTTAAACCTTCCCCAGAGCTTTCTATGAAGGAGCTGACAAAGACCAAGCAAGAGCCAGATGCTCAGACGTCACCTTCAACTCCAGAAGTGGTTACAGGAACAACTGAGCCGACAGCTGAGGAACAAGGAAAGCTTTCACCAACCAAGAGAAGGTCAAAGGGTCTCAAACTTCCCCCAGAACTTTCTACAAAGGAGTTGGCGGAAACCAAGCAACAGCCACATGTTCAGACGTCACTTTCAGCTCCAGAGGGGGTCACAGCAACAACTGAGATTACTGCTGTGGATCAAGGAAAGATTTCACCAACCAAGACGAAGTCAAAGGGTCTTAAACCTTCCCCAGAACTTTCTACAAAGGAGTTGGCAATAACCAAGCAAGAGCCAGATGTTCAGACGTCACCTTCAGCTCCAGAAGTGGTTACAGGAACAACTGAGCCTACTGTTGTGGAACAAGGAAAGCTTTCACCAACCAAGAGAAAGTCAAAGGGTCTCAAACTTCCCCCAGAACTTTCTACGAAGGAGTTGGCGGAAACCAAGCAAGAGCCACATGTTCAGACGTCACCTTCAGCTCCAAAGGTGGTCACAACACCAACTGAGATTACTGCTGTGGATCAAGGAAAGCTTTCACCAACCAAGAGGAAGTCAAAGGGTCTCAAACTTCCCCCAGAACTTTCTACAAAGGAGTTGGCGGAAACCAAGCAAGAGCCAGATGCTCAGACGTCACCTTCAGTTCCAGAGGTGGTCACAACACCAACTGAGATTACTGCTGTGGATCAAGGAAAGCTTTCACCAACCAAGAGGAAGTCAAAGGGTCTTAAACTTTCCCCAGAACTTGCTAGCTCAGAGACCAAGAAAGAACCTGAATCTGTGAAATCAGGAGAGCAAACTGGAGTTGCAGCTTCAGAAAAACCTGAAGTTGCACCCGCTAGGAGGAAGTCAAAGACTCTCGCGGACTCTAAGGAAGCTGAGAAGGAAACTCAAGGTGGAAAGCCATCTGTAAGTGCAACGAAGGTCCCAAGCCCAACTAAAACTGCTGTTGAAGAATCTGGTAATCTTTCACCTACTAAAAGACGGTCAAAAGTTTCCCTAGAACCTGAGAAAAAGGATGAGATTCCATCCAAGAAGGACTCTGACAATGAGAGGTCCTCATTGCCTTCCGCAGAGCAAGCTAATGTTGTTGTTTTGGAAGAAATGAAGATTGTACAAACCATAAAGAAGTCAAATGATGTTGAACTTCCTAAAGTTCCAAAGTCAGTCTCTACCCCCGGAAAGCATACAGATGTGGAGACTGAATACACCAAGAAACAACCTGACAGTGTGAAACCTGCAGTTGTTGAGAAAACTACACCCATTCCAACCAGGAGGAAGTCAAAGAGTCCAGAACTTTCTGAAACTCCACAGGCAGTTGCAAGTACAACTACTGAGATGGACACTCAGGACATTCAGGGAAAGAAAGTGGTCACAGTCACTCTTGAGACATCTGATGTTTTTGTACCAACACCTGATACTCAACCCCTTACAGTGGATACTACAACTCCTAATGCTAAACCTGTAGAGTCTGTTATTCAACCTATTACATCTTCCAAATCCGACAAACCTAAAGACGGATCCAAAAAGGCCCCAGAACAAACCATTTCCCAGTCTACGGGAAGAGATGTAGTCACAGTCCCTCAAACACAACCGCCTCTCTCTTCAGACGCTACAGACACATTGTATGGACTGGATTATATTGACAAGTTGTGGAAAAACACAGATGAGACTGAGAAGAGATACCTGGTCCTTGATCTGCCGGATTCAGGAGTCACCCAGGCCAAGTCAGATGAGCCAACGACTTTATCTGAAACTGATTCTACCAAACCTACTTCTGCTGTTTCATCAGTGCCACCACCTCCTCATGAGGCAGAAATAAGCCCCTCTGATCAAGAAGTAAAGAAACTAAGTGAAATCATGAGTCAGCTGAGTCTGTCTCCACAGGAAGCACCACAGAAAACCCTGAAAGAGGTTAAGGATCATGGTGTCCAGAAAGAGCAACCTAAAGTGTCAACACAAGGTGATTTCCCAGAGAGCCAAGGCCAATGGACTGTCCAGAAAGTCCTAACAGGGCCTGAAGTACGCATTCTGCAACTAGATATAGAGGAGAATGTGACATTAGCGGATGAACCGATGCTAGATATTGTTGAACCAAGTGTCCAGAGTGGGCAGGAAAGTAGAACTGAAATTCAAGGCAGTGTGATTCAACCAGACTCTGCTCAACCTTCCAAAGCTCAGCCTCAGGCAGGAATAGAATTTATAGAAATCAGCTTATATGAGCAAAAGCCGAGCCAAAGTGAGACTCAAGTAGCCAAAGCCAAAGTGGTCCAGGAACAGCATCCTGGCATGGACAGTGCTTCTAAACGCTTGGATGAAAAGTCTGCTACGACGGAGGAAACCCACATGGAGCCTCAGATATGCATTCTACAACTGGATATACAAACCAGTCCAGAAGAGCAAGGAAGCACTTCTGTCACAGGAGCAAAACCGCCACAGATAGATGTTGTAGAAGGAGGTATCCAGACCGGAAGACAAAAGGATAAGAAGAAAACTGATATCATGTTAGAGAAAGTTGCATCTGAGGTGACTAAGATCGTGATTCAAGAAAGCATCACTGAATGTCAAAAGGACTCTGCTCAGCCCACCTCGCTTGTTTCTGAATCCTTGCAACCCCATGAGACGAAGGTTATAGAAATAAGTTTGCACGGGCAAGACGTAGTAACACCAACCCAAACTGAAACCAAGATAGAGGTGTTGAAAACCACAACGGACAGACCGACAGGGGTCAAGGAGCAAGGGGTCCAAGAAGAGAAACCGGCACCAGGAGTAGGTGATGTACCCAAGAGCCTGGATGGAAAATCTGTTCAGGTGGACAATGAGCCCAAAGTGCTTGTTTTACAACTGGACATACCGACCGCACCAGAAAACAAAGATAAAGCTGCAGCTGACCTTCAAACCAAGAAGACAGGAAGCACCGAAAGGCAACAAGAAGTGTCTCTAAGTGATTCCACTCAACCTGCATCTGCTGTCATTGCATCAGTGCAGCCAAGTGAAGCAGAGAAAACACTTGCAGAAACAAGCCTGTCTGAGCAAGATGCTGTAAAACCACAAACTGATAAGAAGGTAGACGCCTTGAAAGCCACAGAGGACAGACCTGAAGAGGCCGAGGATCGCAGCATAGAAGGAGATGCTAATGTCTCTAAAAAAGATGGGCATGATGCGCCACAAAGTCAGGATGAAAAGTCTGTGATGGTGAAAGAGAGAGCTGAAGTTCCTGTTTTAGAACCACAAAGACTGGCCACTGTGAAGAAGTATGAAATCATATCTATTGCATTACCGAAAGTGCCAAAGTTTGATAAAGGTCAAACAAGTGTCCAGACTGAAAGGGTTACAGAAAGCCAAGAACTGATTTCTGCAAGTGTTCAGCCAGAAAAGACTGAGGAAGTCAAGGAACATGGTCACGAAGAGTTTGTTGAAATCAGCAAATCTGAGCAAGATGCCGCAAAACCAGAAACTGTGAATAAGCTGGACGTCTTGAAAACAGCCCAGGATAGACCTAAAGAGGCCAAGGAGGATGATGCACTTCAAAACCTGGATGAAAAGTCTGTTCTAGTGGAGAAAAAACAGAAGGGGGTTGAGGTGCCTCTTCTGCAACCAGATAAACCAGCAAAGGAGCAAGAAATCCCATCTGTTGCTGTAAGAAAGACTCCAAAGACTGGTAGAGATCAAACAAACCTCCAGCCTGAAGAAGTGATAGAAAACCAAGAACTTCTTTCTGCTGGTGTCCAACCAGAAAAGACTGACAAAGCCAAGGAACGTGGTCTCGAAGAATTTGTTGACATCAGCTTATCTGAGCAAGATGCTGCAAAACCAAAGGTTGAGAATAAGCCGGACGTCTTGAAAACCACCAAGGATCGACCTGAAGACACGAAGGATCACAGTGTGGATGGAGATGCTAAAGCTTCCGCAAAAGACGCACCAGAAGGTCTGGACGAAAAGTCTGTTACAGTGGAGAAAATCCACAAAGGAGCTGAAGTGCCCGTTTTGCAATCGGATAAACCGGCAAAGGGGCAAGAAATCTCATCTGTTGTTGGAAGACAGGTGCCAAAGACTGATAAAGAAGGAAAAATGGAAGAGAACCTGACTTCTGTTGGTGTTCAACCTGAAAAGACTGAGAAGTTCATATCCCAACAAGGTATGGTTGAACCAAGCCAAAGGGATACTCAGCTAGAACCATATAAAACTGCACTGGAAAGACCTAAAGAGACCAAAGAAGTTCAAGAAAAACAAGTGTTGATGCTTGACGTACAGGATGCTCCTAAGAGCTTGAACGAGAAGCCTGTTGAAAGGACAGAAATCGACACAAGTGAACATGAATACATAACCGTCACGACAAAAGAGAAACCACAAGCAGAATCAAGTGTGAAGTTTGACACAGGTAAAAAAAGCAAAGGTCAGACATTCACTGACGTTCAACTTGACAAACCTGCAACTGAAACGGCTAAGGTAGACGTGCAAGGAAGCTTTAAAGTACAATCAGACAAACCCACAACCGATGCAGCGACAGAGGAAAAGGAGCTACAGAAGGAGGAGATTCAGGAAGAGGAAAGAGAAACAATCAGTGTAGAACTACCACTGCAAGTGAAGACAACCAGCACCAGTGAAGTGAGGCTCCAGAGTGTGAGTTTGCCACAGGTAAGTCATAACAGTGAACTTTATACTCATGTCAAGACTCATTTATTATTGTTTTTCGAGTGTCATTGAGCTTTTGATTACCTAAAACATAATTTTAGTTAAAATTTTAGCTTTGCATTTGCAATATTTAATACACTGAACAGAAATATAAACGCCCCATGTGAAATGTTGATGCCACATGAAGTGCACCACCCAAGGTGAGCGTATACTGTCTGGTACTTGTACTAAATGGATGTTTCTCTTGATTAGTGTCCCAAATTTGAGTCCACCACTGCCTCAGTGATGCATTAATTCCATTCAGTCCATGGGTGTGGCATATCCAGACGCTGCTCCAACACAATGAGCAGCACTCAGACACTCCTTATACTGGGGACAATAAAAGGCCACCCCAACATGTCACATGTTGACCAAAGCAGCAACGCCTCAGATGACTCCGGTCATGAGGGAACGTGTCATTGGTGCACTTCATGTGGCATCAATATTTCACATGGGGCCTTTATATTTTTGTTCAGTGTACTCTGTCTTGAAGAACCGATGTCCCAATAGCAAAGACCAGTGTTTTACAGTGTTTCACAGTGTTAAACAGTGTTTTACAGTACGCTACTACATTTTTGTTCTTGCTCTGTTCATAACTGCACATAAAACCTGCAGAAGCAGCTGCTACACATCCAGACACATGTTCAGCAGACACAGTGGGAGTTTTTTTCTTGCTCCAGGGAAATCACACGCGTGCATCCGTTATTATTCATGATCTCCTGCTCACACTTGTTGGAACATGTTGTGGAACATTCTGTATAAACGATGGGGCGACTCGTCAGATTACCTGTAGAATTTACGTGAAAACCTACAATTCCCAAGAGATACAGCCTCAGTAGTCAGTGCTAAGTGGTTCTGCTTTCATGAGGATTACGTGCATAGCAAAGACAGTTATACCTGTGCTTCCGAAGGTTTCAGAGCCTCGGGGTAGGAATCTGAGCTACCTCATACATCATAGAGTATCTCGCAGTCGATTGGATGTAACACCTGCAGCCTTACAGTTCAAATGAGATAAACCTGTTTCAGAGACGGAGACAGACGAGTTCTTTTGTAACTGTATACATGTGCGCTGTCGGACTTTTATGGCATTAATGTCGCCGTTTCACGTCCACAAAAGGAGCAGGTGTTCAGTTCCGACAGGACGTCACCAGCGTCGCTCCAGGCGGTTCGGAAATCACCGACCCGCTTTATCCCCGGCGAAGTGAGCCATGTGGAAGGATCGTCGCCTCAGGAAGAGAAAGCAGATGTCGTGAAGCCTGAGAAAGCAGTTCTGGAGGCGCCGGACGGATCCGCCATGAGGAACGTCTTCACAGAGATCCAGCTGCTGGCAGGAACCGGACCCAACAGTCAGCTCATAGAGGTATCACATAGTGGCTGCTGCTAGAAGTCACCAGAGTTAAAGCTCCTGCATGTCGAGGTTTAACCCTTTGAACTCCAGGCAGTTCTTGTTTAGTTTATTTGCTCCTGTCACATTTTTTTCACTGTGGTTCATTATAAAGTCCTGCACTTCTTGCAAACAGAGCAACCATTGCTAGAAGTGGAGAGAAGTCACAGACATATACTGTGCAGGAAAATCTTTGATTACAAAAATTTAAAAAGCTGTGGTACCAATGTAGTCGCCCCTCGTCTGTGGCGGGGGTTAGGTTCCAGACCAGTAGTTCTCAACTGGTCCAGTCTCAGGACCCACTATGTCTCTATTAATAACGGTCACGACCCAAATTGTTGAAGTTTGCTGTTACTGTTAACAAATTAAGGTTTATTTGGGTGGAGTCTCAACGCATTTTGATACAATTTAGGAAAAATTTGGCTTATTTTTTGCTCATTTTGGTTTATTTGGATGTTTTTGCCAAATTTTGGGTATATTTGGGCCCATTCTGACAGATTCTGAGCACATTTTGGTTGATTTTTGGGACGTTTTAGCATAAATTTCTCCAATAAGCTGACAGAGACAGATCTAGAGGTGAATAATGGGCAACTACTGGTGTCACCACCACTAAATATCCTGCTATTGAAAACAAACTGTGTCATAAGAAATGCGTCCTTCAAAATAAAAGACTTTATAACACTACTTTTTTGGGGGGGGGTGGGCATGCTTCTGCGACCCTCTAAAAATGGCTTCGCGACCCACTTTTGGGTCCCAACCCACCAGTTGACAACCACTGTTCTAGAACGCCCCATGATAGACTAAAATCCATGAAGTAGCCACCTTATATTCATTTTATTATTTATTTATGTATATTTTAAGCCTTTATAAACCCTCCCCACACTGGTAATAACCTTTCCTACACTCTTAAACCTGCGTAATTTTAACAACATATAAAATGCTACATGGGTACGGCGGCGTAGCTTCTCCCTTCCTTTACCACGTCGATGAGTTCCACCTGTTCTGCGATGGTGAGCGTCTTCCTCTGGCGCTTGGGTTCGATGCCAGAAGGCGGCGAACGTTTGGGCGAAATAAATCCAACACTACGCTTAGCGACCAGACGTCCATGTGGAACAGAAGAGGCCAGATGCTGAACGCTGCTGTACACGGGAGACGGAGGAGGCTGATGCTACGGTCGCTGAGCCAATCAGAGCCCAGGATGCAAAACGCAGCGCTCTGATTGGTCGCCTCCCGTCCATCAGCCAATAGCGTGCCGTGTAGCTTCTCACGTGGGCAAACTAGCTCAAGAGGAAGCGGCTGTAGCTGTGGGAGTCTTTGTGCCTTCTTAATCCGTGATACAAAATTAGATTTATACAATTTAAAAATCCGCGATATGATGAGGGACGACTGCACTGGAAAAATTGAGGATTCTACATAATATAGTTATTTTACTGCTATTTAGTACATTTTTACAATGTCTACAAACTATGTGTTTTCCTCTCTGCTCTCCTCATCAGCTGTAGAAAGATGTTCCACCATGCTGGATGTATCTCCAACTACTTGCTCCTCTGTTCACCGTTTCTGACCCGTGCTGCATTTCGTTTTCTTACCAAATCTGGTGCAAATGGTTCATTTTTTGCAGAATGTTTTAAACGGATTTAGGAGTTTTGTTGAAATTTCTCAACTTTGGGCTTAGCGTTGGTTCATTTTTCCTGCACGTCACTCATCGTGTTTCTGTTTTTACTGACAGATGCTGTAATTTTAGAAATTTTTTGAAAAGAAAAACACGCCTCTAGGATTTTAGGGTTCGGAGGGTTTAAGTACAAAAGAAAAGCTGTTTCAGAATAACGCTGTGATGAGCAGCAGCGTTGGTTAGAATCCGCTTTATGACTGTCATCCGCTTTTCTCTCTTTTACTTCAACTAAATTCAGTCCAGGTTTATTTATAATAGAGAAAAAACATTTTATTTCAAGGCACTTTACATATTAAGGACAAGACCTCGCAGTATTAAAGAGACAAACCCAACAGTTAGTCCAGTATCTCAACAGTGGTGAGGAAAATCTCCTTCCTGTTATTTATCCTTTTATAGACACACGTTACACAGATGAAGATGTTCTGGTTTCTTATATCTTATATTCATTAAATGGGCTAAAACTTGGATGACAATGAGTTCTGTTCCTGTGTCTAAGCTGTATTTTGTCTCTGTGTTTGCAGAACAAACCGGTAGAAGAAGCTCCGGAGGCTCTGATTTCTTCAACCACTGATTCAGATGTTCGTCTCAGCCGGCTGGTGTCCAAAGTCCTGAGCTCCAGGAGCCGCCCGGCCGAGCTGAGCCCGGCTGCCATGGCCCGGCAGGTGGAGGAGGTTCAGGTGAGACTACGGGCTGCGTGACTCACCGGAGAAAGCATGATTGATTTACAGCAGCTGGTAATGATGTGCAGCAGGTTGGCTGAACTTCGGCGATCGTGCCAAAGCGCCTCCAGTGTTGGGCTTCGAGAGAGGAGTTCTGTACCAGCCTGTTTGAAAAGTGGTAACGTGGCAAACAAGCACACGTTTGCCAGAATAGTTGAGCAACCAGCCTTTTTAATTGCAGCTACTGGAACATACCACATAGAAATGCCCCATAACAATCAGATTAACTGAACAGCTTTGAAGCTTTGAGTAACTGTTCGCTCTTACCTGAATCCAGGAGTGCAGGGAGGCAGCCCAGGCCCAGGCGTCGTCGCTGTCTCAGGTGAGAGAAGCTGATGCTGAGAGCAGCGAGGCTCTGGAGTATCTGGAGGACCAGTGGGCTACGGCTGCTCAGGATGCCGCCGCCGTCATCCAGAATAAAGAGGCTCAGCTTCAGCTGGTGACCGACTACTGCAGTCAGATCCAAGCAGCAAAGACCTTGTTGGAGAAACAGACGGAAGAACTGGAAGCTGTGAAGACGTGAGTTTTCTCTTCTCAGGGTTTCCTTTAAATTTCTATTATTAAAGGATGAATATTAAGGCACTGTAAGGTAGGTGTGGACGATAAAATTAAAAATAATGGTGATAAACACTTTAAGAAAAGGAAAGAAAATGCCTTAAATGTATCCGATACAAGCTGCCATAAAAGTCAAGTCCTGTCACCGTTATTTATAAAGCTCTTTATATAAAAATATCACAGGCGTTAATAATTATCTAACACTTACTGGGGTTTATAATGTTATTTATGATGTAAATTAACCTAAAAAGTTTACATAGTAATGATTTAAACCCTCCAAAAATTATATAAAACACTACTTTTATATAAAACACTACTAAGTGCTTCACAAAACATGAAGACAACATGATTTAAAAAAGAAGTTAAAATATAAAATTTAAACATAAAAGTTACAGTGCAGATAAGAGAAAGGTTAAAAAACACAGTTACAATTAAAACATAATCAATAAAATATGAATAATAATCAGAATAAAGTAAAAGACAAGAGAGCAGACAGACAGGACACTTTCAGTGGTTCTATTCACAGCTAAACTAAACAGTCTTCAGCCTGGACTTAAACTCTGTCAGAGTTGAGGCCTGTCTCACGTCATCAGGACGACTGTTCCAGAGTTTAGCTGCATGGAGCTGAAACGCAGCTTCACCATGTTTAGTTCTGACTCTGGGCTCCAGCAGAAGACCTGGTCCCTGAGGTCCTCAAGGCCCGAGACGGTTCACACGGGACCAACATGCCAGAGATGTACTTTGAGAGACTTATAGACGAGCAGAGCTGTTTTAAAGTCTGTTCTCTGAGCGACAGGAAGCTGTGCAGAGACCAGGACCAGGACTAATGTCGTCGTACTTCCTGGTTCTAGTCTGGACCCGAGCAGCAGCGTTCTGAATGTACTGCAGCTGTCTAGAGAGTCCAGTGAGAAGGCCGTTACAGTCGTCTAACCTGCTGGAGATAAATGCTTGGATAAGTCTCTCCAGGTCTGGTTTTGACAGTAAACCTTTGATTCCAGCTGTGTTTTTAAGATGATGTTATTGATTTAATGTGACTGTTAAAGTTTAGGTCTGAGTCCATTGTTACCCCGAGATTTCTAACCTGATTCTTAGGTTTCAAAGTCACAGATTCAAGATGACTCCTGACACTTTCTCTTGGTTTTTGTGGGCCACTTTGCCCGACTATAACACAGCTGAAATCCTATAGTGTCATTAAATTATGAAGAATAACCTAAATAATGTAATATTACAGCTAAGACCCGACAGCATCGTTAAAAATGGACGTTAACCTGATTAAGTTCAATGATTCAAGGTTTCAAGGGTCTTGAGATGGCACAAAATTGGCACTTAGGTCCCATTACAAGTAAAGAAAATAATAATAGGTAAATAAAAAATAAGAAAAATAAAGAAAGATAAGTGAAATACAAGCAATAAAAACGATGTGTACAAGTGTTTACCAGTGGATAACAGATAAATGGAATAAATAAGTTAATATTAAGACTCGGACTCTTTGACGTTATTAATTATGGAGATGAACCTGACTAATTTTAAAATAGAGTGAAGACCCAACAATGAATATTACTTTATTATGTTTTAAAAATAGGCTAAAGTTAATAAATTCAAAATATTTGTCTGCTGGTCTTTAAATATTATCAGTAATCATCACTTCTCCTGCTCCCGTCCTGCTGTCATGTGTGTTGTATTACTTTGAGTCTGATGCTTCTTCACTGTTTTTCTTCCAGGTCTCCAGAGCAGAGCAGCTCCAAGGAGGCAGATCAACTCCGTTCCCTGCAGAGGAGCATGGAGGAGAACCGAACGGCGCTCGGAGAACTTCTGGTGACCCACAGCAAACTCTGTCCCCTCCTCAGCCGGTCCGAAAGAACGACGGCACAAACCGAGCTGAAGAACCTGCAGGACAAGTGGAGAGCCCTGGAGAGGACCGTGGAGAGCGGCCTCCATCACGCAAAAGCCCGTTCTCAGATCAGCGGCGGCGTTCTGTCGGAGTTAACAAGTCTACAGGAACGTTTGGAAACACTCAGCAAAGACCTGGAGGCCAAGTCGCCTTCTGAGTGGAACTGCAAGAAGGTTCAGCAGCTCATGGAGGCGAATGCTGAAGTGAAAGCAGCCCGGCAGCAGTTCCTCCACTTAGAGCAGCTGTCGGAGGCGCTGGTCTCAAGTTCACGCTGGGAAACTGAAACTAAGGAGATGCAACAGGAGCTCCAGAAGGTCAAAGACAAACTGAGCAGCACAGAGGAGCTGGTTTCCTCCCAAACGCTGAGCAGCAGCAGCCCCATCATGGAGAAGATCGTCGTGGTGATGAGGGACGGCCTCGCCTGGGCCAAGCAGACCGAGAGCGACATCGAGGGCCGGAGGAAGAGGGTCGCTCTCCTCCCCGAGGAGGTCCACCGGCAGCTCAGAGACCTGAAGAAGCTGCAGTCGGAGGTGATGGCCAAACAGGGCCAGCTGGAGGTGCTGGTGGAGGAGGTGACGGAGCTCCTGCCACAGCTGGACCAGGCTGAGGAGGTTCCCATGGTCCATGCTTCTCTGGAACGCCTGGAAGAACTCTCAAATTCCACCACGGAGAAGCTGTCCAAGGCAGAGAAAGAGATGGAGTCGGGCCTGCAGACCAGGGAGAAGCTGTCCGAGCAGATCGCAGACTTGGACTCCTGGATCGTGGCTCATCTGCAGAGAGAAGCTTCCAGAAGCGCCGACAGCGAACTCAGGAGTCCCGCTGAATTTGATCGCAGAGTTCGCCAGATCCAAGAAACCCTCAGTGAAGCTGAGAAACAGGCGGCCGTCTGCGAGGCTCTTCTGATGAAGGGCAAAGACATCGCTTCAGAACTCAGCGTCACAGAGAACTGTAAACTCTTCGACAAGCTGACCAACCTCCAGGAGGACATCAGGGCCATCAGCAGCTACGAGAAGGCCCACAAGAAGGAGCTGGATGACCTCCTCCAGAACGTGGATTCAAGCAAGACGAACCTGGTCGCGGTTGAAAAAAGCCTGAGGCAGGTGTTGGTAGATCTGAGCAGGTACAGGTTCCCCATCACCAGGGAGTCCCTGCAGGCCCTGGAGCCTTTCAAACACCTGATTCTGGAGCACAAGTCTCAGGTTGACCATCTGCAGCCCTGGATCCCTCAAGAAAAGACAAGAGAGCTGAACTCTGTCATTTCTGAGCTTCACGGCAAAATGGTTCTCCTGCAGACCAAAGCTAAAGACCACGAGGGTTACCTGAACCTGAGGCAGTGCGTGGAGGATCTGAGGGAGAACGTCCAGGAGCAGGTTCAACAGACCAAAGACGACGGCAGGGACGTAGAAGGAAAATACAAGATCTGTGAGACCCTCCTGGTCCAGTTTCCTCTGGTGAAGATGTTGTGCGAAGAGGCTGGTTCTAAACTCCAGTCGATCTCCGCCGATCTTTACCCGTCACAGCTGACTGTAGAGTGTCAGAGGCTGAAACAGAACGAGGAGAGCCTGGACACCTGGGAGATGACGCTCCGCAACAACCTCAGCATCATCGAGTGGAACCTGCTGAAGGACGTGGACCTGGAGTCGGAGAGGAAAGCCGCCCAGATGTTCTTCCGGTGGACCCTGCAGGAGCTGCAGAACCTCCCCGTCCTGGAGCCCAATGAAGGAAACATTAACAAAGAATACCAGAGAGTCATGTCTGTGAAGAAGGCGGTGGAGTCCAGGATGAGGGTGGTGGAGGTTCTGGAGCAGAGGAAGGGACGCAAACAAAGCTCTCGACACCTGATGGACTTGAAGAACTTAGTCCTCAGCAAATGTGACTCACAGATGGTAGGTTTTGTTGTTTGTAACGTAGTTGTTTGCACACTCTGTTCAACTTAGCAGAGAAATGGTAGTACGGTGAAAAAAATCGACACAATAGATTGAAAACCAGACTGATCACAGTGTGAATTTGAAAAATGTGTTTTGCTGTATTCCAGGAGAACATCCAACAGGCCAGGGAGTCTCTGAGAAGCTACACCGGCGCCGTCAAAGAAGCCGTCGAGTTCCTGAGGGACCTCGAGGTCCAGCTGCTGCCTCCCCACGGCTCTGCTGGGTTCTGCTCTGAAGGCCTTCGGGACACCCAGCAGGCTTTAGCTTCCCTGCAGCAGCAGTTCCAGATCCACGTGGAGAAGCTCCAGAACCAGGCGGCTCTGCATCCTTACCTGTCCCCGCAGAAGGTGGAGGAGCTGCAGGAGAACATCCTCAGCCAGCTGCTGGTCAGGATGTCGACTCTCCAGGCGAAGGGCCACGTTCAGCTGGAGCGACTCAGCAGGTACCAGGATGGAAGTCTGATTGCTTTTTTAAAAATACTGGAGATGTACAATTATACTCAAACATCACTGGAATAAAAAGAGTGAAGAGTGGAGTGGGGGGTGGGGGTGGGGTCACAGCCCCCAAATGCCCCCCCGTGACCTCAACACCGGTCCACCCCCAACACAATCTCCCAGTTCACATATTTTCTATGGAACGTTACAGATACTAATGTAATTACATACAGTTCAAATGTCCTACCAACAATGCAGCCTTCACCCCATCCGACCTAATGAACAGGCGCAGCCTCTAGCACGGCAGCTCCTAACAGCCTCCCAGCTTCTTAGACAAGCAGAGATAAGAATGCCGGCCCAACCGTGCGTATGTCGCTCAGGAAGGAAAGAGAACTCCGTCACTGTCGCTGTCTGTCGCGTGGAGACCCAAAATGTCATGTGGTCAGTGGGGGTTACCCCAAAAACAAGAGTGCCCTCTGGTGGCTTTTAGAGTAAACCGCATTTAATTGTCCACCCGGTTACACTTACATTAAAAACATCCTGGATCCAGACGGTGATCCGGATCAGTCCCAACATTTCATCATTTCTTTTTTGTCCCATTTCACACATTTCCTGAAAATTTCATCCAAATCCGTCCATGAGTTTTCCAGTTATTTTGAACGGAAACAAACAAACCAACGCCGACCATCACATAACCTCCTTGGCGGAGGTAATAATAATTATTTAAATTAGGAATAAGAGTAGCAGCCTTAACTCATTGCACTACAGATTACCTGGATTCAGCCTTTTAAGTACTTTAGTGTTCAAAGGCACCAAACATTCATTAAAACCTGTTCCCTGCACAAACTACCAAAGACATGAAGTCACTCAACCATTTTATGTGATCAGAGTTCCTATAAATATCAACATTTTTGTCTTTCAGGTGTGCAGAACAGCACAGGAACTACATTAAATCCCAAGATGAGCTCATCCTGGGTGTGAAGACGGCAGAGAACCGACTCCTACAGTTCATCTCTCAGAAGGTCACCTGTCCGGCCGACTGCGCTGACCGGGAGTCGAAGCTCACAGTACGTAGAAGTCTGGTTGTTTGCTGGACTAAAGCTCTGGAGAGTCATATATCCCCTCTACAAGTGCATCTCCACACCGTTCATTTGACTGTCTGTTGTCCAGGCTCTGTGTGAGGAGATGGAGTCTCTGCTGAGGCGTCTGGAGGAGCTGAGGGAGTTTTGCCCGGAGCAGAGCTGCCGAGGAGGCCGGGAGGCGGCCGTTAGCGCCCTCTGGAGGAGGTTATCGAGGCTACGGCGCTGCACTAAGGAGCTGAGGATACGCAGCCAACAGAGAATCACAGAGTGTCAAGATATCACCAACAGTGTGAGTAAAACAGGCATAAATTAGTAAAAAGAAATTGCTAAAAAAGACGATATGACGTAAGAAATGCAGTGCCTAAAAAGTAGGAAGGCAATAAGATACAAGTACAGTACGTTACTGAAAATTAAAAAGTAAGATACAATAGGACTAGAGTAGAAAAGTAAGAAGCACACTGGCAAAGATACTGAGGTGAAAAATAATATCAGACACGAAATTGAAATATTGCACCTGAAATCAGTAAATAAACTAGAAAACCCCTCATAGAGCGCAGACCTCCACCAAGCAGCTTCAGTCCACCTCCAACACAATCTACCAATGACTAAGTATCATTGTGTAGTCTGGTGAAATCAACACAGGACACAGAAATATATGTTGGTTCTTTATTCTGAACAAATTAACTGGAGGAAGCTCAATGGATAAAATAAGTAGGATAAAACCAGAAATGTTCCTCTGGAGAATCTGGTTTGGTTATGCTAAACAGGACTTCTGCTGCAGCTGCGTTTGAGGACAAACAGCTCTATGGGGAAAAACAACTACTTAGTTTTAACAAGACGTCCCAATTTACAGCTTTGTGACAATAAATAAGCAGCAGGAGATTTGAGCAAGATGGAATAAGGCTGACCTTAAGGCCAAGTACGGTGTAGTTCCAAGTAGCCTAGAGTGGCTAAGTTAGCTAACCAACAGTATGGTAGCTTAGCTGCTTTACAAACTAATATTAGGGCTGGTTCCCCAATATAGGAATATCCAAATATTGGTTGGTTGTGGTGGGATTCAGATAATAATTTTGATATTCCAATAGTCTTGCATGGCGCCGCAGAGTGTTGCCGAGCGTTGCCGAGCGTTGCCGAGCGTTGCCGAGCGTTGCCGAGGCAGTAGTACGCCGACAAGCATTGCCAAGTGCTGCCGAGGCTCTAGAACACCGCCGTGGTTCTAGTACGTGGACCTGCCAACTCCGGTGTCAGAAACTCAAAACGCTTTCCAACAGCACAGAGTTTCAACTTTGGGTAGATAAAAATAAAAGTACAAAAGCCCTCAGAGAGCTCAGACCTCCACCAAGCAGCTTCAGTCCACCCCCAACACAATCTCCCAATGACAAAGTATCCTTAAATAAAAACAAAATCCTAGATCCAGACGGTGATCCGGATCAGTCCCAACATTTCATCATTTGTTCCTTGTCCCATTTCACACATTTCCTGGAAATTTCAACCAAATCCGTCCATGAGTTTTCCAGTTATTTTGAACACAAACAAACAAATAAATAAATAAACAAACAAACCAACACCGGCAAAACATAACCTCCTTGGCAGAGGTAATAAATAAATTCAGTATTCTAAGGCACAAACAAATAATTGATATATATTTTCTGTGCTAAAAACAATTAGAAAAAATAGAATTTACCTCTAAATTAGTCCAGTTAACCTTCACAATTAACAATGTAGGTATTTTAGCCACGGTATTTATTATAGCTAGGTTGAATTACATACTTTATAATACCATGGTGTCTAATTTTATCATTACATTAGCTGTTCTCCATAATTAATAACTCTGCAGGGTTATGTAGTCTAATGTATGGCAAAGTAGTATTTTATCTAGTAAAGGGGCACCATGACAGAGACTAATGTGACGCTTAATGACCTCAGTACAACGCTCCCGTCATGTAGGCGAGCTAAAATGTGCTAAGTTAGCGTCACTGTAGGCCCATGGAGCAGCTATATCAGGACACAGAATGAGTTTGTATCGTGTTATCGATGAATTGATTATTATTGACAAGCCTGATGATTATCGGTTAAGTTCCAAATCTGAGTCCCTAATGCCCGTATTGCATTATGTTGCTGTTAATGAGGAATCCACAGCAAAGACATTGTTCAATTACAGCCCAGGAAATATTACTTCTATTAAATAACAAAGGTGTGTGTTCCTTCCTGTCAGGTGGAGAAGGCGTCTGCTGTCCTAGAGGAGGTGGAGGCGGAGCTTCCCGAGGCCTCCAGGGCGAAGGCGTCCACCGAGGAGCTGCAGGACCTGCTGCAGTCCTGGGAGCAGTACCAGGACCGGCTCGACTGCGAACACCGAGCTCTGTCTGCGCTGGAGCTGCGAGCTGCACGGCTGCTGGGAGTCCCCTCCCACCTGGAACAGGCTCCGCCCATCCCACTGTGTCAGCAGCTGCAGAAGATGCAGGGGCGATACGGCAGGTAAGACCGCCAGCAAACACCCGGGACTGGTTAAAACTCTTTCACTGGACAACTCAGTGTTATTTGGAGGAGTTGGTGAAGTGGAACTTGTCTGGATTGGTGATGGATTGGTGCAATGCAGCAGTAATGTAGGTGTTGTACCAAACCATTGTGGTGAAGACGGAGGTCAACTAGAAGGCAAAGCTTTCGATTAACAAGTCAAACTACATTCCAATCCTCACCTGTGGTCAGCAGATCTGAATAGCGACCAAAACAATGAGACAGAAGAAGTAAATTTCCTCTCTTGAATGGCTGGGCTCAGTCTCAGTAGAGCGGCTGCTACTTTACTTTAAACTGAGTCAACTGAGGTGGTTCAACATGATTAAGATGCCACCTGGACGCCTTCATTTGGACGTTTTATGAGAAACTAGGAGGAAATCTAAGGGTAGAACTCTGAAGTGTCTTCTTCAGACACGGTAAAGAAAGTCCACACTGGTCAGTGCCACGCCATGCTGCTTGTTTTCTCTGCCTGCGCAGTCTGATGACATCACACACACGCGACAGTACTGTCGGGGAGGGGAGGGGAGGGGTTGAGGAGCCAGACATGAGCACAAACCACAACACACAGACCAATGGCAAAAACCAAGATTCACAGTCTTTATTATTATTGGGTCGTTTTATGGGCTGATTTTTTTATTATCGGAATGACATCATATTTGCCAAAATTAACTGATAATTATCGGACGCCTATATTATCGTGCATCCCTAGATTTTAGCCAAAATATCCTTTTCTTCATGTCTGATTCTTGAATTTTTGAGGCCTTAATGTGAAATTTTAGAACGTTATGATACTTTTTCAACAAACTTTTCTGTGTTTAGTGTATGAATAAACCTTTCTCATAATCAAACTAGAAAAGCCCTCAGAGAGCTCATACCTCCGCCAAGGAGCTTCAGTCCATCCCCAACACAATCTCCCAGTTCACATATTTTCTATGGAACGTTACAGATACAAATGTAATTACATACAGTTCAAATGTCCTACCAACAATGCAGCCTTCACCCCATCCGACCTAATGAACAGGCGCAGCCTCTAGCACGGCAGCTCCTAACAGCCTCCCAGCTTCTTAGACAAGCAGAGATAAGAATGCCGGCCCAACCGTGCGTATGTCGCTCAGGAAGGAAAGAGAACTCCGTCACTGTTGCTGTCTGTCGCATGGAGACCCAAAATGTCATGTGGTCAGAGGGGGTTACCCCAAAAACAAGAGTGCCCTCTGGTGGCTTTTAAAGTAAACCGCATTTAATTGTCCACCTGGTTACACTTACATTAAAAAACATCCTGGATCCAGACGGTGATCCGGATCAGTCCCAAATCGTTTGTTCCTTGTCCCATTTCACACATTTCCTGAACATTTCATCCAAATCCGTCCATGAGTTTTAGAGTTATTTTGCACACAAACAAACAAACAAACAAACCAACGCCGGCCATCACATAACCTCCTTGGCGGAAATAATTAGTCTGTTGACATAAAAAAAACTCAACTACCCATAATCCTTGGTACGCCTGGATAAGCCATCAGTTAAATCAGTCGGACTGAGTCTGCAGCGAAGTTGTACAGAGTTTAAATGCTCTATAGGTTGAATTCAACCATGGAAGCTGTTAAATGTTGGGTTTCTGTTTAGATGTCTGTGTTTGTGTTTGTCCTCAGAGTGAAGCAGAGGAGTATGGAGGGTCTGATGGCCACCAGGGTGGAGCTGGAGGAGAGGGAAAAGGTCCGAGAGGAGCTGCAGGGCGTCCGGGTTTGGATGGAGGCTGCAGAGGGTCTTCTGGTGGAGATGGAGAAGAGCAGCAGCACTCAGGAGCTACAGGTGGGACTCTATAGACTGATGCTCGTCACACCTGCAGCTGGTTTACTGAAGCTTTAACAGGAGATGAAAGGTTTAGTGGAGAGTTTACAGCTAAACAGAGGTTTCAAAGGCGATGCTTTTGCTCTCATTTCATTCATTCATTGCAACCAGATGTTCAATCCACTATTTTTTTCAATTTAAATATTATTTTTTGGCTCAATTTTGGCAAGACAATATGAGATTTTTGGTCATTTTGAATGTTTTTTGTTATTTTGAGTCGCTTTTTGGCCATTTAAAGTAGCTTTTTGGTGTTTTTGAGTCCATTTTTGGTCATTCTTAATAATTTTTTGGTTATTTTGAATAGCTTTTTGGCCATTCTGAATCCCTTTTTTGGCCTTTTTGAAGCTCTTTCTGGTCATTTTGAGTCTCTTTTTGTTATTCTGAATCACTTTTAGGTGATTTTGAATAGTTTTTTGGTGTCTTTGAGTCTATTTGTTGTCATTTTGTGTCCGTTTTTGGCCTTGTTGAATTCATTTTTCGTTATCTTGATTCCATTTTTAGTAATGTTGAGTAGCTTTTTGGTCACTTTGAACTACTTACTTGGAGTCCCTTTGTGATTATTTTAAGTCCATTTCTGACCATTTTGAATCCATTTTTTGGCCTTTTTGAAGCCCTTTCTGGTCATTTTGAATCTCTTTTTGTTATTTTGAATCACTTTTAGGTAATTTTGAATAACTTTTTGGTGTCTTTGAGTTTATTTGTTGTCATTTTGTGTGCATTTTAGCCATTTGAATCCAATTGTGGTCATTATTAATCAATTTTTGGTTATTCAAGTCTATTTTTGGCCGTTTTGAATCCCTTTTTTGGTGAGGTTGAATCCCTTTCTGGTCATTTTTGAATCCCATATTTGCTATTCTCAGTCACGTTCCCTCATGACCGGAGTCATCTGAGGCGTTGCTGCTTTGGTCAACATGTGACATGTTGGGGTGGCCTTTTATTGTCCCCAGTATAAGGAGTGTCTGAGTACTGCTCATTGTGTTGGAGCAGCGTCTGGATATGCCACACCCATGGACTGAATGGAATTAATGCATCACTGAGGCAGTGGTGGACTCAAATTTGGGAACTAATCAAGAGAAATATCCATTTACTACAAGTACCAGACAGTATACGCTCACTTTGGGTGGTGCACTTCATGTGGCATCAGTATTTAACATGGGGCGTTGATATTTTTGTTCAGTGTACTATTTTAAGTAGTTGATACTGAACTTCTGATATTTCCCTGGTTTACACTGATCAGAATGATGTTACAGAGATCTGGAATAACAATTATAACTACAACTTATCTGTAACGTTAATTCCAGACTCTTAAACTCAGCTTTTAAAAGTTGTGACTGTTTGCTGTTTTGAACTTTGTTTGTTTATCTTGTTGTATAAAGTCCAGCTCCTCTGATCTAAATGAACGTAGCTGGAGGCAGGTGTTGTTTAACTGTGTCCTAAAAGTGTCCGGTAAATATGAAAAGGTCTGAACCCAACCGTCTGCCTGGCTTCAGGCCCGGAGACTGTTTGGTTTCACCCCCATGAACCCACCGACCCAAAGAATCGCTCTGCTCTTTGTCCTGAAACCTGAGCAGAAGCCAACGTCCCATCCAGTTTCTATCCTCACAAACACAGGCTTCACTCCCCTGAAAGACCCCAAACATCCCCCCATCTCTCCCCCATCACTCCCACCAGCCTCAGCCCTCCTCTGGTACCAGACACCTTTTGTTCTGGTCTGTAAGTGGATCTTCAGGTGGCCTTTGTAGCCGAGTCATTTCATGGGCGAACACAAACACACTCCTGCTTCTGCACTTGTGAGGACACTTGTTGACGTTATATATTCCTTTTGGCTCGAACTGAAGTGTTTAATTTAACCGTAAAACCAAACGTGAACCTTCAAACAGCCCTTTAAAGAAGTGAGGATGGGGATAATGGTTTGAGTTTGGAGAAAAATGTTCCCACTTTCTTAAAATGTGCAGCCAGAGAAGGTTTTAATTGGCTGAAATCATACAAACTGTTCCATCTACGTCCTAATTCCTTATATAAGATGCTGTTTTTTTAAGAACAGTCTTCTTTTTATTTATTCATATCACGTCCTTTACATATTTTTTAAAAATGATGGCGAAGTTTCCAATATAAAGGAGAATAAAGAAAAGATTGGCGTTGAACAAGCTCTATTTTACAACAAGTAAACACATCCAAATCTCACCTTTAAATGTCTGTTCTTCTACCAACCTTCATCATTTTCCTTTGCGTCATTTAAAAAAGACAAGAATAAAGAAAAACCTTCGATAGGAAAAACATGACACCAGCTTTGTTTTACAATCAATGCACAGCTGTGATTGCCTTCAAATCGCACCTTCTCAGCAATAAATCAACTTTGATTAAACTCTTCTTCAAAACCATGTTTCCATCGCGAGTTATACACATTAGAGCTGCAGTTGATTGAAATCGTACCCACTTCAACCGATACATTGGTCACAAGGATTACTTAGACGAGTCTCCATCTCAGTCATCATTCCTTGAGTAAGGTGTTAATTTAAAGGCCTGCAACTTTAAAAACTCAGCTGACTACAAGTGTTACTACTCTTGGACTGATTGAGTGGTCATATTGAGAATAGACATGATCCAGAGAGCCCTGATGCGACCTCTTTTCCACCAAGAAGAACTAGGTGCTAGTTCTGGTGCTTAGTTGGTTCAGATCTCCTAAGAACCTGTTTGCTTTTCCATTGACAAGGAGTCAAGTTGGAGCCACTGGGTCACCGTAAAACCACTACGCTAGCATCCATTACATAGCAGTTAAACAAAAGCAGTAAGTTGATGATAATATCTATGTTTATCTCTATAGATGGTCTTAAGGCTGATTGTGAGGTGGAGGTCCTCCTGTTGCCTGGACACATCCGTGATCACGCTACTGGTGGGACACAACTGTAGCGGATTTCAGGTCAACAGTTTGTGCTAAACTTCCAGGAATCATTCCAATACATGTGTGATGGGACCAGGGACGTCCTGGAGAACAAGGACACTAATTAGCGCTTGTGTGTCCCTTTCCACCGTTGATGGTTGGTCACCATAACCCCGCCCCCAGCCCCTGACGTACTCGGTGCTTAGCTCTGGACCAGTTTTTAGCACCTGGAGTCGGTGCTTAGGAGGTGGAAACACAAAGAAGTGGTGCTAAGTCAGGCTCTGGCTCTAGACTGGACCTGGAACCAGCTCGGTGGAAAAGGGGTATCAGTGACGCTACTTGCAGCCTTGTTAGTCCAAGTTAATTTTCAACCATCATGAAAAGCTGGTATTTACAGCAAATTAAACCATTAATATAATTGTTTTCTACTCATTCATATGGTTTCTGGAAATATATCAACTGGTGATGCAGCTCAACAACTACTGAGGAATGAAACACAGACAAGTCAGCTGCTGTTCTTAGATACGAACCGCTGTTTGTGAAGTTTACACTCGACTTGTGGCCGTCCGTTTTAACAAAATGCAGCCACTTATTTGACATGCTGTCAGTTAGTTTGGAGCCAACTTCAGGTAAACGTTCATTAGATAAGTTAGACCCAACAGTTTCCGTTGGGTTGGACCTGTTCAAAGTTGTGAAAACATGGTAGTCTGTTCCACCTACAGTCAAAAATAATGGATTAATTATGGAAGGCTGTTAATGGAGGATGTTGGATGCACTTCGGCCAACCAATTAACCAGTTTACCTGGGCGCTACAGGCCTGTTTTGCTAAAATCCAGTGTTATTTAATTTAACGACATGGCAACATGCATCATTTCAAGGCAGCTCACGTACTAAAGTGAAGAACTGTATACAAAGAAGGTATTAAATATCCCCACTTCAACTTCCAGACTTTCCCAACAACATTCTAACATAAAGGTAGTAATAAAGAGTTTCCTAACACGTACAGGTTATCAGAAACGTCTTCACTCTGCAAAAACGTACAGATTTTCCAACCATATCTCGTCTTTTGTGAAACATCTGCATGCTCAGTGGTTCTCAACTGGTGGGTCGGGACCCAAAAGTGGGTCGCGAAGCCATTTTCAGAGGGTCGCAGAAGCATGACCCCCTCCAAAAAAGTAGTGATATATCCATCTGTCCTTGGCTCTTTTTATTTGGTAAACAATCAGTACAAGAGTCAGCATAAGATAAGTGTCACTTACACAATCTTAATGATTCAGTTCTCTGTGTTCTTGACTGTGAGTACATACAGCTTGGAATGTTTATGGTGACTTTAAAGTCCTGACAGTCACTCAATGATTACCTAATAAAAATAATTCTTAACATAAGCACAATTCTTCTAACAATGCCCCCCCCCCCCCAAAAAAATAGTGTTATAAAGTCTTTTATTTTAAAGGACGTGTTTCTTATGACACAGTTTGCTTTCAATAGCAGGATATTTAGTGGTGGTGACACCAGTAGTTGCCCAGTATTAACCTCTAGATTTGGTTCTGTCAGCTTATTGGAGATATTTATGCTAAAATGTCCCAAAAAGGAACCAAAATGTGTTCAGAATCTGTCAAAATGGGTCAAAATATGCCCAAAAACTTGGCAAAAACGTCCAAATCTACCAAAATGAGCAAAAAAAAGCCAAAATTGTATCAAAATGCGTTGAGACTCCACCCAAATAAACCTTAATTTGTTAACAGGAACAGCAAACTTCAAAAATTTGGGTTGCACCTGATATTAATAGAGACATAGTGGGTCCTGAAGCTGGACCAGCTGAGAACCACTGCTCTACATCGTCCTCACTTTTCTAATTATTACAGAAGTGCCTATTAATAAGGCTTCTTAACGAGCCAGTCCTCACAAATATAGCTACAAACACACCAGACCGGTCGCTCTCAGCTCTCTGCTCTCTCATGCAAACAAACCCTGTCGTCCTCCGTCTTTTGTACAACGAGCTCAGTTTCACGGTGACAGCGGGATGCTCCTCCCTGTACAGCAGAGCATCGGGCGCCTTCAGACCCAGGTAGTCTCCTCTGTGTTCCCTCTCACTTTTAAAATCGTTTTCTGTCTTTTTTTACAATAATGTAGGCTGTTGTTTGTAAAGTAGTAGATTACTGTTTAAGTGTTGTATAAATGAAGGGCTTGGAGTGGAAGGTTCTGTTTGACGAAAGAGGAAAGGGAGAGTTCACTGCTTGACAAAGAGCCTGCAATCAGTTTCTCTGGTGAATGGTGTCGATAAGATTAATGTTTTATTCCAGACAATCAGATTTCAGTGGTTGTCTTGAACGTAGTGTTGCTGGTGTTGGTAAAAGGAGGCAGATTTTTTAAGCGCTGAGTTAAATAAATCGTCAAATCAATGCAATTATATTGGGGTTGTTTTTGTTACTAAGGATGTCGTGATCAATTTTCTTTGCTACCGATCCAATCAGAGTCAATCAATATGTAGTATCAGCCAATACCTGATGTTATTTTCTTCGATATGTACACTTGAAGTATTGTAGATTAGCTATGCAGCAATCCCTCGTCTATGGCGGGGGTTAGGTTCCAGAACCCCCCAACGATAGATGAAATCCACCAAGTAGCGACCTTATATTTATTTTAAGGCTTTATAAACCCTCCCCATTCTCTTATAAACCCTTCCTACACTCTTAAACCTTCCATCTAGAGGAGCTTCTACAGCCGTGTCTGATAATGGAACTAGCGACGCAGCGATCCACTTGGTAAAAACTTATTTTAAACACACCGACACCGAGGACGTCCGGCTGCCTACCTACCTGGAAACTGATGATGATGTTACGGTAATCCTACAGACTGTCACCGGTTCTCTGACGGTCATTTCCAGTAAACTCTCACCGTGTGGGACCAAAGGTTCTGGCTGGCTTCCACCACCGCCCATCAATCAGAGACCGACCAGCTCAAGAGGAAGTAGCTGAGTTTTCCATACGTGGGTCGACTCATCTGCTGTACGCTACGGATTTATATATGATTTAAAAATCTACGATACAGTGAGACCATGAAAATTGAACCGCAATATGGCGAGAGACTGCTTTAGTATCTGGTACCATACAAGCTCCGTGTACGTCGCGGCCATTCGTTTTCTTATTTTGAGATTTCAAAATAAAAACGAAAAAAAAACCGTTTCCTTTTTTTCAGTGATAATACAAAACGAAAAACAGAAAACAGGCCCTAATTCATTATCCATTATCTGTTATCTGATTTAATTACATGTGTTTGTAAATGGAAATTAAAATTAAAATACACCCGTGGAAAACTTATTTCTCTATTTCCTGTTGGTTTTGGCTCCGTGACCTGTCTGTCTTCAAAAGAGGAGCTAGCGATTTAGCTAGCTCCGCTAAATGGCAGAGCTAGCGATTTGGCGCTAGCGATTTAGCGCTAGCTCCACCGCTAGCGCTAAATCGCTACTTTGCTTTCTGGCAAAGCTAAAGTAACAGAAAACCTCCAAACCTCCCCAAAATGTCCCGAAAAGCAGCCGAACGCTAGCGATTTAGCGCTAGCGGCGGAGCTAGTGGCACCACAAGGTCCCTCCAAAGGGACAAATAAACCCCACGCTGGTGAAAAGTCCACTGTGAAATAGTGAACAATGTGAGCCAAGCAACGTTTGGACCCCACAGTGGGTCTTCATCAGGCCACGGCACACAGCAAGGTCTGCTAACAGTGAGCTAACACTGGAGCTTTAGATACCAGATCCTTCCTCATCAGAAGTCAGACGGGTCACGGAGCCAAAACCAACAGGAAGTAGAGAAATAAGTTTTCCACGGGTGTATTTTAATTTTAATTTCCATTTACAAACACACCTAATTAAATGGGATAACAGATAATGGATAATGAATTAGGGCCCGTTTTCTGTTTTTCATTTTGTATTATCACTGAAAAAGCGGGAAACGGTTTATTTATTTTTTTTATTTTGAAATCCTAAAATAAGAAAACGAATGGCCGTGACGTACACGGACCATCCAATAAACGTTACACCACATTTTATGTATTTTATGCTGAATTTTCTCCTTCAGACGTCTCAGGATGCTACAGTAGAACTCTGCCTTGGTAGTCCCGCTCTAGGAGTCGGATTAATGGTGCACAACCTTGTAAACGTTGACGAAAACAACCCGCATGCTCTCGATACTCCTGAGCTGACCCCCCGTCTGTAGTTAAAACTGCTGTTGCTTCTCTTGACGGTAGCCGCAGACCCTCCTCTGGTCACCATGATGGTCCTCCTGGCTGCAAGCCGTGACGTTTGACCCCTATGGAGAAACCACAAATGTCGTTTTGTCGTTCTTTTATTTATTTTTACCTTTGACTTACCAGATCTTTCCTCTCCGTGGGTTTCAGGACCTCTACAGCCAGCTGTGCACCCAGAAGGCTTTGCTGCAGCGCATCATGGAGAGCCTGAAGGTGAAATACTCCGACATGTACACTCTGGTGCCGGTCGAGGTCGACAGCCAGCTTCAGGAAGTCACACAGTCGCTGCAGCAAGTCGAAGCAAAGGTACCCGAGAGTTTAACTTTCAGAGAAGGAGAGTCTGTTGATGTTTAAGGTCAAACTAGGTCACATTGCAGAGCTGCTTCCTGGTGTAACAGCTGTTGCTCGTCTCTGATTGGTGGGTCAGGTGGGCGAGGCGGTGGCGAGGAGCGGTCCGGTCCACAAGCTGGGAGCGAAGCTGTCGGAGATCCAGGCTGGTCTGAGGTCAGTTCAGAACCGACTGGAACAGAGAAGCCCGACAGTAATCGATGCGAAGGTCACTCAGAAGGTGGGTGGAGACATGGAGGAGGCCTCGATACCACTTAAACGAATAAAACGAGCATTTAACAGCCTGTAAGGGCAAGAGAAACTTCAGCATCATGAAATGCTGCTGGCAAATAAACAAAACCTGTAGTGGAGCAGAGAAGATTTATTTTCAGCACAGAGTTTCTAATTTTTTTTTATAAATTTCTTGACTGTCATGAAATGCATCATTATTATTATTATTGTTATTATTATTATTATTAATATCTATATTATTATTATTGTTATTATTATTATTAGAGTGGCAGAGTGGAATATAAAAATAATAATAATACAATAATAATTATAATTATTATTATATATATATATATATATATATATATATATATGTATATATATATATATATATATATATATAATAATTATTATTATTATTATCATCATTATCATTATTATATTCCACTCTGCTGACCCAGGTTTGCTTCTGTTTAAGATTTACCACCACAAATAATAATAAATAAATTAATTAATTAATTAATAATATTTTAAAACCATTTTAGCAGTATTTTTTTATTATTTTACACATCAACTAGTAAAATCACAGAAGAAAATTTTGTATTTTTCTAAATAATAATTCATTCTTTAAGGTTTGACTGTAAAATAACGCATTTTTTACTGCATTTAAATCAGCAAAAATATTATTTCACAGGTATTTGCTCATTTGAAAGAAACAATAAATAAATTGTGATTTTTTGTTTTTTTTTAAGAATTTTTTTCAACAGTCGTAACAGGGAGAGTTAAACTACAGATTGTAAAAACACGGAAAAAATACATCAATTTACATGTTGTCAGGTGTATTTTTACAGTTAGTAAATTATTCTTACTGTAGAATTATAATTATATTAATGAACTGTAGAAATAACATTATTTTAAAGATATTTGCTGTTATTTGAGGATATTTTATGACTTTCCAACTTTACAGTATGCTTTAGATTTTTTTTTCTGGCACCTTTGCTGACAGATTCTTTTTATTTAGTGTATATTTGGGGTTTCGAGGGTTCAAAGTGATGTATTTTATGTGTTTCTCTCTCATCCTATCTCCCCGAAGTATCACTAATACATGTTAACTTGCTGTTCTTGCCTCTGCTCAGCGTGTCTGGGACGAGCTGGACGTCTGGCACTCCCGCCTGGCCGCTCTGGAGGTCGACATGCAGGACTTGGAGAGGCCCGACGAGGCTCTAATCCTCACGGAGAGACTGGTGGAGGTCCAGCAGCTCCACTCTTTAACCTCCAAACAGGCAGAACAGAGGACGACGCTGCTCAGCAAGGTGAGACAGCTTCTGCTTTCTCTTCGTCTGCTGATGGTTTCCTGAGGCTTAATGAAAAGCTGTGGCGTCTTTAAAGGGGCTTGGCGACTGTTTCTCTCTGTTGATGTCTTAAACTTCAAGCTCACAACTGTGCTTTTAATTAATGTTTACAGTTGTCGCTTTCTTCCTCGCAAACATCCCAGCTCATTCTGAGTGTGAAAACTACTTCTCCCACACAAAAAGCTCTTTGCTGTGTCATTGGTGCTGGTGTGATTTGTCATTTCTCACAGCCTTCGAGGGCTTTTTAACGATAGAAATTCAAAAGTTTCCCCTCTCCGCCGTCGTAATTCTGCTTTATTTCAGTCTGGAATATCTTCCCTTGACGTGACTAATGCGACTCTGTCGGTCAAGCTAACTTCACACACGTTCAGGGAAGAGATCAGCTGCACTAAACAGCCTGTGAACAGCGTTTTAGATGTTTGTTGTCAGTCTGACCGAAAGCAAACAGCGTTTAGCCGCCTAGAATGGACGTTTTGCGAACGGCATGAGGCCTCTCCGTCCAGGAGGCTTGCCAGCTGACCCCGTCACCTACGTCAGTGGTTCTCAACTGGTGGGTCGGGATCCAAAAGTGGGTCGCGAAGCCATTTTTAGAGGGTCGCGGAAGCATGCCTGTTGTACTTGCGCACAAGGAGAGAACGGACACTACAGCTCTGCAGTATGCATCGCTCCAGCATTCCAGCTCTCTGGTTTTATTTGGTAAACAATCAGTACAAGAGTCAGCATAAGATAAGTGTCACTTACACAATCTTACTGGGTCAGGTCTCTGTGTTCTTTACTGTGAGTACATACAGCTTGGAGTGTTTTATGGTGATTCATGGTTGCTGACATGTAGACTTTAAAGTCCTGACAGTCACTCAATGATTACCTAATAAGAATAATTCTTAACACAAGCACAATTCTTCTAACAATGCCCCACCCCCCCAAAAATAGTGTTGTAAAGTCTTTTATTTTGAAGGACGTATTTCTTATGACACAGTTTGCTTCAGTAACAGGGTATTTCGTGGTGGTGACACCAGTAGTTGCCCACTATTCACCTCTAGATCTGTCTCTGTGACGCCTGTGGACGCTTGGAAAAATGTTGGACATGTTGATTTAAGTTTTTTAAATTTTATTACATAGCTTGTTATCTTTTAAAAAAATATACCTGAATTACACAATTATCAAAGCAGGACATATTATTATTCCAACGCACAGTTCAGTCAAGAAAAAGCTGCCAAAAATAAGTTTAATATTCTGATTTTGCCTCAAAATCACTTCATGTGTTGATTCCAGGTTTTTCTGTTTTTATAAAATAAATGATTTTATGATTTATGTCTTTCTAACTGTATCCTGCTGTACAGAAGACGGTCCTCTCTCCTTCTTCATGGTTGGTCTGTTTCCATAGAGGTGCTTTAAAACTTGTCTGGAGTAACAGAATTTTTTAAATAAAGGGTCAAAATTGGTCCAAAACAACTTTAAACTTCCCCAAAGCCACATAAAATCGTCCGAATTGAGTCGAAACTTGACCAAATTAGTTCAAGAACTGTCCAAAGTAACTTGAAAACTGTTCAAAATTACTTTAAGCTTGTTCAGAGGGACTCAAAATGAGTTAAGAATGATGATTTTCAAGTCATTTTGGACAATTTTGAGGCCCGCAGGTGCTACAAACACCTCTACAAACCTTCTCCTCTCTACTCTGTTCATCATCTCTATAAAGATGTTCCTCCATGCTGGATGTATCTCCAACTACTGTCTCCTCTGTTCACTGTTTCTGAGCCGTGCTGCATTTATTCTACTGATCCAGTAGGTTGGATTTTCCTCTCAGTGTCTCCCAAAGTAGCATAAAATCACCCAAATTGACTCAAAATTGGTCCAAAGCAACAAAAAATGGACAGGATCACTGGAAATGTGTTCAAAATTACCCCCACATGGTTCAAAACTACAATATTTAAATGGTTTTGACAGTTTTGAGTCCAGTTTTGAGTCTCTGTTCGTCATCTGTAGAAAGATGTTCCTCCATGCTGGATGTATCTCCAACTACTGTCTCCTCTGTTCACTGTTTCTGAGCCATGCTGACTTTATTTATTGATCCAGTAGGTTTTAATTTCCTCTCACTTGCTGAAAATAACTTAAAACCTGCCCAAAGTAACATAAAAATTGACCAAATGGACTCAAAATTGGTCCAGAGTAACAAAAAAACTGTTAAAAATAACTTAAAACTTGTTTAAAATGACCCAAAATTACATTATTTTAGTGATTTTGGACCATTTTTAATCCAATATTGAGGCTCTGTTCATCATCTGTAGGAAGATGTTCCTCCATGCTGGATGTATCTCCAACTACTGTCTCCTCTGTTCACTGTTTCTGAGCCGTGCTGCATTTATTCTATTGATCCAGGAGGTTGAATTTTCCTCTCAGTCTCTCTTGTCGTCTCCTCTCTGCTACAGTTTCTGGCTAATCGTGTTCAGAGGTATAGAGGAGGTTGCACTTCACAGAGTTTGTATTCAGATTAAATGTTTGTGTTCAGATCCACACGTGGCTTCAGGAGCATCAAGAGATGATCAACAGCTCCAAGAGCTGGATGTCTGAAGCTCAGTCGTGGCTCGCCGCCCCGTGCACCTACACCACCGCCAAGTGTCTGAGCAGCCACGTCCACGCTCTGCAGGTCAGTACGCTGCACAGTCCTGCCGTCTCCACGCCGCTCTTTCACACTTTTAAACACATCTCCTCTGCGTCTCGGCGTGCAGATGGTGCTGGACGACTCGGCCCAGATCCGAACCACTCTGCAGGACTTCGGCTCTGTCCTGAAGGAAATGTCGCAGGTTTGTGACGTCACGGCTCTGCAGGAGCAGCTGGTGGACGCCGATCGGCGGGTGGCCGACGTTCAGGACAGCTTCACGGCTCCTCTGTCTCAGCTGGAGCATGCTGCTGACGTGAGTCTTATTCTGGTTCTTCACCTCTGCGCTCGTGTAGTTCACTGTTTTACCTACCATACCTACATTTACTGACTGATCTCTAGGAGGTGGAGGCCATCGAGAGCGAAGTCAGGAAGATGGAGAGTGACGTGGCTGAGATCAAGACCTTACTGTCGTCTCCAGAATCTTTACCCAGCCCCAGAGAGGAGAGCCTCAAGGTGAGTTCGTCTTTGTTTTGATTGCACATATGAGGAAAGACGGGAATCAGCTGGTCACTGTTGCAAGTCAGGAATGCAACTTCCACTGTCAGAACACCTCCACTGTGAGGACAGGAGAAACCATATATACTATAGACGATGGTCTAGTAGATTTTATGTTGTACTGCAAACTAATTAATGCATTAGCCTGAAAATTTATTCCACTGGAAGTGCCTACGCGATTATATTTTGTAATGCATCCCGTGCATTTCCTGTCCTCACAGTGGAGGTCTGCAGCCAGGTGCCTCTCGTAGCTTTGCTGCTAACGATAGCTTTCTGGTTTTCTTGATGCTCTCCACAGCTGGTTGAACAGAGGATCCAGTCGATGAGGAGGACAGTAGCTGAGATCCAGAAGTGCAAACCAGGACTTTGTCTTCCAGAAAAGGCTGAGGAGACTCTGACTGTGTTCAGCATCGTGGACCAGCTCCAGACTCTGCTGCTGGAACTGGAGAAGGTCAGTCAATCAGTCATTTAATCGCTCAGTCGGACGCTTTAACTAGAAGCAGAGTTTACTGAACCTTCCGCTTCCTTCTCTTTGCAGAAGGTTCCTGCTCTGTTCATCCAGCAGCCTCCGACTCCGATCCAAGCCAAAGCTCAATCGGCCAAACAGACGACGTCTCAGCCTCAGCTGCAGAAATCCACTTCTGGGGAGGCTGAGGTGAGTCTTGGTCCGCATTCTGAGAAGATCGAGATGTTTAAGATGTTGTCAGGGTTTTCGGTAAAAGTTAGGACTTTCAGAACGTATTAGAAAGGATTCCACGGTGACTTTGAGGTTAAGTTTTACGAGGTGCGATCAACAAGTTTTGAGACTGTCTTTAAAAATCAAAACCTGTCGAAGTCGTCTCCTGGTGCAGCGGTACTCTGCTCCCAGTGCTCCTGCAACACTTGAAACGCTCCCTGCAAGTCCAGTTATGACCGCTGAAGTCACAAGTAGTCAAATCTAGCGAGTAGAAGAGGTGGGAAGCGACAATTGTGTTATTTCATAGGACGAACCATGAACCTTAAACGCAAATTTCTTTTTTTACGAGAGTAAGAAGGGTCCGTGTGCGTCGCAGCCATTCGTTTTCTTATTTTGAGATTTCAAAATAAAAACGAAAAATAAATCGTTTCCAGTTTTTTTCGGTGATAATGCAAAATGAAAAACGGAAAATGGGCCATAATTCATTATCCGATTTAATTAGATATGTTTGTAAATGGAAATTAAAATTGAAATATACCTGTGGAAAACTTATTTCTCTCCACCAGCGTGGGGTTTATTTGTCCCTTTGGAGGGACCTTGTGGTGCCGCTAGCGCTAAATCGCTAGCGTTCGGCTGCTTTTCGGGACGTTTTTGGGGAGGTTTGGAGGTTTTCTGTTACTTTGGCTGGTGAAAAGTCCACTGTGAAATAGTGAACAATGTGAGCCAAGCAACGTTTGGACCCCACAGTGGGTCTTCATCAGGCCACGGCACACAGCAAGGTCTGCTAACAGTGAGCTAACACTGGAGCTTTAGATCCCAGATCCTTCCTCATCAGAAGTCAGACGGGTCACGGAGCCAAAACCAACAGGAAGTAGAGAAATAAGTTTTCCACGGGTGTATTTTAATTTTAATTTCCATTTACAAACACATCTAATTAAATCGGATAACGGATAATGGATAATGAATTAGGGCCCATTTTCCGTTTTTCATTTTGTATTATCACTGAAAAAAACGGGAAACGGTTTATTTTTCGCTTTTATTTTGAAATCTCAAAATAAGAAAACGAATGGCCGCGATGTACACGGACCAAGAAGTCACAAAGAGCCAAATCTAGCAAGTACAACAAGTAGATAGCGACCATCGTGTCATTTCATACCACATTATGCCACAGTTGAGGTCGTTTGCGCCTGAAGTTCTTCCTCAGACACCTGAGGACGTTATTGTCACTGCAGACCTGGGTAATTAATCCCGTTAGCATGCTCCTGGTGCTCCCTCTCCGATCTTGAAGGTTGCAGCTTTTCCTCTGCATTGAGGTTGGATCGTCCAGCTGCTGACTGTTACTAAATGCGATGTTCGATCTCTGTGGAAGTTAAAACTCCACTTTGAAATCACAAATGTGCACCGACCAGCGGTTACAAAGACATCCTGATGGCCGGTGACCAGTCCCACAACTTTTCGATCGCGCCACGTCCTTTGCCGCGGTTATCTGAACCCTTCAAGTCATTATATATCGAAAACAACAAATATTAAATTTTAAAAAATACTGTACTTTGGGGTTTTTTTCCTCTCAGAAGGAGGAACCGGGTCAAATCAGGATCGTCCACGTTGAAGAAGACGTTCTGAGGAGGTCCGGAGCCACATTGTTGACTGTAGAGCGAACCTCACCTGAACAGAGGCAGTCCTGGACAACTGAAAGCACCCCGGTAAGAAAACCTCACCCAGCAGTGTTTATTCTCACTGTTGCCTCTTGTACAAAACTAGAAGGAAGCATCAGCTGATCATAAATGCTAAGTTTGGCTTCTTGTGCTTCACGTATAATCGATCTTACGTTTATCATTAACAGAGCATTTGAAACTATTCCGATTGTACTCTCTGTTTTTCCCTCTGCATGCTCAACGCTACTAATTTCTCGACTGGAAACGTTTTAGGTGTTCAGTCCTGTTAAAAGAGCGAAAGCTAAAGTTTTGCTGCGCGCTCATTAACAGAGAGACGTTTTCAGTCGACGAGCTTCATTTAAACCTACAGAAGATCCCAACGTTTCTAAAAAAAAATACAAGATATTTCCATCTGAAGTAAGATGGAGGCTTGTACAAACTTCTTTGCAAGATAGATGTAATATTGCTGCTGTATCATGAGCTGAAGTATTTTATTTAGAAAAGGCATTGTAGCTTCGATTTCTTGCCTCTAAATGAGGATCTAAGGGAGCACATGAGCTCACGAGAAAGAAATAACTCACTAAAAAACACAAGATCACATTAAAATCAGTTTTTTAAATATATTCTAATATCCAACAAAAAAAACTCCTTGTTGAGGTCAGTAAAGCTTAAAAAAAGAATTCCAAACTAGAAAAACCCTCATAGAGCTCAGACCTCCGCCAAGCAGCTTCAGTCCACCCCAACACAATCTCCCAAGTATCCTTAAATTAAAAAAACATCCTGGATCCAGACGGTGATCCGGATCAGTCCCAACATGTCATCATTTGTTCTTTGTCCCATTTCACACATTTCCTGGAAATTTCATCCAAATCCATCCATGACTTTTCGAGTTATTTTGAACACAAGCAAACAAATAAACAAACCAACGCCGGCAAAAACATAACCTCCTTGGTGGAGGTAATAATGAGGCTAACCTTAAGGCCAAGTACGGTGTAGTTCCAAGTAGCCTAGAGTGGCTAAGTTAGCTAACCAACAGTATGGTAGCTTAGCTGCTTTACAAACGTAATATTAGGGCTGGTCCAGAATATAGGAATATCTGAATATTTGTTGGTTGTGGTGGAATTCGGATAATCACTTTGATATTTCAATAGTCATGCACGGTGCCGTTGGGCGATGCCGAGCGTTGCCGAACGTTGCTGATGCAGTAGTACGCCGACGAGCGTTGCCAAGCGCCGTCGAGGCTCTAGTACGCGGACCTGCCAACTCTGGTGTCAAAAAACTCAAAATGCTTTCCAACAGCAGAGAGTTTCAACTTTGGGTAGATAAAAATAAAAGTAGTAAAGCACTCAGAGAGCACAGACCTCCACCAAGCAGCTTCAGTCCACCCCCAACACAATCTCCCAATGAAAAAGTATCCTTAAGTTTAAAAAAAATCCTGGATCCAGACGGTGATCCGGATCAGTCCCAACATGTCATCATTTGTTCCTTGTCCCATTCCACACATTTCCTGAACATTTCATCCAAATCTGCCCATACCTTTTCGAGTTATTTTGAACACAAACAAACAAATAAACACAAACAAACAAACCAACGCCGGCAAAAACCTATTAAGTGAATTTAAAGCGACCTTTTGAAGTTCAACAGCAAAAAACTTATGAAAGAGGATGTGGATCAGGCTTGTTTCCATTAATTGCTTTGAGGCGGCTGCAACTAACTAATTTTCTCCGCCGATGATCCTGTCTTTTATTTGCTCGATTAGTCGGTTAGTTGTTTTGTCAATAAAAGGTCAGAAAATGGGGAAAAACGTCGATCAGTGTTTCCCAGAATTCACAGAAAATATTCACGTTTAAGATGCTGGAATCACAAAATTGAGATGTTTCCCTGATTAAAAAAAAACTCAAGCCGATTAATACATGTTTGAAAACAGTTGCGGATTAATTTAATAGTTGCCAGCTAATAGATTGACCTATTAGTCGCTGGAGTTTGCTGTTTAGTGTCACTAAAGGTGGAGGTTGAGGCTCTATTGGCACCTGCTAACCTGCTATTGCCGTTTCCATTAACTTCTGCTGATGCAGTGTCTAAAATATGTGTGTATAAACACATTAGGCCAGTGTTAGCGAGCCAGATGTTTGCTCCAGATGTTGTATGACTCTGCACATGAGCGTGTTTTCATGTCAGCAGCGTGAGCATCCAGATGTGCTCCTGGCTGAAGGCGAGCAGAGAGCGGAAGAATTTGGAAGAGGTGTTTTCTGGTGGCTCTGGGATGCTTTCCTGGGCACTAAGCCGGAGGTAAAGACGATGGAGGAAAACCCCTCCTCAGCCGCTCCCTTCCTCTGTTGCAAATCCACCGCTTTCATTCAGCTCCTTTCCCATTTGCAGCCCAAGGTCAGGGAGGACGTTTTCCACAATTGGTTCGAAGAAATTATGGGAAATTATGCGAACATCTGATGAAACACCTGAGACCCGATTACAGATCCAGTTACAATTAAAGCATTTATTGAATGACTAATCTCTGACCTGGGTCGCTCTGCTCTCATCACCTTCCTCACCTCCCTACTCATCATATTAAACCCCTTCCTGGACCTCCATGTATCTCGTCAATCACTGCTCCTCCCTCTGTCCTGTTGTTGTTCTTCCTCTAGAGGGCAGTATCAGTGTTTGTAATCTGGGTGGCAGCATTAACTCACACCAGCCGGGGTGTTCTGTGTCGGCCTTACAGCATTTTGGTTGGTTGTTTTCTTTAATCTGTGTCTTTGTTGGTTTCAGGAACCTGCCGTTGTCGTCTCAGAGGAGGCTGAAGCTGCTGCAGGACAAAGTGCTGAACTGACTGCAGCAGAACACAAGGTAACTGGACTTTCATCAGCTGTTTTATTAGGATAAGTCTGGTAATATTTCTGACAAAAAGCCAAGAATAAATTGATCCGAGTACGAGTACTGTTTGGGTTTCCAAAAGACCAATATACAACCTCTGGTGCTGAAGAATGAAGCTAAAACACTGCAGTTCCTCACATGTCCACTAGAGGCGGCCTCCAAAAGCGAGTCAGCCTCAAGGCAGTCAAGATGTAGAGCTCCTCTTCTAGAGTTCCCCTTACTTTTATACAGCCAAAAAGTTAGGACTCCTCAACCTTCTAGAACTAAATCTAAAACTCTATCTATACCTTATCTAGAACTCGAGATGTAGAGCTTCTGTTCTGGAGTTCCTCTTTTTTTTAATGGAAACATTAGGACTCCTCAAACTTATAACTAAATCTAGAAACTGTACTTCTTCTACAACCTACATAAGAGATCCAACCTTTTCTAGGTCCACCCTTTGAGCTCTCAATCTAGAACCAACCCTCAATTACAAGGCTCCCTGTTGAACCCTTGCAATTTTAGTCTAACCCTTATCTAAAACTCTTGATGTAGAGCTCCTGTACTAGAGTTCCTCTTGTTTTAATGCAACAAAAACGTTATGACTCCTCAAACTTCCAGAGCTAAATCTAGAAACTCCACTTGTTCTACAACCTACAAAAGAAATCCAACCTTTTCTAGATCCACTCCTTAAGCTTGAGGTCTAGAATCAAGTCTCAACTACAAGGTTCCTTGTAGAACCCTTGCAGTTTTAGTCTAAACCTTATCTAGAACTCTAGATCTAGAGCTCCTCTTCTAGAGTTCCTCTTGTTTTAATGCAGCCAAAAAGTTAGGACTCATCAAACTTTTACAACTAAAACTAGAAACTCTACTTCTTCCACAACCTACACAAGAAATCCAACCTTTTCTAGATCCACTCCTTAAGCTTGAGATCTAGAATCAAGTCTCGTCTACAAAGCTCTCTGTTGAACCCTTGCAATTTTAGTCTAAATCTCATCTAGAACTCTAGATCTAGAGCTCCTCTTCTAGAGTTCCTCTTGTTTTAATGCAGCCAAAACATTAGGACTCATCAAACTTCTAGAACTAAATCTAGAAACTCTACTTCTTCTACAACCTACATAAGAAATCCAACCTTTTCTAGATCCACTCCTTAAGCTTGAGGTCTAGAATAAAGTCTCAACTACAAGACTTCTCATAGAATTTTTGTATTCTAAGCCTGCACTATATCCAAAACTCTTTGATCTAGATCTCCAAATAAACTCCAGGACTCCTCAAGTCTTCTAGAACAAAACCCAGAGCACAGATTACTTCTGCTACCTGTTGTATACGTACCAGTCTGTTCTAGATATCCTCTAGAATCAACCCAAGAACTCAAGGCTTCTAGGAAAGTCTTCGAAGCAGATCTTCGTGGAACTTCTGCTTCTTAAAGTTGGAATTCTTCTAGACCATCTCGAGCTAACTGTAGAGCTCTTTTGTAAAACCAAACTCCGTAGACTTCTTAGTTAAAATGTCTGACTTTACAGCAGAGATAAACATGTTTACAGCCTGGAACAATAAAGGTTTTGGTCTCTATAGCTAATTCCCTGTATTGTGACAAATGTACAGCGGCTAAATTTCTATATAACTTAACCGTTTAAATTGTATTAAGGTTTAAAGTTGTGTCTATTTAAAGGCGTGGCCACTTTGATTGAACACTCAATGATCCAGAGGCGTTTCAGATCTTCACAAAATGTGGTTTTCTTAAATTTGTATTTTCAGTTTTTGGTTTTCCAATAAAATAACATTAAAAATTAATCAAAACAGACTAAAACAAGCCTGCAGACAAACTAACGGAAAGTTTCCAGGCAGTTTAAAATACAAGAAAAGCCACAAATGCAGCTGTTTTTTGGAGTGACGATTAGCAACACTAATAAATGAGCTAAACTGAATTTCATAACAATAACAGCAAATCCTGTATGTTCCTTAACCTGTAATCATGTATTGGGTTGAAAACATGAACTGTTGATTTCTTTCTTTTATGGCATTTGATCACTCAAATCCAGAATATCTCCAGACTTATCTTTAAGTTAATCTTGGTTGTACGTTTCATAGACCTTTTGTGTCTTATTATGAGCTACTTACAGTCTAGTTTGATGTACAAATTTGAGCTGCATGTTCACTTATTGCCCATAAAGTGATCTGGCAGCGATAATAATTATGGAAAATTTAAGTTTAGATTATATTTACATCAACAACACGAGGTTTTATTGGGTCATCCGAAAATAAAAGTGTTAAAATAGTAAATAATCGCAGTACAGGAGGCTGTACGTAATAACAGAACAAGGAGATCTTTAACACGACGTGACGTAATTCTTTAACAGAGTGGCTGAGTGACTGTGTGATGTATTTACCTGACTGACCTGACTGATCTTCTAACCCTGCTCATGTTTCTTCAGGATGTTGATGTCTCCACTGACACCACAGAAGCAAGTTCGTCCGAAGCTTTATCAAAACCCCTGGGCACAGTCAGAACTCAGTCACTGCCCGAGAGCATGGTAAACACTGCCTCGACCCTAAAGGCCTCCAAAGCCGACTCTGCCTCTCAGCAGAAGTGTGTAGTTTCGTAGATCTAGAACTTCTCACTTCTTCTCGACCTAGAACAACCTCTAGAGCAACCTTCAGACGCTCCTCGAAGCGAGTCTAGATTCCACTGCTTCCTGTAGAACGAACCTCAGACTTCTCTTTTCTTGTCTGACAGCAATCCCAGAGCTTCCAACCTGTTCTAGGAACAACCAATGGTTCTAGATTTAAAGGTCTGCCAGTGCCTTCTCCAACTTCTTCTAGATCCAGCCTTAAAATCTTTCTAGAATTAAATCGAGATTTAAGTTGAGTCTTTGAGGTTCAATCCCAGAACTCTAACTTCTCAAGTCCATCTTCTAGATTTAAGTCAACTCCAACTTCCTCCACCAAACTATGAACTCTGTGGTTCTCTCTAAAGTCTTTTTTCTAGAACCAAAGTTTTTTGCTACGACGAACTTTCTAATTTCCAGAACCACGTCGAGAAAAACCTTCCTCTGCTACAACCTACATAAGAAATCCAAACTGTTTCTAGATCCGCCTTTTGAGCTCTTACTGCCTTCTAGAGTCCCAACTAAGTCTACAGCCCATCTGAACGTCCAGATGTTGACCTCTTTTCTAGAACCCCCATGTTTTTATACCACCAAAAGGTTAGGACTCCTCAAACTAACTTCTAGAACTGAATCTAGAAACTCTACTTCTTCTACAACCTGCATAAGAAATCCAACTTTTTCTAGATCTACCTTTTAAGCGCTAGATCTAGAACCAGGTCTGAATTACAAGGCTCCCTGTTGAACCCTTGCAATTTAAGTCTATACCTTATCTAGAATCTGGAGTTCCCCTTTTTTAACGCAATGAAAACATTAGGACTCCTCAAACTTATAACTAAATCAAGAAACTCTATTTCTTCTACAACCTACATAAGAAATCCAGCCTTTTCTAGATCCACCCTTGAAGCTTGAGATCTAGAACCAACCCTCGATTGTGGAACCCTTGCGATTTTAGTTTACGCCTCGTCTAGAACTCTAGATGTAGAGCTCCTCTTCTAGAGTTCCTCTTGTTTTAATGCAGCCAAAAAGTTAGGACTCCTCAAACTTCTACAACTAAATCTAGAAACTCTACTTCTTCTACAACCTACATAAGAAATCCAACCTTTTCTAGATCCACTCCTTAAGCTTGAGGTCTAGAATCAAGTCTCAACTACAAGGCTTCTCTTGGAATCTTTGTATTCTAAGCCTACACTATATCCCAAACTCTTTGATCTAGATCTCCAAATAAACTCCAGGACTCCTCAAGTCTTCTAGAACAAAACCCAGAGCACAAATTACTTCTGCTACCTGTTGTATACGTACCAGTCTGTTCTAGATATCCTCTAGAATCAACCCAAGAATTCAAGGCTTCTAGGAAAGTCTTCGAAGCAAATCTTCGTGGAACTTCTGCCTCTTAAAGTTGGAATTCTTCTAGACCTTCTCGAGCTAACTGTGGAGCTCTTTTGTAAAAACCAAACCTCCTTCTTTAGAGAATCAAACCCAGAGCACCCGTTACTTCTAGAACCATCCAAACCTCCTCTAGAATCAGGCCTTGACCTTCCTCTCGAATCACCCAGAACAAGCCCTGGAACCTGCTTCTGACTTTTCTAGAACTGCTTTTCCACACGACCAAACTCGCATCTTTCTTGCAGAACCTTCCTCTCTTCTAGAAATCGAGTAAAGACGCCCTCTAGAACATCCAGTGCATTTACATGGCGGAGGGCTGCTTTCGTTTACATGTGAAGGGTAAAAAAACCCCCAAAAAACGCAGTGAAAGAGCCGAGGAATGAGACCGAAGCAGATTCGTGCCAAAGATTTTCCAAGTTTTGTGTTTACATTCGAGATCACTGAGCTCACCGAGTCTTCTCGAGATGACGCAGCACGTGATCTCGTTAGTGGTCGATTTTACCAGACAGTGAAGGCAGACCGGTGGTATTTAGCATGCGGGGTGGACGTCTTTAACAGTCTGTATTAAGCTTCTGCATGGACCTTTATCTCTGATGTTTTTATAAAAGACAAAGTGTATTAATAGACTTTCATGTGAGCCATGTTTTATATTAATGTATCATATAGGGAATGGTGGTATAATTTGATTGAGAGCACATCTGTTGAAATGAACACCTGTTTGCTCGCTTCTATGCATCTGCTGTTTGTACTTCCATAATCTGAACATAAATATAAATATAAATAATATAAATAAATAAAGCGGGGTACGTTGTTTAATTGCTACTTCCTGCTTTTGTTGTGAATCGGACACATTCATTTTTCACTCTGCAGCACCGGTTTTGTATTTAAGTACATTTTTAAGAGCCATGAAAATGCACTGCTTTGACTTGATCACTGATTAACACGCTGCAGGCGAAAACTACGCAACTCCCAGTTTAGTGGCAGCTCAGACGTCGTTTCATGTGAGATTAGCTGCCCGATGTTGAATTAATCTGGAAATATTTTTGAGTTTTTCTCAGATTTTAGCTTCTTCACTGTGAATATTTTCTGCTTTCTTTCCTCTTTCGTGTCAGTGAAGTGAATATCTTCTGTTTGTGGACAAAAACAAGACGTCCGATCTTCATTTTCTGACATTTTAAAGGCCAAACAACTAGTCAAATACGTAAAAAACACAAGGAATAGCACGTGAAAGCCACCACTGTGGGAGGTCCGATGGGTTTCGCCTGGAAGCAGCACTGATGTCTTACATTACCTGGCATGTAACAGTTTCTCTTGTTGTCTTTCCATTCTGTCTGCGAAAAGCCAAAACACAAATACAAATAAACCCACGACAGTGATCCACTCCTCCGTCTCTCTTTTTCTGTGTCAGGAGCTCGTGAAGGGACAGAGGGGCGACCCAGTACATGCATTTATACACAGAGTACACATAAATACTGCATAGAACACAGAAAGTACACTTAAAGATCTCAGAGAGGAGCTGTGAGTGATTAATTCTGAAAACATCTGGACTAAAATCCTCTAAAAGCCTTCTAGAAACAGCATCAGCATCAAATCAGTGAACCAGCAGAGCAGAACAAGGTCCGTGTACGACGCGGCCATTCGTTTTCTTATTTTGAGATTTCAAAATAAAAGCGAAAAATAAACCGTTTCCCGTTTTTTTCAGTGATAATACAAAATGAAAAACAGAAAATGGGCCCTAATTCATTATCCATTATCCGTTATCTGATTTAATTAGATGTGTTTGTAAATGGAAATTAAAATTAAAATACACCCGTGGAAAACTTATTTCTCTATTTCCTGTTGGTTTTGGCTCCGTGACCCGTCTGACTTCTGAAGAGGAGCTAAATGGCGGAGCTAGCAATTTAGCACTAGCTCTGCCGCTAGCGCTAAATCGCTATTTTGCTTTCTGGCAAAGCTAAAGTAACAGAAAACCTCCAAACCTCCCCAAAAACGTCCCGAAAAGCAGCCAAACGCTAGCGATTTAGCGCTAGCAGCAGAGCTAGCGGCACCACAAGGTCCCTCCAAAGGGACAAATAAACCCCACGCTGGTGAAAAGTCCACTGTGAAATAGTGAACAATGTGAGCCAAGCAACGTTTGGACCCCACAGTGGGTCTTCATCAGGCCACGGCACACAGCAAGGTCTGCTAACAGTGAGCTAACACTGGAGCTTTAGATACCAGATCCTTCCTCATCAGAAGTCAGACGGGTCACGGAGCCAAAACCAACAGGAAGTAGAGAAATAAGTTTTCCACGGGTGTATTTTAATTTTAATTTCCATTTACAAACACATCTAATTACATCAGATAACAGATAATGGATAATGAATTAGGGCCTGTTTTCCGTTTTTCATTTTGTATCATCACTGAAAAAAAACAGGAAACGGTTTATTTTTCGTTTTTATTTTGAAATCTCAAAATAAGAAAACGAATGGCCGTGACGTACACGGACCACAACAAGACATATAAAATCACATCTACCACCAAATTTCCAGCATGATACAAACCAACAGCACCGTCCTCCTCCTAACCCTAACCCTCAGAGGTTGATCGATTGAGGAAAATAACCACCAGCGACTGGTTTCCTGTCCTGATACGACTTTGCCGTTTGATGTGAAGTTTGCTCCGTTGACTGATTCTGCTGTACTGCATTTTTATCTTGAATGCATTTCTGTTTGCTTTTGTGAATTTACCTTCACAAAACGCCCAGAAAGTAGCAAATCAGGTGCACGGGTTGTGTAAAATTGTAATTTGTGCTAATTTTGTTGCCTAAATTGAGTCGTTTGTGCTCTTAAATTAATATTCAATCCCATACGTTCATAAAAAAAGGCAAGTAAAACAATTTAATCCACTCTCTTATACATTCCACTGGATTCTAGATCGTAGTCAATCTCAGTTTGCATTAAACAAGAGCTCTGGTCATAAAGCATCACAGAAGGCTTTGTCATGGTGCCCGTTGCTAGCTAAACTCCCACAATGCCCTCTGCTTGCCGACATACCCTACGGTATTAAACAGTATCAAGAGGCTCCACCTGGCGGAACAACCAGGCACTACAGCTAAAGTTGATCGTCTCAAAATATGTCTACAATCCTCGAAACTTGTTTATAATTTCTCAGAACTGTCCAGAATGAGAATAAACTATCTTGAAATTTCTCCAGAATTACTCAAATTTTGTCTAAATGACCTACAAATTGTCCAGAATAATTTTAATAATATGGTTTGATGTGAAGTGCACCACTGACAGCTGTACTGCATTTACCTTGAAAGCATTTCTGGTTTTGTTTGTGAATTTATATAAACAAAAAGCCCGGAAAGTAGCAAAAGCAGAATCAAGGATTAAGAAAATGAGTGATTTGTGCTCATTTTGACGCCTAAATTGAGTCGTTCATACTCTTAAATTAATATTTTAACCCTGCAAAATACTAAAAATTGCCTGTAGAACAGTTTAATTCATGCCCCCAAAATTGCTCTCTGACTCATCCCACTGATTCTAGGTCATCTGTATTCACCAGTCACAGTTTGTATCATACACGAGTTCTGGTCGGAGGTCATTAAGCGTCACAGAAGTCTTTGTCATGGTGCCCGTTGCTAGCTAAACCCTCACAATGCTCTCTGTCGGCCAACATGAACTGCCTGTAGTCTGAATGATGCCTCCTCTGGTCTCTACAGTATTAAACGGTATTAAGAGGCTCCACCTGGTGGAACAACCAGGTACTGCAGCTAAACGCAAATAAACTTGTTCGACTTAAAATTTGTCTAAAAATCCTCAAAACTTGTCTATAAATTCTCATAATTGTCCAAATGAGAATAAACGTGTCAGAAACATCTTGAAACTTCTCTGAAATGACCTAAAAATTGTCCAAAATGACTCGAAGCTTGTCCAGAATGCATTACGGTTTGATGTGAAGTGCACCACTGACAGCTGTACTGCATTTATCTTGAAGGCATTTCCGGTTTTGTTTGTAAATACATAACCAAAAAGCCCGGAAAGTAGCAAAGCAGAAGCACGGATTGTGAAAATGACTGATTTCTGCTCGTTTTGACACCTAAATTGAGTTGATTGTCCTCTTAAATTCATATTTTAATCCTGCAAAATACTAAAAATGGCCTGTAAAACAGTTTAATTCATGCCCCCAAAGTTGCTCTCCAATACATCCCACTGGATTCTAGGTCACCTCTCTTAGCTAGTCACATTTGTATCATTAGTTCTGGTCGGAGGTCATTAAGCGTCCCAGCAGTCTTTGTCATGGTGCCCGTTGCTAGCCAAAATCACACAGTTATTAATAATAGTGAGCAGGGATGAATTCCATCTTAATCATTTCCAGTTTTGTCTTGAACACATGCGCCCTAGTCTGAGGTTATTAACCGCCACGGCAGTCTTTGTCATGGTGCCCCTCTCTGCAGTGTTACACAGTTAGAGGCGCCACCTGGTGGAATAACCAGAAAGTCAAAAACCTGGTGAAAACATCTTAAAACTTCTCCTGAATGAGTCAAAATTTGTCTAAAATTCTCAGAAGTTGTTCATAATTTCTCAGAATCGTGCAAAATTGAAAAAAAACTTATCAGAAACATCTTGAAACTACTTAAAATTGACTCACATTTTGTCGAAATGACTTAGAACTTGTCCAAAATGCATTGCGGTTTGATTTGATTTGACTGACGCTGCATTATTTTGAATGAGTTTCCACTTTTTGTTTGTGAATTTATGCTCACAAAAGCCCCAGATGGGAGCAAAGACGGTGCCTGGATTGTCAAAGTTAGTGATCTGTTCTCATTTTGATGCATAAATTCGGCCATTTGCACTCTTAAATTAATGTTTTAATCCCATACGTTACAAGAAATGGCCTCTAAAACTATTTAATTTGTGCCCTGAAAATTGCTCCCATATACATTCCACTAGATTCTAAGTCCTCTGTCGTTGTAAATACACAATTTTAAACAAAATTAAACACATTAGCTCGAGTTGGAGGTCATTAAACATCACAGAAGTCTTTGTCATGGTGCCCGTTGCTCGATAAAACCCCCACGATGGTCTGTCTTGAATGCATTTCCATTTTTTGGTTTGTGAATTTATATTCTCTAAAAGCCTAGGAGGTGGCAAAGCGAGGGCACTGATTGTGAAAATACATGGTTTGTGCTTCGTACTCTTAAAAACTGCACTCTTAAAAATGTCTATCCGCACCTTCATTCTATTTGAGATAAACGAAGAATCGTTGGAGCAGCCCTAAAAAAAACCTTCACAGGAGGAGTGAAATTCTTTAAAGAGCACGATGATTTCATAAGTTAGCTTTGTGTGAATTAGCCGTAACTAACAATCTGAGGGAACCTTTTACAAACGACGCTCTGTCTCTGACGTCCGGCTGCCGAACGCTGAAGCCGTGTGATTAATTCTGACATTCAGAGCAGGTTTGTTGACTCTTTGAATCCTCCTGCAGCTGTTTGCTCAGGCATTCAATGCGTTGTGAGTTTAAGGCTAAGAAAAGTTACTCCAGAGGTTGAAAATACCTTTAAAAGAAGAGAGATTAAAGGAGCAGGACACCAAAATACGTAAGTAGAATTCAAATGGAGTGAAATATAAGTTGGAGGTGTCTTTATTTGGCAGGAAGTAGGAAGTAGGAAGGTGTTTGCGTTGTGTTTACTGCTGCTCAGCTCCTCCCTGCAGCCTGAGGCCTCCTTTCTTTCTGTCACTGGAGAACCAGGAAGTGGTTTCAGCTGCAGGTGGGTGGAGCTGAGAGGGAAAGAAACAGCCGGCCGGTCAGAGGAGACGCCGTGTCAGAGCTCCAGGTTGTAAATGTTTAGACCGGAGCTGGGTCCTTCTACCTGCAGCCCTGGAGCTCAGAGGCTCAGCCGGGTCTGTTGTGTTTCAGGGACCCGAGGACCCCGCAGACGTCCTCCATGTCTGCCTGGACGGAGTCGCCCGGCTGGAGCGGTGGCTGCAGGAAGCCCAGAGGAGCCTGACAGCTGCTGAAGCCGACATGCAGGACAGCGTGGAGCAGCAGCTGCTCACCTGCCAGGTAACATGAGCTCCGCCCACCAGGTGGCTGCCAGGATCCCTCAGTTAAGACATGTGGTTATAAAATCCTGAGATCCTGATCCCATGGAGGTGTTTTTTAACTGATCGGTCTCCACAAAAAACCTCAGACAGTGTTTGTTTACATCAGCTGTCACTCAGGTTGTAAAGAGGAAACACAAACTGTGGCTTTAAGGATGAAAATCAATCAGTAGCTCTTTGATAACAGCAGTCGTGTTTCCAGTCCTGATATTGGAGTTTTACTCAACAGACACATGATTTTGGCTTCACAGATGTCCTTTCTTACGTAAACCACTGAGATAAATGGACACTTCTAGTTTGTTTTAAACATTTAAACCCTGGTCGGAGGTCATTAACCGCCACAGAAGATTGATTCTTTGTTTACACAGCTGCTGTGTTTCAGTCAACAGACATGTGATCAGGGCTGCTCTGGTTCATACAGTTTAACCCTGAGACATACGAACACAGTCCTAATTGGTCCCAGTTGGTCCGAGGTCATTAACCACCGCATACGTCTTTGTCATGGTGCCCAAAGTTAAATTACAAATTTAACTAATAATTAAAAGCATCACATGGGCCACCTGGTTGCATCTAAATCACACTCTTTTTGATAGTAAGAAGACTAATCAATGAACTAAATATGTGAGTTCTGGTCGGAGGTCATTAACCACCACAGGAGTCTTTGTCATGGTGCCCCTTTACTAGCTAAACCCCCACAATGCTCTCTGCTTGCCAACATGAATGCGCTGCAGTCTGAGTGACCACTTCCTTAGAATGACTCGAAATTTGCGTAAAATCCTCAAAACTTGTTCGTAGTTTTTCGGGATTATCCAAAATGAGAAAAAATTGCTCCAGAATGTCTTGAAATTTCTCCAAAATCGACAAAATAGCTCAAATTTTTGTCCTAAAACTTGTTAAAACTACTCAAAAATTGTCCAAAATGACTTAAAACTTTCCCAAAACACAGTAAAACTTGCTAGCTAAAAGTCCCACAATGCTCTCTGCTTGCCAACATGAACTACCTGTAGTCTGAGTGACGCCTCCTCTGGTCTCTACAGTGTTAAACAGTAAGAGGCTCCACCTGGTGGAACAACCAGGTACTGCAGCTGAGTTCAAAAACTTGACCGAAATGTCTTGAAACTTTCTTAGAATGACTCGAAATTTGCGTAAAATCCTCAAAAATTGTTGATAGTTTTTCAGGATTATCCAAAATGAGAAAAAATCGCTCAAAAATAACTACAATTTTTGTCTAAAATGACCTGAAACTTGTAAAAAACTACTCAAAAATTGTCTTAAATGACTTGAAACTTTCCCAAAACACAGTAAAACTTGCTAGCTAAAACTCCCACAATGCTCTCTGCTTGCCAACATGAACTTCCCATAGTCCAGTGACGCCTCCTCTGGTCTCTACAGTAATAAACAGTAAGAGGCTCCACCTGGTGGAACAACCAGGTACTACAGCTGAGTTTAAAATCTTGAATAAAACGTCCTAAAACTTCTCCAAAATGTCTTAAAATGTGTCTGAGGTCCTCAAAACTTGTTCATAATTTTTCGGGATTATCAAAAATGAGAAAAAAATTGCTCCAAAATGTCTTGAAATTTCTCCAAAATCAACAAAATAACTAAATTTTTTTTCTGAAATGACCTAAAACTTATCAAAAAAGACTCAAAAATTGTCTTAAATGACTTGAAACTTTCCCAAAACACAGTAAAACTTGCTAGCTAAAACCCCCATAATGCTCTCTGCTTGCCAACATGAACTTCCCATAGTCCAGTGACGCCTCCTCTGGTCTCTACAGTGTTAAACAGTAAGAAGCTCCACCTGGTGGAAGAACCAGGAACTACAGCTAAACTCCAAATCTTGAATATAATGTCTTGAAACTTTCTTAGAATGACTCAAAATGTGTCTGAGATCCTCAAAACTAGTTCATAGTTCCTCAGAATTGTCTAAAATGAGAAAAAACGTCCCCGGAATCACTTAGAAACTACCGAAACCAGCCAGAATGCATTAAAACTTGCTAGCTACACCCCCAATCCTGTCCTCCACAACAAAGCTGAAACTGAAGTTCTGTGTTTTATAAGTTATATGTATTATCAGTGTGGAGTTGGGGGTTAAAGAGCTTTTAAAACATGTCATACGTGACATAAACAGCTCCGACTGGATGTTTTTTTCCTCCTTGTTCCAGCGATCAGAGTTCATTAACTGTCGCCTGCTTTGGTTTTATTACCTGTAGAGTTTGCCTGATGCCAGATCGACCAATCAGAGCAGCTCTGTGAGGAAAGTGAAAGAACGAGTCTCAGTAAACATTAAACCAAAGAATCTGATAAAGGACAAGCTGGTGTTCTGATCATCACATCTCCTCTAATTCTGCCTGTTTGGTGTCTTGGAGCCGTAAACTAAAGACAGAAGTTCAGAGTTCACTGTTGGACAAACACTAAAGTATCTGGAGAGGTGGAGGCCAAACTGACAACATCAGGACGTCTCTTTTAGCTTTTTACAGCTGGGTTTGTGGATCTGGAATTAGATTTATAGGTGTCGACAGCAGCTTTTAACAGTATTTTTTTTCCTACAGTGTACTGTTAATTAGCACATCTTCCTTGCTTTGTTAAATTACAGATAATATCCAGTAAAAATCACAGAAAAAAATCTAATTAATTTACATGTTAACTGGAGGAAAACGGTCCAAAACAATGAATAACGTCCACGTTAACATCTGTGTTTTTATGAGTGGTAATTTATTCTTTTACAACAAACTTAAATGAGCAAACAATTTCAAATATTTGTCTTTATTTTAAGGAAAATATGTGTATATAAACAATGACAAAGGCAAATAATTTTAATTTCAACTTTTATTTTACAGATTTTCCCTGTTTTGTTAAGCTACAGATAATATTTAGTTAAAAAAAAATCCATAAAAATATATAAAAAATAATTCAATAAAAATAGAAAAAATATATAAATAAAAATAATATGAAAAATCTGTAAATAATGTAATATTTATTTTTAAAATCTGCATTTTTACAAGTATTTTTTTACAATGCGTGACCATAAAATTGCTGTTTTACTGTATTTAAATCAGCTGAATATATATTATTTTACTATATATATTATTATATTATTATTTATTATTTTATTTTTGCCAAAACAAAAATGTATATTTTGACTGGAAAATGGTAAATAATTTTTTAATTATTATTTTACAGAATTTGCCGCTTTTGTTAAATTACAGAGAAAATCTGGTAAAAATCAAAGAAAAAAATATTAATTTAGATTGACTGTAAAAAATTTAAAAAGGCCAAATCTGTAAATAATTTGATGTATAGTAAAAAAAAAATCTATAATTTTACAAATAATAATTTGTTCCTTTACAGTGTTAAACTGTATAATCGCAGTTTTAATGTATTTAAATTAGCGAAAAAATAATTTAAATAATAAATAATTCAACTGTTATTCCACAGTCTTGTTAACTACAGATAATAACTGGTAGAAATTACAGAAAAAAATTTAAATTTATATGTCGACTGTAAAACAAAGCAGGCAAAAACTTTAAAAATTGTCCATTATTTTCACTGTTTTTATGGTTTTCAAATGTGACGATACGCCACCATTTTTTTGCCACCTTTGATGTCAGATTTTCACCTTTTTTACAGACTTTTTTTTACAGTGCAGTGCCTTATTATTTGTTATTTATTAGTTATTAGTTATTTCCCACCTCTACGACCTCATTAGTGATCTGTGTGTTCAGTTCATGGTACATCAGCTCCAGTCGAGTCCCAGCAGCCTTCAGCATTGTCTCTATTTAAAACCTCTCTCCGGTGTTTTCCCTCGTTGACCCCGACGGTGAAACCTGAAGCTCCATTAAAGTTTCAGAGCTTAAGCTGATCAGATCCGGTCTCTGATTCAGATTTTACTGAAGAGTCGTGATCCACATTTAACATGCCGGAGCTGCTTCATTCACAGCTGATCCGTCTAACGATACAAAGGAGGCTGTAAATGAGGTCAGAGAGGCTGTAGGGGTGGAAAATAATAAAAGACAGGTGAGTCCTACAGGTGGATGAAAGGTAACAGTCGCATCCTGAAGTCCTGAATTATGATTGGCTGGCGGCCCTGCAAAAGGTGGAACATCTTTTCAACACTTGGAGTCAGTGATGTATAAAGAATTTTATCTTATAAAAACGGTGTTTCTTGTTGAACTACTAGTTTAATTAGTTCATATGAGTTCTGGTCGGAGGTCATTAACCACCACAGAAGTCTTTGTCATGGTGCCCGTTGCTAGCTAAAAGCCCAGAAGGTTGCAAAGCAGGGGCACAGATTGTGAAATTTAGTCATTTGTACCGTTAAATTACCACTTTAAGCCGATAAACTACTAAAAATAATTTTATTTGTGCCTCCAAAATTGCTCTCTCGTACATTCCACTAGATTCTAAGTCTTCTGTATTCACCAGTCACAGTTTGTATCATCTTAAGCACATGAGTTCTGGTCAGAGGTCATGAACCACCACAGAAGTCTTTGTCATGGTGCCCCTTTGCTAGCTAAACCCCCATAATGCTCTCTGTTTGCCAACGTGTACCGGTAGTCTGAGTGACGCCTCCTCTGGTCTCTACAGCATCAAACAGTAAGAGGCTCCACCTGGAGGAACAACCCGGTACTACAGCTGAACTCGAAAACTTGACAGAAACATCCTGAAACTTCTTTAGAATGACTTGAAATTTGTCTGAAATCCTCAAAACTTGTTCATAGTTTTTCGGGATTATCAAAAATGAGAAAAAATCGCTCTGAAATGTCTTGAAATTTCTCCAAAAGCAACAAAATAACTAAAATTTTTGTCTAAAATAACCTAAAACTAGTCAAAAATTACTAAAAAAATCTCCAAAATGACTTGAAACTTCCCCAAAACACAGTAAAACTTCCTAGCTAAAAGTCCCACAATGCTCTCTGCTTGCCAACATGAACTTCCCATAGTCCAGTGACGCCTCCTCTGGTCTCTACAGTATTAAACAGTAAGAGGCTCCACCTGGTGGAACAACCAGGTACTACAGCTGAGCTCAAAAACTCTACTGAAATGTCTTGAAACTTTCTTAGAATGACTCAAAATGTGTCTGAGATCCTCAAAACTTGTTCAGAATGTCTCAGAATTGTCCAAAATGAGAAAAAGTGACTCAAAATGTCTCCAAAGCAATTAAAATTTTGTCTAAAATGATCTAAAACTTGTCAAAATTACCCAAAAATTGTCTTAAATGACTCAAAACAGAAGACAGGATTTGCGTAAAGTTATTTGATACACAGAAAACAAAAACTGGGTACTCAGAAGGCAAAATAAAGACAAATCTAAAGGAAAAGAGTTAAATAGCAAACACTACAAAGACTTAAGGTGTTTGTTGAGGGATTATTTATAACTTATTATCACTGAAAGGAATAAAAAAGTTGAATTGCAAATGCTGAAAGTAGCTCAGGAATGAAATTAAAGGAGCTGAAACATCATGTGAAGTTTTGCCATAAAATAAAGTTGAAGAGTTGATTCAGGTATTTGGACTGAAAGGAGCTGAAGAGATGTTGGATTCATAATTATTCCACTAAAACAAGAATCAAGGTAGAAGATAAAATCAGTTTCAGTGCCACATGTTGATTCTACAGATGAAGTCAGCTGGTCTGTTTGTCTGCAGGAGATGTTCCTGGAGATCGAGCAGAAGGTTTCCAGCCTGTCAGCCTTCAGTCAGACCTCCAACCAGCAGCAGGGTGAACTGGGAGCTGTGGGATCCCAGCAGGAAGCAGCCGACCTCCTGGCCTCCAGACTGGAAGTTCTGAAAACCAACCTGGTCTGTTTCCAGAAGCTGCTGCAGGAAAAACATCAGGAGGACGAGAAGATGAACGAGAGAGAAGCTCAGCAGCAGGTAGAGATAATATTCTGTGTATCAAGATGATAAAACACTGAACAGAAATATAAATGCCCCATGTGAAATATTGATGCCACATGAAGTGCACCACCCAAAGTGAGCGTATACTGTCTGGTACTTGTACTAAATGGATGTTTCTCTTGATTAGTGTCCCAAATTTGAGTCCACCACTGCCTCAGTGATGCATTAATTCCATTCAGTCCATGGGTGTGGCATATCCAGACGCTGCTCCAACACAATGAGCAGTACTCAGACACTCCTTATACTGGGGACAATAAAAGGCCACCCCAACATGTCACATGTTGACCAAAGCAGCAACGCCTCAGATGACTCCGGTCATGAGGGAACGTGTCATTGGCATGTTGGTGTGATGCGTCTGTTGTCAGACCAAAGGTTTCATCTGCTGTACGTGTCGCTGGTCTGAGACCATCCCACAAGTGAACCAGCCGGATGTGTCCATCCTGTGCTGGGGTGGTCACACGTGGCCGACGTGGATGAGGTGGATTTGCAGAACTGCCCGTCTGTTGGAAACCAACTCTCAGACGTCCTGTCGTCTGATAGTGAACATTCAGCTGCACAGCGACCGCTCTGGTGGACATTCCTGCTTCCAACATGCCAATGACACGTTCCCTCATGACTGGAGTCATCTGAGGCGTTGCTGCTTTGGTCAACATGTGACATGTTGGGGTGGCCTTTTATTGTCCCCAGTACAAGGAGTGTCTGAGTACTGCTCATTGTGTTGGAGCAGCGTCTGGATATGCCACACCCATGTACTGAATGGAGTTAATGCATCACTGAGGCAGTGGTGGACTCAGATTTGGGAACTAATCAAGAGAAACATCCATTTAGTACAAGTACCAGACAGTATACGCTCACTTTGGGTGGTGCACTTCATGTGGCATCAATATTTCACATGGGGCCTTTATATTTTTGTTCAGTGTAGATTATAATAGACGTTGATTTATGCTGATAGATTTACAATAAATTCTCTTTCATTTCTTCGTTTTTGATTCTGGTTAGTTGCTTTTATATAATCTAAAACAGGGGTGTCCAATCCTGGTCCTCGAAGGCCACCATCCAGCATGTTTTAGATGTTTCCTTCTTCCAACACACCTGATTCATTCAAATGATCAGGATCATTATCAGGCTTCTGCAGAGCTGATGATGAGCTGATCATTTGAATCAGGTGTGTTGGAAGAAGGACACATCTAAAACATGCTGGATAGGGGCCCTCGAGGACCAGAGTTTAACACCCCTGATCTAAAACATTAACTCCCACTGGGATGAACCTTTGTGATGTTTGCGTCTCCTCCTCTTCAGAGGTCAGAGCGCCACCATGAGTCCAACCTGAAGCGCAGCAGCAGCGTCCAGGAGATTTTCTCTTCCCCCAGGAACAAACTGCTGAGACAGAGCAGCCTCCAGCAGCAGAAGGTAAAAGACTCGACTCAGTGCTTCGATGTGGACGAAACTCACAGATCAATCCCCAAAACTCACCGAGAAAAACCTCCCAGAGTCTGGAGTGAAGTCTTAAATCAGCTTTTACAGAGAATAATGACGCAGGAGGGTTTAGTTAACAGAATAAAATCCATCGTTTCTTCTTTGTTTTCACTTTTAGCTTCCATTGTTTTCAGGTTTTTACAGAACAAGGTTTAGTGAATGACGCTGTGTTGAGCCTCAGCTGTTGTTTGTTGTGTTGTTGTTTGTTGTGTGTCCGTCGTCCAGGAGTTGGAGCTGCAGCTGTCGGAGCAGAAGGGTTTGACCAAGGCCATCGCCAGGCAGGGCAGCAGGGCTCGACTCTACAGCCAGGAACCAGAACCAGAACCAGAAGTAACCGGAGCGCCGACACACAGGTGGATCCACCATGTTTACAGACGCTACAGAAGGAGATGGGATTCAGAGTGTTTATGATCCTCATAGGAGCAGATTAAAGCCTCAGTGTTTTAATAAAACAGGACAGAACTCAGTGTTTGTAGAAGGTTTTATTTATCTTCTCACTTTGTTTGTTTGTTCATCCAGACACTGAAACGAGATGTTGCCTTAATTACTGTTGACAGTGTTGGAAAAGAAGAACAAATGTAGGTTTCAAAAAGAATGAAACAAACAAACAAACAAACAAACAAACAAAGCAGGAAACAACAAACATGGCCAGAAAGAAACAAACAAACAAACAAACGAACAAGCAAATATATCTAGAAACAAACAAACAAACAAACAATGCGAGAAAGAAACAAATCAAGAGACAAACAAACACAGCTAAAAAGAAACAAGCAAACAAAACGAACAAACCAAGAGACAAACAAACAAGCAAATGCAGCAGCAAAACAACACCGCTAGAAAGAAAGAAACAAGAAAACAAACAAAGCAAGAGACAAACAAACACAGCTAGAAAGAAGGAAACAAACAAACAAAACAAACAAAGCAAGAAACAATAAAACAAACAAATGCAGATAGAAACAAACAAACAAACACGGTCAGAAAACAAGAAAAAAAACTAGAAACAAACAAGCAAGCACAGATAGGAAGAACGAAAGAAAGAAACAAGCCAACAAAACAAAAACAAAAAACACAGCAAGAAACAAACAAATAAACAAACAAAGCAAGAAATAAACAGACAAACAAACACAGCCAAAAAAGAAACACACAAACAAACAAGCAAACAAAAAAAAAACAAACGAAGGAAGAAACAGAAAAACAAACAAATGGAGATAGAAAGAAAGAAACAAGCAAGCAAAAAAGAAACAGACAAAACAAAAAAGAAGCAAACAAAGCTAGAAAGAAAGGAAACAAATAAATTAAACACAGCTCGACGGAAATAAACAAACACAGCCAGAAACAAACAAACAAGCAAACAAAACAAACAAACAAAGCTCGAAGGACAGAAAGAAAGAAAAAGGAAGCAAAGTGAGGAAACAGGACGTCAAGACGGACCAGTCAACAAAAAGAAAAGTACTTTTAAATCAGCTTTTATTCAGATGTTTATTAATAATAAATACAGTTTACAATAATTGGCAATGAAATAAACAAACAAAGCAACAAACAAACAAACAAAGCAAGAAGAACAGAAAGAAAGAAAGAATCCGACAGAGCAGGAAGCCAACAAAGAGGTTTTAGATTGTCTTTCTTCCATCCTTCGTCCGTCTTTGATCAGTTTTTCTGCTCTAAGAATGAAACAAACAGCTTCGGTTTAAAGGCTGCCTCCTTCCTCTCCCTCCCCTCTCCAGCTCCCCTCCTGCTGGTTCTGACGTCGGGCCCGGTTTGGACCAGGACCTGGTTCTGAGGAGGTGGTCCGGCCTCCAGACCCGGCTCCGCTGCCTGCCGCCTTCCCCTCAGGTGCGTCCTGATTATCGCCTCTGAAGGGAAGATGGCGTCTGATTATCACCTCCTCCGAGCTGCAGCCACTCTGCTGTCGGTGGTGTTGTGAGCCTCCCGCGGCGCCTGATTAGAGCCCGTGTTTTCTCTCATCTGAAGGTGGCAGACTCATCTCTGAGGCGCAGCGGCGGAGCAGCGGGACGCATGATCGGCACAAAGGACCTGAAAGAGCTGCAGAGCTTCATCAGCCGTCTGAGAGAGCTGCGACATGCATCAGCAGAGATCCTGAATCAGGTGAGGATGTTTGTCAGAGTGGAGGCGCTGCTGGTTCCCTCTAAAAGCCAGAAAAATACACCGAAAACTTCTAAATCACTTCATGATGAGCCTTTATTAGCTTTCTGCTCGCTTTAAATGTATAAATGTAGCTCATATATTCATGAGCAGCTCCTGTAAAGAGTTTTCCCCTTTTATAACTTTTCAATATTGAATCATCGTCAATATAATTTGTGTTTTTCGACAACAATTTACAAAAAAAACACCTTTTCATGTCAGAGTGAAAACAAAGTACTGTCAGTTCACCTTCAGAGGACTCATAGGTGTCTTGGTGGCCTCCCTTAATAGTGTCTTTCTTGCTCGGTCACTCAGTTTTTGAAGACGTCCTGCTCCAGTCAGATTCCATATTCCTTCCATTTCCATTTCTTTTGGATTTAATATTCAGTGACTTGGAAATTTTCTTCTTTCATCCCCTGACCGATGCTTTTCAACAACCTTTTCACAGAGTTAAACTTAAAAGAGTTAAAAATTAGGGAGACAAAGAGAAAGACATTGTTAAAAAGTAAAGCTCGTATTAAATCTGGACAAGAGTTCACCAGAAGACGTGGAGACTCTGAAGTCAACTGGAAGAAGGTTCTTTGGTCTGAGGAGACCAGGATGGAGGTTTTTTTTGGTGGACATCAAACACATCATGATGTGAAGCACGGTGGTGGCAGCATCATGATGTGAAGCATGGCGGTGGCAGCATCATGATGTGAAGCATGGAGGTGGCAGCATCATGATGTGAAGCATGGCAGTGGCAGCATCATGATGTGAAGCACGGTGGTGGCAGCATCATGATGTGAAGCATGGTGGTGGCAGCATCATGATGTGAAGCATGGTGGTGGCAGCATCATGATGTGAAGCACGGTGGTGGCAGCATCATGATGTGAAGCATGGTGGTGGCAGCATCATGATGTGAAGCACGGTGGTGGCAGCATCATGATGTGAAGCATGGTGGTGGCAGCATCATGATGTGAAGCATGGTGGTGGCAGCATCATGATGTGAAGCACGGTGGTGGCAGCATCATGACTGGTTGGCTCAGTGCTGTAACTGCAGCCAAAGGTGCATCTACTAAATACTGACTGAACGTATTTAATCTGATTTTATATTTTTATTGCATTAGTTTGTAGAAATCTGGTTTCACTTTGACATTAAAGAGTCTTTTTTGGTAAATTCTTGTCAAAAAGTCCAAATTGAAAACTCCAGAACACACCTGACTGAGACGTCCCGTTCATTTAGTTCCTCTTGTCCGACTCACTTTAAGGAACTCTCAGATTGTAGTTGTAAATTCTGAACTCAACGTCGCGTATTTCTCTGATTAAACGGAGACGGTCCTGAACAAAAAGATCAATCTGCTGTTTGTGGATGGATTGGATCAGATTGGACTGGATTGGACTGGATTTGATTGGACTGGATTCCCCTGCATGCTGCCTTTTATGCCTCGTCACTCACCACAGGACACACAGCTCGACATCACACTTCACAGCAGAGAAAGAGGAGACAACAAACATGAAAGGCTGACGGAGACGGAGGAGTGATGCTGGCTGATGAAGAGGTGTCATCCCTCCTCCTCCTCCTCCTCCTCTTCATCCCTCTTGTCTCCTGCTGAATAAGTTCTGAAACAGCAGCATCACCTCCTCCGACTACATTCCTCCACCTCAGCCTGAATCTGCTTCCTGTCTCCCCCTCAGGACTCCCGCCAGGCGCTGGACGAGGGTTTGTTTCTTGTGCTGCACGGCGCCTCCCTGTCGCTGTCCTCCATCCACGGCCGGCTGCAAACACCTGCAGAGGAGGGAGACGGCGAAGAGGCTCGGCTGAGGCTGCTGCAGCTGCAGGTGGGACGAGGAAACGCAGCTTAAAGAGCCCAGATTCAGACTGTTGATGCTGTTAATGCAGCTTAAAGGTCTGCAGACGTACAGAGTCCAAACCAAGGAGGTCTTTAATCTGCATTTAATCCCAGTTTTACAGTTTGGTGAAAGTAAAAGTAAGAAAAAAGACCAGGAAAGTGGAAAAACAGACTAAATAAATTATAGATGGAAACAAATCAGATAATAAATGCTAAGAACAAGTAGAAGAAAAGGAAATAGAGGGTAAAACCATAAAAACAAGGGTGATAATATTAATAGGAATAATTTAAAAAGGGTAAAAGAAATAGAATAAACACATAAAAGACAAGTCTTATAAAATATTAACTTTGTTTATGAAGCACCTTAAATAGAATTAAACTCAGTAAAATATTTACAGAATAAATTCATACAACAAACACTGATGGAAGACAGATAAACAACAATAAAAGCATTTTAAAAATGACATGTCAAATTAAAGAAAAAGAACAAAATAGAACCAAAAAGTAGTAGATAAAAACATAAAATAAGGGGAATAATAATAATAACAGTAATAATAACAACAACAATAATGATAATAATAATAACAATAATAAAAATAATAATAATAATAATAATAAAAATGACAACAAATAACTAAAAAGAGTAAAAGAGAATAAAATAGACAAATACAATAGACGGGTTAGGGTTCTTGCCATATAATATTAATATTAATAATGTTTTTAATAAATAGCACCTTTTTTACTAAGTGTTTTACGAAGGCAGCAAATACACGTCAAAACCATTAAAAAAAAGTGGGCAACAAAAGAAAATACAGTAAAATAAAAAAATAAAAAAATATAAAAATGCGTAAAAGAGAATAAAAAGGACAAACAGGCAACATTACATGAAAGGAAGTCTCTAAAAATGTGTTTTAAGAAGTGATTTTAATAGACGAAGCTGATTCTACAGCTTTAAATGCAAGCCTCATCTTATCTTAGCTTATTTTAGCTTAGCTTAGCTTATCTTATCTTATCTTAACTTAGCTTAACTTAGCTTATCTTAGCTAATTTTAGTTTATTTTATCTTAGCTTAATTTAGCTTATCTTATCTTAGCTTATCTTAGCTTATCTTAACTTAGCTTTTCTTAGCTTATCTTATCTTATGTTAACTTAGCTTATCTTAGCTTAGCTTATCTTAGCTCATCTTAGCTAATTTTAGTTTATCTTATCTTAGCTTAATTTAGCTTATCTTATCTTAACTTAGCTTAACTTAGCTTATCTTAGCTAATTTTAGTTTATTTTATCTTAGCTTAATTTAGCTTATCTTATCTTAGCTTATCTTAGCTTGTCTTAGCTTATCTTAGCTTATCTTAACTTAGCTTTTCTTAGCTTATCTTATCTTATGTTAACTTAGCTTATCTTATCTTAGCTCATCTTAGCTAATTTTAGTTTATCTTATCTTAGCTTAATTTAGCTTAGCTTATCTTAGCTTGTCTTAGCTTATCTTAGCTTATCTTAACTTAGCTTATCTTAGCTTATCTTATCTTATCTTAACTTAGCTTATCTTAGCTTAGCTTATCTTAGCTTATCTTAGCGAATCCTAGCTTATCTTAGTTTATCTTGTCTTATCTTATCTTTGCTAATCTTGTTTTACCTTATTGTAGCTAATCTTAGGTTATCTTAGCTTATCTTAGCGAGTCTTAGCTTAGGTTAGCTTATCGTGTTTTAGCTTATCTTAGCTAATCTTGTCTTATCTTATCTTTGCTAATCTTGTCTTATCGTAGCTAATCTTAGCGAATCTTGGCTTATCTTATCTTATCTTGTCTTAGCTGATCTTAGCTTATCTTAGCTTGTCTTAGCTAATCTTATCTTAGCTAATCTTAGATAATCTTAGCTTATCTTAGCTTATCTTGTCTTATCTTATCTTAGCTTAGCTTATCTTATTTTAGATAATCTTAGATTATCTTAGCTTATATTATCTTAGCTTGTCTTATCTTAACTTATCGTAGCTTGTTTAAGCTAATCTTATCTTAGCTTATCTTATCTTAAATCTTAACCAAAGGTCAGACTCTGCAGCATCTGAAGGAAATCTCTCCACAGACACTCGACCAACCAGAACTTCCTGTGTTTCCCTCCAGAGTCTGTCGGCTGAACTGACCACGCTGGGTTCTGAGCTGGTCTCTCAGGGCTCTAAGATCGGCCTGGTTCTGGGTTCAGACCTGGTCCAGCAGTGTTTGGATGATCTGAGCAGAATCCTGCATCTGGTCCAGGATCAGCTGAAGAACCAGGAGAAGCAGCTGAGGAGCCTGCAGGAAGAAACTGAACAGAAACAGGTGGGATCTCCCCTCTAGATCTGATTTATAGCTAGATGTTGATGCTAATTCGTGTTAAAACATGTTAAGGTTTTAGTCCCTGCATGCGTTCACACAGTAACTCACCTCCTCACAGTGTAAACGTCGAGTCTGTCGTAGATCACGCCGTGTTTCATCCACAGAAACAGCTAAACGAGTTGCATGCAGCCTTCACCTCTAACCAGTCGACTGCTCACCAAGTAGCTAACGAGTTCAGAGGAGGTCCGGGCCTTAACGAGCACCTGAAGGTACCGTTTCCATGGAGACGCTTCACACTTACACTGTGAAACTGGTAAAAAGTGGTGAATGGTCCGACTGAATAGCTGGAGAGAAGGACTGCTGCTGGGGTTTTAGTGTCTCGTTGAGGGTCGTTAATGAGTTAATAAGGAGAGCATTCAGAAGTCCTTTAGTAGCATTAGCTTTTTATTGTTGACATTAGCTTTTCGTGTTCCAGGCTGGTGTTCAGATGCAGGAGTCTCTGCAGCAGCAGGTCCAGCAGGTGAACTCTCTGCTGGAGGAAGCCGACCGGCAAAACCTGCCAGCGTCCATCATCCAGCAGGCGACGCAGCTGCAGGTGGGTCCGCTTTCCTTCAGCTCCCCGTCTCGTTTTTCTTCGCTGCAGGTTCATTTTTCACTGCAACATAAAGTCCTGGACCTCTATGGAAACAGAACAACCACGAAGAAGGAGACGGAATGAAGTTGAATTTCTTCGATTATTACAACAACAACACTGAAAAAATGGTTGCCCCATATGCTACAGATATTTAGCTATTTATATACATATTTAAAGCCTCTAGAAACTTTGCATTTTTCACAGTACTCTCATCTGTAGGAAGATGTTCCTCCATGCTGGATGTATCTCCAACTACTGTCTCCTCTGTTCTCTGTTTCTGAGCCATGCTGCATTTATTTATTGGTTCAGTAGGTTGGATTTTCCTCTAAAATTGTCCAAAACGCTTTAAAACTTGTCTGGAGTAACTGAATTTTTTTAAAATAAAGGGTCAAAATTGGTCCCAAAACAACTTTAAACTTTCCCAAAGTCACATGAAGTCGTTCAAATTGAGTCGAAACTTCACCAAATTAATTTAAGAATTGCCCAAAGTAACTTGAAAACTGTCCAAAATTGCTTTAGGCTCGTTCAGAGGGACTCAAATTAGTTAAGAATGATGATTTTCAAGTCATTTTGGACAATTTTGAGGCCCACAGGTGCTACAAACACCTCTACAAACCTTTTCCTCTCTACTCTGTTCATCATCTGTAGAAAGATGTTCCTCCATGCTGGATGTATCTCCAACTACTGTCTCCTCTGTTCACTGTTTCTGAGCCGTGCTGCATTTATTCTATTGATCCAGCAGGTTGGATTTTCCTTTTAGTCTAAAATTGTCCTAAATGATTTGAAACTCGTCTAAACCAACTCAAGAATCGTCCAAAATAACTCAAACTGCCCTAAATCACTTTAAACTTGTCCAAAATGGCCACAAATTTGTTCAAAAAGACAGTTTTCGAGTCATTGTAGACACATTTTTTGCAGTTTCGGACGATTTTCCGCCCCACGGATGTTAGAAAACCTCTACAGACTTCATCTCTCTAGTCTGTTCATCATCTCTATAAAGATGTTTCACCATGCTGGATGTATCTCCAACTACTGTCTCCTCTGTTCACTGTTTCTGAGCCGTGCTTTATTTCCCTCTCAGCCTAAAATTGTCCTAAATGACTTGAAACTCGTCAAAACTAACTCAAGAATTGTCCAAAATTACCTTAAACTCGTCCAAAATCACCAAAAGTTTGTTCACAATTACAAAAACATTGTTTAAAATGACAGTTTTCAACTAATTTTGGACACGTTTTTTGGCCTATTTGGACGATTTTGAGCCAAACACATCTATAGACTGTTTCCACCTGCTCCACTCATCATCTCTATAAAGATGTTCCTCCATGCTGGATGTATCTCCAACTACTGTCTCCTCTGTTCACTGTTTCTGAGCCATGCTGACTTTATTCTACTGATCCAGTGGGTTTGTAAAGTCGTCTAAAATGACTCAAGATTTGTCCACAGTAACTTGAAACTTAACTGAAACAACATAAAAAATGTAAAAGTGACCAATTTGACTCAGGAATAGACAAAATACCTTAAAATGGACCAAAATTACTTCAAACTAATTCAAAATTTGTCAAAATGTTATTTTAAAGTCGCAATTTTAGCCATTTTGGACCATTTTTAGTCCAGTTTTACATCCTTAGATGCCCACAGGTGTTACCAATTCTAAAAAATGGAGGCTCCACATATTATAGATGTTTCCAGCCTCTATAGACGACTTCTCTCTACTCTGTTCATCATCTGTAGGAAGATGTTCCTCCATGCTGGATGTATCTCTAACTACTGTCTCCTCTGTTCTCTGTTTCTGAGCCGTGCTGCATTTATTCTATTGATCCAGTAGGTTGGATTTTCCTCTCAGTGTCTCTGTGGAAACACTGCCTGCAGTTCAACCTGAAAAGTTTTTGAATTTTTGCCACATGACTGTTGATCTCAGCTGAGACACTAATGGCTCCATGGTTGGGCCAAAGACGGCAGAATTTTTTGTTTCTTGCAGAATTTTTTTAGTGCAAATTGTTTATGTTTTGGATTTTTTTTTTTTGCTTTATGCCTTTTTTCCCCTCTCAGTCTCTTTCTAGACTTGTCTCCTCTCTACTCTGTGAAAACACTGCCTGCAGTTCAACCTGAAAGCTATTCGAGCTTTTCTCTTGCATCTGCTGGTCAAGCTCAGTCAGTCGAGGCTCAGCAGCTCAGAATTTTTTACAGTTTTTTTTGCAGGATCCGGTACGAAGCGGTTTGCTTTGGCTAATTTTTAAATGAGACGTGTAGAATGAAGTGACATCAATGAAAATCACAACTCTGAGGTTGAGATTTGGTTAATTATCTTCATGTAACTTCGCCTGGGAAGCTGAAAATCCAATGATGTGTTCTGTTTTTGCAGGTTCTTGCTCCTATATTGTGTCATTTTGGTGGCTTATTCTAAAGATAACACGTCTTTCAAACCTGCTAATGTGTTTTGGGACTCAGACGGTTAAAATTAGTGGTAAATGCTGTATTTTAGTTGAGCTCCTGTGTGCAGGGCGAGCTGGACACGGTACTCGGGGCCGTTGGTTCTCGCTGTGAGGATCTGAGGAGCAGCCTGGACCTGCAGCAGCTTTATGAACGTCTGGTCATCGGCCTGGAGGAGCTGCTCCGTCTGGGCTCTGAACGCCTCCATCGGCAGCCAGAGGCGGAGCTGCATAGCAGGGATCAACTCCAGCAGCAGCTCAGCAAACACTCGGTCAGTATGGGAGTCATGAACATCACATTCCACCTTAAAACAGACTTTATAGTGCTTTTATTAATATAGTTCTCCCTTCATCAGAAGTTCTTCCAGTTCCTCGGCCATCACTTTCACATCCTGCAGCTCCTGACCAGCAGAGTCCCAGACGGCGCCCCCCAGAGGTGGGAGGGTGTAGTGAAGGGCCTGGAGGACGAGGTGGTCCGACTGCAGCAAAGAGGACTGGAGAAAGGTGTTCGGATGCAGGAAACACTCCAGGTAGGACGTTAAAAACAGCTTATTGGCAAAGTACATGTGGAAAAAAGCATGAAAAAGTTTTTAAATATAAGTTTTATTTCAGGAAATCGTCTGAAAACCGATGATTGTGAGCTTAAATGAGATGTTTAAAGCCAAATCCTAAGTCCTGTGGTGTTCCACAAGGCTCCGTCGTGGGCCCACTTTTATTTGCTTTATATTTACTCGGATTAAGTCAGATTATAAGAACATTTATGGGTATTTTCTACCACCTCTATGCTGACGACATCCCGCTCTGTGTGTCTTAGTTGATGCCCCTTTATTTAAACTTTCCTTCGTCCCACCTGTAAAATTAAAGACGTCATTATTACATAATCGAGTTATTTCAGTTTGGCACTAAGCTCATATTTTTTCTAGCTTCTAAGTCATACATTATCCCACCATCATGGTTCTAATATTTCCAGATTCCTTACAATCTTACCTGCACAATTGTGAAAATAAATCTCCACTGCCAGCATGTTATGGTGAGATATATGCAGAAACATAACGATTTAATAATGCAATATATTAATTTAGCTTGATATAAAAGCCAATATGAATTATTCGCAAGTATTATTATATTAAATGGTGTAAAACCTGGATAGCTGAGACTGTTCTGAAGAAAACAAGGTACAGAATGTTTGGTTAAACCTTATAATGACCAAGAGGAGAGCTGTAACGGTAGAAAATGTACCCTGAAAATAGGGTTTTTCCTAATTCTTCTGCAGCTTTATGAGATAATCTTTAAATTTACAGATGTGAAACTAAATCATGCAACATCTGGAGGTGATTTAAAGCATCAGGAATCACTAGAGTTATTATAAAATGATCTGTATTGACCGTAATATCCTCTTCTTCTGCCTCAGCTTTGGTCTCAGTGGGAGGAGGACACTTCCTGGTCGGACTCTCTGCTGACAGACGTCGAGACTTCATTTCCCAGGATGCACCGGTGGTCTGACTCCGAGCAGCAGGTGTCAGAGAAGCTCTCGGCCTACAAGGTAACTATTATTTACAGATGCGCTCTTTCTGACCGTCTAATTTAGAGGATGAAGCAGGTTTTACGGCGCTCCTCTCTGCTCATTTGAAGCTGATTGGCTCGATGGACAGGTGGTTTTCTGTGGAGGGACATGATGTTCTTCAGCTTCCATGAGCCGAGAGGAGACCTGCTGACGAATCTCATTTGTCGTTCTGCTGTTTTAAATAGAAGATGCTGCAGCTAAACCAGATCTGTGTGTTTGGTCAGATTCAGGACTTACAGTGAAGCTAATATTGAGGCTAAACGCTTTAATTAAACACTATAATCTGTCATATTGTTTCTCCCACAGCTGTTTTCTATGATTATGGCAGATAGTTTCATTAAAAAAGTACTACTACCAAGCAGACGTTTGATTTTTGGCGTCTTTCGCATCCCTTAATCCTCCCATAGATTTGTCTTTAGGGATTCTTGAAGTGTTTTTGTCTTTCTTATGACGTCTCCACTTATAGATGTTTGGTTTAGTCCAATGAGATGAAGCTAAACTGATAAACTGAGTTCTGCTACTCAGAGTTCGGAGGATCCAACGTCTTAGACTGGTATAAGCGTCTTTTCCAAGCATCAGATGACCACAAGTTTGCTGTTTTTGTTGTTCTGATTGCACTTGACCCAGTGCAGGAATCCCTTTGCAGCTCTGCTTATTTGTTGCACTGGTTTAAAGCCCGTCTGTCCCCAACAGGAGCTCCGTCGCTTCCTGGGTTCCAGCGAGCCTCGGCTGGATCAGACGCTGGAAGCCGGTCGGCGGCTGCAGAGTTCAGGGTGTCGAGGAGTCGGGGAGTTTAGCTGTAAGCTGGAGGCTCGATGGAGAGCTTTAAATAAGAGGCTGGAACAAGAAGAAACCAGCTGCGAGAGGAAAAGGAAGCTGAAGAGCAGGTGAGAGTCAAAAAACGTGATTGTAGTAGGACTGACAAAGACAATGCTGGTTGCCTCCAGTGCAGCAAGTTGTTTGCATGCAAGGGTGGACACCAGTTTTAACCGTTTAAAACAGGTTTTAACTGGTTCTAACCGATTAAAACCGGTTTAAACTGGTTTTAACTGGTTCAAACTGGTTTTAACTGGTTCTAACCGGTTGAAACCGGTTCTAACCGGTTGGTCTGGCTGGTTTAAACCAGCCAGAACTGGTTCTGACTGGTTTAAACTGGTTTAAACCTGGTTTTACTTGGCTAAAACCGGTTTTAACTGTTTAAACCTGGTTTTAACTGGTTTAAACTAGTTTTAGCCGGTCTGAACCTTAAACTAATGGTGCGTAGTGCAGTATAAGCTAGCAAAGGATGGAGGTCTTGAGAGGACGACGGCGAGGTAAACGGAAAGCAGATGAATTAACACCAAACCTCAGAACAAACAAAACGAAGACAAGAAAACATGACGAAGCAAATCTTCCCTCGTCTTCACCAGAACAACTGTGGCTAATGAGGACAGGCCACAGTGTGGTGTGTAGGGATGGTACCAAGCCCCGGTACTAAACCAGCCCGGTACTAAACCAGCCCAGTACTAAACCAGCCCCGGGGCAAAGTTTTTCAAGAGCGGATGATGGATAAGTTCTGATTGACTGTTAACGGCACTTTAGAACGTAGAAAGGATTTTATTTAGCATATTTCCTCACTGTTCTTTATAAGAAGATGAAAACATGCGTCTCTGAGGCGTCGTCCCTCTAGATCCAGATTGAACTCAGGTGAACAGAGCAGCTCTCTGTCACTGACCTGCAGCTTCACCATGGAGGACAGAACTAAACGTCCAAAGTGAGGTTACATTTTCAAAATAAGAGCTTGTCTCAGGTTTAGACTTGTATTAGACAGCATAAAATGTTCATTTTTCTTTGAAATAAAACTGCTTTACTCTGTTGCCCAATTATCAGGTTCCTTCGTGACTCCACGGTGCTTTCTGATTGGATGTCCAAAACCAGAGACCTGATTGACAAATGGAGTCAGGTGACTGTTTCGGCCAATCAGGAGACGGATGTTGAAGAAAGGCGAGACAGCTTCCTCCAATCTGTGGTGAGTTGAAGTGGAAGATACATCATTTAAACCTGCACAGAGTAATAAATATTTAGTTTAATGCGTTCAACACTAAGAAACACCAACTTCAAGCTCGTCGTGTTTCACATTATAATGATAAACACTGAGCACCTTTTAGATTCAGGTTCCAGATGTTTCTCCACATTGAATTCAATAATTTTAAAGCATCTTAATTTAAACTTTCCCGATCCTTTCTTCTGTTAATGTAAATGACAAATTTATTCAAATGATTCAATTATTTTAAAAAAACAAGCTGAAGAGTCAAAAGAAAACATCAGATGTTTTGGTTCCAGGTCAGCTTTAATGAAATAGTGTTAATCAGTAACCGTGACAACCAGTGAGGACAGAATATAACTTCACATTTCAGGCTCTGACCAAAGAGTTGGAGGTTAAATCTGACCTGAAGGTGGCGCTGGTCGGTTCTGCTGCCCAGCTGCTGCAGCTGATGGAGGCTGACGGAGATCTGGAGGACCAGGAGCTCCAGGCGTCCATCGACTCCCAGCTCAGGCTGATGGAACAGAACTGGGGCGTTCTGCTGGCTGAGGTTCCTGCCGTCCAACAAGACCTGCACAAGGTGAGGAGGTTCTCCAGGCAGTAAGTAAAAAAATCCAACGTTTCCTCTGGAGTCAATCTGAGCAGCACTTGGCGATAATCGTAAGAAAAACCTGCCCTATCCTGGGGAGGAAAAACCTCCGGCAGAACCAGGCTCAGGCAGGGCAGACGTCTGCCTCGACCGGTCGGGGCGAGGGTAACACTTCGGAGCTCGGTGAGGCGGGTAACTGCAGATCAGAGACCCGTAGATCCAACTACAGAGAGAGAAGACACTAAGTTAGCGACAAGCAGTTCAGGGGAGGAACTCAGTGCATCGTGGGAAGTCACCCAGCAGTCCAGACCAACAGCAGGTTCAGGTTCTGATCCGGAACCACAAGTAGACCTGCAGCCTGAGAGCGAAGGGCTCTGTTGGGACGATAAGGTAGAACTAGGTCTTTACGATACAATGGAGCTGGTCAGTAACAGTTTGTATGTTAGAAGCAGGATTTTAAAGTCTATCCTGGATTTTACAGGGAGCCAATGAAGAGAAGCTAATCCAGGAGAAACCTGATCGCTGGTCCTGGTTCCTGTCAGAACTCTGGCTGCAGTATTTTGCATCATCTGGAGGTTTATTGGGACGTCCTGGTAGTAAGGAATTACAACAGTCCAGCCTAGAAGTTATAAATGCATGGACTAGTTTCTCAGCATCACTCTGGGACAAGATATTCTGATTTTAATGACGTTTCACAGGTTAAAAAATCTTCCTGGAAGGTCTCTCAGGTGTTTAAATTTGCATTTCTTACTTGAACAAGGTAGATTTTTACTTCTGCTGTCTTATCGGGACGTTGTTTTCATATGTTTTATTATTTGTTTATTTTATTTTACGCTTTCTTAGCTTCAAATTGATTCAACTTTGTTATCGTTGCACAGTACAAAACAACAAAATGCAGTTTAACATCAGACCAGAAGTGCAAAAGTAGCAGTAAAGTGTTTGCATACTGTATAAATAACATTAAATTTGAGTGGTATGAGCACAGTACGTATATAAATATACTGTAGTAGCTTTAAATGACAAACTACAGATGGATTAATGTGCATGTTTGACCACAAACAGCTAGCAAAAATGATAAAACCTGAACCAGATCACAAACAAATATTCCAGATTTCTTCATCTACAAGGACGAAAATGACTAAAATATTACACCAGTTAGCCGAAACATTAAAACCAAGCTTGTTCTGGTGCAGTTTAAGGGGTTGGGTGGCGCTCTTGGTCGTGTTCCTCGAGTCGTTTCTAAGCAGTTATTGTGTTGTAGTGGCGTGTGTTGTCCTGCAGGGGGAGTCTGTTGACGTCTGTAGGTGGTGCTACATGTTAAATAACACCCACATGAGTCTAGAAACCAAGATTTCCTATCAGATTATTGATGTTTTTTACTTCACCAGTCGGTGGTTTTAATATTCTGGCTGCACCTTGTTTCTAAATATCAGATTTTCCCTTAAATCCAGCCACATGTTCAGCTCAGTATCTAAACTAAACTTCCCACTGAGCAGCTCAAAGCAGCTGGAGGACTCTTCTCTTCTCACCTCCACCCATAGATTCTCTTGTTTCTTCTCTATTCCTGCCTTCCTGTCCAGTTGTCCTCTTCCTCTCTCCATCGTCTTCACTCCCTCTCATCTTCCTCTTCCTGCACTTCTTGGTTTTTCCTCTTCTCTTCTGTCGTCTCTTCAGTTTTAGTCGAGTTTTTTTGGTTTTGGTTTGTCTTTTCCCTCCTTTCCAGGTAAAGTTTACCATAAAAACTCACCTCAGATGATGAAATTCACTGTTGTTGGTGTTAAAGTAGGTAAACCTGTAGTTTCTGATGTGAGTTCCTCCTCCTCTTCCTCAGCGGTGGATGCAGACGTTGAGCCAGCAGGTGGCGCTGATGGAGCTCCAGGTTCACGTCGGAGCCGCCGAGTCTCAGCTGGAGGAACATCTCAGCAGAACCGAGCAGAACCTGTGGAGCAGCGACGACCTGGTGCAGCTGCTGAGATGCTGCAAGGTACAAGAAAGAAGCTTTGTTAGCTTTGAAATTAGCATCTTTTCATGAAGAATGTAAAAAAATAACTCAAACTAAAGCTTATTGTGGAAAACAGTTTACTCTGAACAGCAAACATTCAGCGCTTGATTCCAATTTGTTTTGTAACTGGATGTAATAATGTAGAAAAACACTAAGAATTAATCCTAAAGTCCTTTCGGTCTTTTGAAAAATGCAAATTCTGTTCGTCTCCCATTAAACCAGTTGCGTGTTGTTAAAATAAAACACTGCTTTGAGTCATTTTGATGGGAAACAAATGGTTTTATAGATCAGAGAATAAACTGTCTTAAAATAAACTGGGTCAAATATCATTTCTATTGAACCTCTATTCAGATAGCTTGCTAAGCTAATAGGAGCTAGCATAGCCACAGTTAGCTTCCTTACTTAGACTTAATTATCTCACCAGTGAAAGCTCCGGATTTTATTTGTAGGTGTTTTGTTTCTTCTTGTAACTCGTGTAAAATAATTTAAATAAATCCTAAATATGTGGGTGTTTCAGGTCTAAGTGGTGGCCGTGATGAAAACAGTTTTAAAAATCCTCAAAAAGCCAAAAAAAGGCAGAATTTTTTCGTGTTGTTATTTGAAAATAATAAAATGCTGACATTAATTCTGTTCTTTGATTTAATCTAAGTTTTTTATTTCAGAGCATAAGACATCTGTAAGAAAAGTGCTTTCAGGACATTTTGTGTTTGATTATTCTTTATTTTTTCTCCTGTATTTAGTCGTAAAGGGGTTAATGTTTATTAAATGTATGATTAACACCAAAATACTCGCTGTATTAATTTAATATCTGCATTAAAGAAGCAGAAGTTTGTCTGTTCACTCGTATATCCGTGTGTTTGTTTCCCTCAGGAGTGTCGGACGGAGCTGTCGGCTCATCGGACCACTCTGGACTTCGTGAATCAGCCGCTACAGACCTGCAGTTCTGGTGACGACCAGAGGAGGCGCTACGAGCACAACCAGTACTCAGAGGAGCAGGGTCGACTCAACCACCGGTGGCTCCGTCTGCAGGAGAACATCAGCTCTCAGGTAAAGACGAGGCTGAAGGCTCTGTTTTAATCCTGGGAACAGTCTGATGGAACCCAGGAGCAGCACCTCCTGGTTGGAGGAAGCTTTGCTGTCGTACTCTGAGACCTCCAGACCTGCTGACGGTGTTTGTGGTGTCCAGGTCCAGGAGGTGCAGCAGGAGCTGAGGAGCCGAGCGGAGCGGGACACCAGATTGCAGCAGATCAACAGCTGGATCACGGATCAGAACATCTGGATGGACTCGGATCAGAGAAGCAGCAGCTGGACGGAGCTGAAGAGGAGCGTCGGCAGCTGTCAGGTCAGAATCACATCAAGGCCTCTCCTTCAGAGAGTTATACGTCCTCCTAAAGTCTGTCAGCGGCCATTAAAGGAGTTTTAAATCCCGTCTGTCGTCAGGAGCTGGAGGAGAAGATCAGGCTGAAGTCTGCAGCTCTTCAGGAGCTGAAAGACAAAGTTTGTGGAGGAAACAGAGAAAACAGCTGCAGAGATTTTCTCTCTCGGACGGACGAATCCACTCAGGCCTGTTCAGCTCTCAGTCTGAAGGTAAGTAACACAAGACTAACATCTGGCAGGCAGTACTTCCAGGATTTCAAGGGCGTTTTCCAGGTAGTTGCGGCCTAAAATGCCCGAATTTGCGGCAGCTTGTCTAAAAAATGCAATGTTTTAAGTGTATTTGTTGCGATTAAATTGCGGGAGACTGTAAAAAATTGCTAAAAAGTTGCATTTTTTTTCTTTGTTTTGTTTAATTCATTAAAAAATTTAAAAGTTTAAAAAGTTAATTCCCCATCCTGGCACACGCGTGTTCACACACACACACTCACAGCTCGTCACGTCAGTTAATGACTCTAACTGACCTTCATTGTTTCAGTGCTGCCACAGATCTGGATGCAGCAGCTTCATCACGGTGGTTTGTCTGGTCTGTGGTCCGCTGGTTTCACCCATTCTCCTGATATGTTTACGGTAGAAAAGTGTTTGTCAGTGGATGGTTTTGGTTTGTGTTCCACCTCAATATTCCACGGGGTGAAAACAGTTTAGCTCCGCTTTGGTGAAGAACATCAGGGAATTGTTCTGCAGTAGTTTTTGTTGCATCTGTATCTTCAAACCATAAACAAGGAAGTGAATCCGGTGACGTACGTGCATTACTGGGGACTGCTGTGATTGGTGGAACTCACGGGAGGCGGGACAAAGTTGTGAAAAAGTGGCGGTGATTGGACGAAATTCCAAGGTCACTTAGAATCCATGGAGATTGGTTGAATTTGCGTTAATTGTTGAGATCGCAACATCGAAAATCCCTTTAGGGGCTGGTAGGTATTGATGTTGTGTGGCTGTTCTGGTTCCTGTCAACCAGCCAGTGAATATCCGTGAGGAAGTTTGGGAATTTTCCAGTCTTGCTCTGACAGTTTTCTCTGTCTTGTTTTAGTCTCCATATCAATATACAGATTTTTAACAGGTCCTCAAGCGGCTGGTGAGTTTTGTAATAGCTGCAATCACAACCAGGAATTGTATATTTTAATTCACAGTCACTTATAATAACTCAGACTATCTACACTGTAAAAAAATAAAGTTTTAAACTGTAATTTTATTGAATAATTTAGTGTTACTTTGCAGATTTTCTCTGTTTTGTTAAATTACCGATTAAAAAGCATTAATTTACATGTTGACTATTAAAAACAGGCTAAAACTGAAGAGTAATTTGTTCTTTTGCAACGTTTGACTGAATGTTTTACGGATATTTGCCGTATCTGAAAGAAAAATTATGTACATTAGGGATTAAAAATGGTAAATAAATTTCTGTAAAATTGTTATTTTACAGATTTTGTTGAAATACATTTTAATTTACATGGTAACTGTAAAAAAAATAAATAAATAATAAACATCAAATTTTCTTTATTTCTAAATATTATTCCATTCTTTTACAGTGTTTGATCATACTTTATTTGAATCAGCTAAAAAAATGTATAATTGTAATTAATAATTAATAATTATAGATATTTGCTGTTATTTAAAAGAAAAATATATACAAAGGATTGAAGCATGGCCAGTATTTGTTCTGTTATTTTACAGATTATACCTGTTTTGTTAAATTACAGATAATATCTAGAGGCATTATTCTATTTTTCATGGTGCCGCTTGTCTTATCTGCTTAGTGAGTCATGAAACTACAATGAAAACAACTTCTGTTTGTCATTTTTGTGACCAGGTATTTCATGTTAAAAGTCTTGTGTATGTTTAGTTTTGTATTATTGTGACATGAAGCTGCACAAGGTTCAGAAAACATCATCAAGAAATTTAAAAATGATCTCTTTTCTGTTCACGTTTGCTCAGAGCTGCAGTTCTTCTATCTTCTTGTCTTCTGCAGAATGAATCGGTCAAACAGAAGCTGGTTCAGGCTCAGCAGTTTTGGGACGACGTGGAGAACAAACAGAACCATCTGATGCTCAGAACAATGAGAACATCCCAGACTCTGGATTATTACAGCAGCTCTTCACTCTCTCTGCAGGCACACAGATATCAACATGATAAACTGCAGGTATTACCCTCATAGCTGCTTCCTGTGGAGTTTTAATAGATGTTATAATGTAGAGCACTGCTGATGTTTATTTCTTGTTTGGAGTTTACGCCTGTACTCACTGTTTGTTGGTTGCAGCTTCTTCATGAGGAGACCGAAGCTTCAGAGGCAGAGTGGGAAGAACTGAATCAAACCGTCGTCTCACTGAAAGAAATCATCAGTCCTGCTGCTGCTGTCATCATCACTGAGAGGCTGGACAGGCAGAGAGACAGGTGAGACACACCTGGACACCTGTAAGAAGTATTCAGCCCTTTTACCAGTCAAAGCTTTATGGGAGACAAAGAGAAAGACGCTGTTGGAAAAAGCTGAGATTAAATCTGGACTAGAGTTCACAAGAAGACGTGGAGACTCTGAAGTCAACTGGAAGAAGGTTCTTTGGTCTGAGGAGACCAGGATGGAGCTTTTTGACCATCAGATTAGAAACCAAACATTACAGATCAACACAAACACACCATCCCCACAGTGAAGCATGGTGGTGGCAGCATCATGATGTGAAGCATGGTGGTGGCAGCATCATGTTGTGAAGCATGGTGGTGGCAGTATCATGATGTGAAGCATGGTGGTGGCAGCATCATGTTGTGAAGCACGGTGGTGGCAGCATCATGATGTGAAGCATGGTGGTGGCAGCATCATGACGTGAAGCACGGTGGCGGCAGCATCATGTTGTGAAGCATGGTAGTGACAGCATCATGACGTGAAGCATGGTGGTGGCAGCATCATGATGTGAAGCACGGTGGCGGCAGCATCATGTTGTGAAGCATGGTAGTGACAGCATCATGACGTGAAGCATGGTGGTGGCAGCATCATGACGTGAAGCACGGTGGTGGCAGCATCATGATGTGAAGCATGGTGGTGGCAGCATCATGATGTGAAGCATGGTGGTGGCGGCATCATGATGTGAAGCATGGTGGTGGCGGCATCATGATGTTAAGCATGGTGGTGGCAGCATCATGATGTTAAGCATGGTGGTGGCAGCATCATGATATGAAGCATGGTGGTGGCAGCATCATGACGTGAAGCATTGCTGTGGCAGCATCATGATGTGAAGCATGGTGGTGGCAGCATCATGATGCGAAGCATGGTGGTGGCAGCATCATGTGAAGCACGTGGTGGCAGCATCATGACGTGAAGCACGGTGGTGGCAGTATCATGACGTGAAGCATGGTGGTGGCAGTATCATGTGAAGCACGTGGTGGCAGCATCATGACGTGAAGCACGGTGGTGGCAGCATCATGATGTGAAGCATGGTGGTGGCAGCATCATGATGTGAAGCATGGTGGTGGCAGCATCATGACGTGAAGCATGGTGGTGGCAGCATCATGACGTGAAGCATGGTGGTGGCAGCATCATGATGCGAAGCATGGTGGTGGCAGCATCATGTGAAGCACGTGGTGGCAGCATCATGACGTGAAGCACGGTGGTGGCAGTATCATGACGTGAAGCATGGTGGTGGCAGCATCATGATGCGAAGCACGGTGGTGGCAGCATCATGTGAAGCACGGTGGTGGCAGCATCATGATGCGAAGCACGGTGGTGGCAGCATCATGTTGTGAAGCATGGTGGTGGCAGCATCATGACGTGAAGCACGGTGGTGGCAGCATCATGTTGTGAAGCATGGTGGTGGCAGCATCATGTTGTGAAGCATGGTGGTGGCAGCATCATGTTGTGAAGCATGGTGGTGGCAGCGTCATTATGAGAAGCATGGTGGTGGCAGCATCATGTTGTGAAGCATGGTGGTGGCAGCATCATGATGTGAAGCACGGTGGTGGCAGCATCATGTGAAGCATGAAACCTTCCAAGGGGGACCAGTACTCTCCATATGTCCTCTTGTGCTCCCAGAACCTCCTAAACAGTCTTTCTGTCCTTCAGTTGGACTCAGGTGTTGGGAGTCCTGAACCAGCGGCTCCAGAAGAGCCATCAGACCCTGCAGGTCTGGGAGTCCTTCGCTCGGCCGGCCGGATCTTTCTCAGAGCGACTGAAGGAGCTGCAGAACGACGCTTCACCTGAGCTGAGCGACTCACCTGGACTGGACAACACCGTGGAGCAGGTTACTGTCAGGATCCACAGCGTTCAGGTGAGACAGTAAAGTCAGCAGTATTTATATATTTTATAAATATAAAGCAGTGAGGCTCATTTATACCTTTATATATATTATATTTAATATCATTCCTGCTTCGTCTCCACATAAATAGACTTAATTTATTCTTTTGTGTCTTTTATTTTGAGCAGTGACCTTTAAATGTCCATGTGGCAACTTTTAATGATGAATTAATTAGTTTTTCATCATTTTTAAACTCTTGGACTTTTTAATATCTGATGTCTGTTTATTTAAAACAAACCCTAAACATCTGTTAAACATCTGTTTGATGTGCTGAAGACCACAGACCCTCCTCTGTTAGAGCCACTGACATTATAGTGGCTTTTCAAAATAAAGTCCTTAGATTTGTTCATGTTCTACTTGGACAAGGAGGAAAACACTCATGTGTGATTTATACCTGAAGCTTTGCAATTCTTCCTTCAGCAGGAGGAGTTTTAATAAAATTGTAGGTAAATTTCCAATTTCTTAAGCAGTTGGACAAATCTGTGGCGTCAAAGATTCAATGCAAATTTATTATTTATTAAATAGGATTTTGTCTTATTTTTTTATTTATTTAATATTATTTTATAATAATTATTTATTTTTTATTTACTTATGTGTTTGATATTATTTTATTTTATTTTTCTTAATTTTTTGTATTAGTTTATTTATTTCGTATTTTATTTATTATGTGATATTCATTTATATGCTGCTATTTTATTTATTTTTATTTATTCATGTGTTTTATATTATTTTATTTTATTTTTCTTTTTTGTATTATTTATTTATTTCATATTTTATTTGTTTTATATTAACTATTTGTTTTTATTTATCTATGTATTTTATATTATTTTATTTTTCTTATTTTTCTGTATTAGTTTATTCATTTCATATTTTATGTATTTATGTATTTTATTTTATTTTATTTTATTTTATTTTTTGTATTATTTATTTATTTCATATTTTATATTAATTATTTATTTTTCTTTATTTATGTATTTTATATTTTTATATTTTTTTATTTTTCTGTATTAGTTTATTAATTTCATATTTTATTTATTTATGTATTTTATATTATATTATTTTATTTTTATTTTTTGTATTATTTATTTATTTCATATTTTATTTATTTTATATTAATTATTTATTTTTCTTTATTTATGTATTTTATATTATTTTATTTTTCTTATTTTTCTGTATTAGTTTATTTCATATTTTATTTATTTTATATTAACTATTTGTTTTTATTTATTTATGTATTTTATATTATTTTATTTTTCTTATTTTTCCTGTATAAGTTTATTTATGTCATATTTTATTTATTTTATATAAGTGATTTATTCTTATTTGCTGATGTATTTTATATTATTGTATCTTATAATAACCATCAGTTGCATGACTAATATCAGGTTTATCTTCCTTTTAATGATTTTAAATGCACATTTATAGCTATTTTCCTTGTATAAAGACAGAATGAAGCCTTGTGTGCTGAATTGAGGGTGTTAAATGTTGAATTTTGCATTTATAATTTTAACTTCTTGCTACTTTTTCTGCAGAAAATGAATGAATGAATGAATGAATGAATGAATGAATGAATGTCTCCCGGATGCAGAATAATCTCGTCCATTTGTGCTGCAGAGCCTCCTGGACAGAACCGACTCCCTGCACTCAGACCTGGAGGAGGTCCTGGAGGCCTCCAAGAGCCTGGTTGGCCGCCTGGAGCCCTCAGCCGCCGGCCTCGTCCAATCAGAGAGCCGCTTGTTGTCACGTGGCGTCCTGCAGCTCAGTGGGAGGCTGTCGGGGAAGCTGGGTCAGCTGCAGGTACAACTTCATGAATGAATGAGGGTCTGTGGGGTTTGAAGTGGGCCGGTAGAAGAACTGCAGCGGAACAATTCAACATCTAAGAGTTTTAAAGGCGTAGTTCTGCATCTAGAGCCTGTTTGCTGAGGTGGAAGTTCTCTGAAGCAGGAAGTGTTGAATGAAGCCTCCTCTGGAGTCTGAGGCTATTTCTGGAGGCTGTTGCTTGTTTTGCCGCTGCTTAATCTGGCTAACGTGCCGCCGCCACACTGACCCATAAATTAACGCCCAGCTGCTCCACGCCTGTGTGTCTTCAGGAGGAGCTGGAGAAGCTGCAGCAGTTTGAGGAGGAGCTGGAGTCACTGGAGGGAAGTCTGGAGGTCTGGAAGCAGCGTCTGGAGTCTGCAGCTCAGACGGACGACCAGGTCAGTTCATCAATGGATCAATGGATCAATGGATCAGTGTAGAGCTGCTGCTTCCTCTCAAATGTGTTGTAGCTGGACGTGTTTTATTCAAACTTTTCATGAGTTTTTCCAGAAACAAGAGACATTTCTTCATGATTTAAGCTACTTTTAAGCCTTATTTTACCTCATTTTGATGTTTTGAAGCTTAATTTCTTTAAAATTAGCCAAAATAATTCAATCAAAAGGTCTAAAGTGCAGCTGGACGTGTTTTCTTTAAACTATTCTCAAGACAAGGGCGGCTTTTTCATGATTTCAGCAGCTCTCGTGTCGTATTTAGCCTCATATTGACGTTCTAAAGCTTAATTTCTTTTCATAATCGGCCAGAATCATTTAATTTCAAGCTGTAATTTGAAGCTGGAAATGTTTTTCTGCAAACTATTCAGGGTTTTTCCGGGAACAAGGGTCATTTTTTATGATTTCAGCAGCTCTTCTGTCTTATTTAGCCTCATATCGACGTTCTGAAGCTTAACTTTGTTTTAAATTAGCTAAAATAATTTCATCCCAAGGTTTAATTTGTAGTTCGAAGAGTTTTTCTTCAAACTATTTAGGATTTTTCTGGGAACAAAGGTCATTATTTCTTGATTGAAGCAGCTTTTGTGTCTTACTTTGCCTCTTATTGACATTTTGAAGCTTAATTTCTTTAAAATTAGCCTAAATAATTTAATTACAAGGTCTAATTTGTAGCTGGACATGTTTTTTTTCTAACTATTTATGAGTTTTTCCAGAAACAAGTGGCGTTTCTTTATGATCTGAGCAGCTTTCGTGTCTTATTTTCTCCCATATTGATGATCTGATGCTTAATTTCTTAATAACCTGCTAAAATATTCTCATTATTTTAATCTAATTTGATGTTTTCTTTACATTTTTTATGATTTTTCCTGAAACAAGTGTCACTTTTACATGATTCAAGCAGCTGTTGGGTCTTATTTTTGCCTCGTATTGATGTTCAGAAAACTTAATTTCTTCACAATTAGCCAAAATAATTTAATACAAGGTCCAATTTGTAGGAACAAAAGTTTTCCTTTAAATTTTTTATGGTTTTTCTAGAAACAAGTGTCACTTTTTCATGATTTAAGCAGATTTGTGTCTTATTTCCTTTTGTTTCGATGTTTTAAAACATTAATTTCTCTAGAATTAGCCAAAATAATTTCACCACAAAGTGTAATTTGTAGCTTTGCAATTCTTCCTTCAGCAGGAGGAGTTTTAGTTAAATTGTAGGTAAATTTCCATTTTTTAAAGCACTTGGACAAATCTGTGGCGTCAAAGATTCAATGCAATTTTATTTGTGTTTTATCATCTATTTATTATTTATTAAATATGATTTTGTCTTATTTTTCTTATTTATTTAAAATTATTTTATTTATTTAATATTATTTATTTATTTAATATTATTTTATCTTATTTTTCTTATTTATTTATATTAGTTTATTTATTTAATATTATTTTATATAATTTATTTGCTGCTTTTTATTTATTTACATATTTTATATTATTATATCTTATTTTTCTTATTTTTTCATATTAGTTTGTTTACTTGATCTTATTTTGTTTATTTTAGATTATTAATTTATTTTCTGCTATTTTATTTATTTTTATTTATTTCTATACTTTATATAATTTTCTCTTATTTTTCTTATTTATTTCATTGTATTTTATTTTTTTTAGATTATTTTTTCTTATTTTTAAAACATATTTTAGATTATTTTATTTATTTATTTCATCATTTTATAAACTAATTTTAGACAGAGAAATTCAACAACTCAACTGTTCCCTTTCGATTCCCTTTTAACTTAAAAAGCAGTAATTAGTGTTAAATCTTAGTTAAATTAATGGACATAGATGGTTTAAAAACTCCAGTTTACACCTTTTAAACCTGAGGAGATTTTCCTCCCAGTGAGTGACAGAAACCTGAGGAAGCTCCGCCTGAATGAGGGCAGGAGATCATGCAACATGCGTGTAGCGTGTAATCTGCTCCCTGAAGTCATGTGTGTCCGTGTCCTTCTGCCTCAGCAGCCCGGCCTCCTGCAGCTCAGCGGTCTGTCCGCCGACCTCGACGTCCTCCACGAGCTGAGCCGCTGCCTGACGCTGGGCGACGCTGCAGCCCGACGTCTGCAGCGGGTCGACCGCCGCTGGGCCCAGACGGCAGCCAGAGCCGAGGAGGCCTGCAGGTCGGCTTCAAACACGCTGCATGAAACGTGCTTTAAAAACCAAGTGCAGCACTAGAGTCTCTTCTTGTACAAGAACCTGTGCAACATCAGTGTTTTTCAGTGTAATAATGTTGTTTTCCACATCCAGAGGAGGATCTGAGCTGCTGCATGTTGTTTCTCTTTACATTTTCTGTTTTTACTGATGCTCCTTCCACGTTTTTTGACGAATACGTTGACATAATTTTGAGTCCTCATCACAGAATATCTAAAAACCGGAGCCTTGTCTCACCATATTTGACAAATTCCACTGATGTTTGATGCCTTAAAAGTCGGTGAAATGTCGACTAAAGACTGTATTTTAGTAGGAAATGTGCATCCATCCATTTTTAAACACTTACAGGAGCTTTATGGAGACACAAAACCAGCCTTGTTGGAAGTTTTTACTCTTTTTTTTTACATTTTTAAGAGTCAGTATTTAAAAATTGTGTCTCTGCTGGAGCCGTTCAGTCATTTCGATCTGCTGGGAACGCTTCTGTCTGTGTGTTGACCAGATTTCACGGCTGTATATTGACCTCTTAACGTGCTTTCTGTGCCAAAATGTCGTCTTAATTCAAAATAGAGAATGGAAAAACTATGAAATTGTCAAAATTCTGTCAAAATACTTCAAAAGATTCATGTTTTGGTTGCAAATTGGGGAAACGCAGTCAGAATCTTAGCTGGTGCTGCAACATATTTCCTTAATCCTGCCTGATTTAACACAATCTGACCCATAAAAACACACTATTGAGTTGAGAAGCTCCAGTTTTGGTGTGAGAATTCACAAAACTCAAAGTGAGACTACATTTCTAGCAGCGAATGATTCATCAGAACCAGCACAGACCTCCAGGAGTCTCTCTATTGAGCTTTAAAGTCCAGGAAGTTGTTGCATTAAATGAAACTTCCAGGAGCTCCGTTCACCTTGTTTTGTCCTGCTCCTGCTCAGTGAGCTGCAGACGGAGGCGCTGAGGCTGCAGAGGTTCGAGCAGAAGTGTGAGAGCTGGATGTCGTTCCTCCAGAGGATGGAGGACGGTCTGACGGTGGACGTGGCCGGGTCTTACGTCGGCCTCAGGCAGCAGCTCTGCACGCACAAGGTAAGGAGCTCCACCTGCACCGCCACCGAATGGAAACCCTCCGAACACACGGACGTGACCCCGGTGTCTCCTGGTTTCACAGAGGTTTCAGGCCGAGCTCTCCATCGGACACCAGATCCTCCACTCGGTCATCACTGAGGCTCTTCACCTGCTGCAGAGAGGAGAAGTGGAGGACAGGTAGGAGGTTGAAACAGTCCTTCTAGCTCCAGCAGAACTATGCGGAAACAGTGCTTTCCAGTCACTTATACGACACTTTGAACCCTCTAAACTCTAAGCAGCTGTGTTTTCTGACACCCAGTGATTCTTTTTGTGGCGATATCTTCACAGTTTCTGCCTCTGAGTCGTGTTTTTTTTTAAGACAACATTCCTTCCAAACCTCCCAGCAGGTTTTGTCGTTTTCAGGAAACATTATTTTGTGTTTCTGTTGGATCCTTTAGTTTAAAATTCTTATAAAAGTTCCGTATTTCCTTTTAGACTTTAATGACATCCTGTTATTTCTGTGTATCCAGGAGTGACTTCGTCCTGAAGCTGGCCCAGCTCCGGGAGCACTGGCAGGGGGCGGTGCAGCGGGCCGACCAGCGGCGCTCCCTGGTGGAGGGTTTGGTGAAGCACTGGCACCTGTACAGCCGCAGCCTCAGGAAGCTGCAGAGGTTCCTGTCGGACACTCAGAACCTCCTTCCTCCCGCCGGGCCGGTCCGATGCAGCCTGCAGCAGCTGCGACGGTCGCTGCAGGACCTCCAGGTGGGAGTGGGACCGTCAGGGTGGAAATCTGGGAATCTTTGAGCTTTCTAAAGGGCCAGTGGACATCAGAGACGTTATAATGACTTCAGTTTATTGGGACATAAAATTGACATCAGACATTCAGAACCACCACATGTTAGTAGCAGCTAAAACAAATGGACAGATTTCCCACCACTGACATGCTGACATCCACCAGCATTCACTGACTTGCACTAAAATGTACCAACATCTACCTACAAGCACCAACAGGCATTAGCATCAACCAACACATGGCAGCATGTCACAACATGGAGAAACATGCACCAGCATCCGCCAACATGCAGCAAACATCTACCAACATGCTCCAACATCTACCAACATGCTCCAACATCTACCAACATGCTCCAACATCTACCAACATGCTCCAACATTCACCAACATGCTCCAAAATCTACCAACATGCACCAACATCTACCAACATGCACCAAAATCTACCAACATCTACCAACAGGCACCAACATCTACCAACATGCACCAACATCTACCAACATGCTCCAACATCTACCAACATGCACCAACATCTACCAACATGCACCAACATCTACCAACATGCACCAACATCTACCAACATGCACCAACATCTACCAACATGCACCAACATCTACCAACATGCACCAACATCTACCAACATGCACCAACATCTACCAACATCCACCAACATCTACCAACATGCACCAACATGCACCAACATCTACCAACATGCTCCAACATCTACCAACATGCACCAACATCTACCAACATGCACCAACATCTACCAACATGCACCAACATCTACCAACATGCACCAACATCCACCAACATGCACCAACATCCACCAACATGCACCAACATCCACCAACATGCACCAACATCCACCTACATGCACCAACATCCACCAACATGCACCAACATCCACCTACATGCACCAACATCTACCTACATGCACCAACATCTACCTACATGCACCAACATCCACCTACATGCACCAACATCCACCAACATGGACCAACATCCACCAACATCTACCAACATGCACCAACATGCACCAACATGCACCAACATCCACCAACATGGACCAACATCCACCAACATCTACCAACATGCACCAACATGCACCAACATCCACCAACATGCACCAACATCCACCTACATGCACCAACATCCACTAACATGCGCCAACATCCACCAACATGCACCAACATCCACCTACATGCACCAACATCCACCAACATGCACCAACATCCACCAACATGGACCAACATCCACCTACATCTACCTACATGCACCAACAGGCATCAGCATAAACCAACACATAGCAGCATGTCACAGCATGCAGAAACATGCACTAAAATCTACCAACATGCTCCAACATAAACCAACATGCACCAAAATCTACCTACATGCACCAACTATCTGCCAACTTCTACCAACTTTCCCCAACTTTCACCAGTTTCCACTAACATTCATCCAAATGCACCAGCATGTACTAAAACCCACATCCACCAACAGACAGTTGATGTTTGCTGCTATACTGAGGCTGTATTTATGTTTAAAATCTTGCACATTCCAAATATGTTTTTACTGCATTCAATGGAGGACCTCAGCCTGACGGTGGTGAACATGAAGCTTCTGACCTGAGAGTTTGAGATGAAAACCAACATGAATCATCCAGGACAGAGCAACATTTAGTGGATTACAATAGAAACTACTGATTTCCAGACATTTACTAATCCAAAATTGATGGTAAGTTTAATGTGTACATACCGAGAACTTTAAAAGGTCTTTAATATTGTAGTTTAGTCAGATAATCTTTGCTACTCACAGACAGATGAATGGTTTAAGACGTGAAAACTGCAATACAGTTGTTGCTGATTGTATCTATGTGAAACAAAAGATAAGGAACTTTCTCCATTCAGACGCTTTTTCAGCCTTTTATTATCAACAAAGACGAGTGAAGAGATTTAAACTGATGGTGTGAAGAAGCAACAATCAGCTCCAGCCTCCAGTCCTCCCACTAAAGCCGAGCTAATCAGTCGTCTTTGCCTTCAGCACACGGAGCTGCTGTTCCAGAGGTACCAGAGCAGCTTCATCCACACCCTGGAGGTCGGCCGGCAGCTCTTCTCCATGGGCGACGAGGACACCCAGACCCAGCTGCAGACGGAGCTGGGAACGCTGCAGGAGGAGTGGGAGAGCCTCCACGGACTGCTGGGCAGGAGGATGGAGCTCACCGGGGCCATCATCAAGGTAACCGGCGTGGTTCTTCTGACTTTATGGAGGTTTTAGAGCAGCTGGGTGAAGCTTTCTGGAGCGTTTTATGGAGAGATTCTGGGTTTTATATCGACGTACCTTCAATATATTTGATATATTTATTGTTTTGCCTGCTGGTCTGTATGAAAAAGCAGTTTAACCAGTGTCTGAGAGTTTCGGCAAACTATGAAGAGCACTTTTCTCTAGTTCCTGACATTTTACCGTAACTCTAAATGTTAAATTCATTGTTTAACCAGAGAGATAATTAAGAGGTTAATCTATAATGAAAATAACTGCTAGTTGCGGCCCTAATAACACCTTACAGTGAGGTTTCAGGTGTCTTTCGGTGTTTATTTTAAATGTTTTTTAGTGAATTTCAGGGCTTGGCATTTTTAAACACGATGAATTCCATCTTTTCTCGACGAAAACAGTCACAGTGAAGGTTCCTGTGTTTGGTTTTGGGCGGATTTTAGCTCGAAACGGCGAAAAAACAACGCAAAGGATCTGCTCTGCGTTAGAATCGTCTGTTATTGTTCCGTAAAACCTGGTTGATTCTTGGGTTTTCATGGCTGTAACTGAGTTTTAGTGGATGGAAACTTCAGATTTTTATATATCAGCCTGTGTTCTTTATATTTTGTAGGTATTTTCTTACATTTACATTCAGTATGCCAGTTATGTTGTAACGTCAAAGTGTTGGAGTCATTTTTTATTAACTTTACAGCAGCAAAATAAGAAGCTAGAGCCATTCTGTTGGATAAAACCATGTGATGACACCATTTCTAGTCAACCTCAAGCATCTTTTTAAATTCTTAATATGTTAAAAATACCAATAAATCTGCAATTTGCCAATAAAATAACATCAGCTGACCAGTGTTTCGATCCAACTCTATTATTTTATACTGTGTTTTTTCCCATCTACTGTTTTCCAGCAGAAGCATCAGGTGGTTTTGCTGTTGTAGAAATGAGGTTTTGGCTGTGATTGTTGTCGCTGTGCTGCTGGATGTTCAGCTGTGGAGGCTCAGGTTCCTCTGGAGCCACGAAACCAAAGAAGTTTCTTGATCTGCTGGGCGTCAGCGTCAGACGATGATTAGAGCCTCCTGAGGAAGCTGCGTCTCCCTGCAGGACCGGAAGCCGAGCAGTTAATCCAATCTGATCCCATTAGTGACACGTTCAGGAAGTGGAGGAACAAAGGACTCTGATTGGTCGCCTCCCAAAGCCAATCAGCTCCCCAGGCGTCCGTCCCGTTGATCTGAACGACTGATGAGCTCCGTGTTGCTGCTCTGTTTCAGAACTGGGAGCGCTGCGAGGCCGGCCTGGCCGACAGCATGGTGCAGCTGAAGGACATGAAGACCAGGCTGAACCAGTCGATGCCAGAGAGCGACGAGGAGCTGCCAAGCGCCGAGAAATTCAACAAGGTGAACCTGCAGCCGGTCGCATCTCACTGACGGATGTTTTAGTGCTTCAAAGATGAAATTAATGAATTGAATCAGCCACATTTCCTGCAGTCGGAGCCCCTCTGGAAGCCCAGTAATCTAATCACTGGTTCAGCCTCAGTCTGTGGAGCCAAACGCCGATTCTCTGCTCAGTAACTGTAAATTAAACCGGGGCTCCCTGAGAGGTGGTTCTTTGAGATTAACCCCAGTTAGAAGGATTATTTCTGCCTCTTCAGCAGCTCTGACTTTGTTTTCTTTCTCTAAAATATACAGCTTTTTTAATTTGACGTGGGGCTTCAAGAGAAATATGTTCAGTTGTGGTGATAAAAACCCAATCCACAATCCGATGCAGTAAGAAACACGACAGAATACGGAAGAATTATCTGTATTTTAGCAAAAATAAAACTGACAACACTTAAACTCTTTAACTTCCTGAACCCTAAAACCCAAGACAGGTTTGAAAATCATTTTATGCTGAAAGAAAAACACCAAAATCACATTTATCAGAACCAGAAACTGTAAAAACAGTTTGGTTGAAGATGTTCAGATTAAATAAATTCAACACCAGATAATATAATAAAGAAGAACCAAAGATGCCGCATGTGAGGAAGAGAAAAGAACAAGTGGAATAAAAGAAATAGAGGGTGAAAACATAAACACAAGGCTGGAAGTGCTAATAGGAAAAGTAAGTAAATAAAGTAAATACGTAGAATAAAATGAACAGAAATAATAAAAAATAATGTAACACGTTAATGGAGATGAATTAAAATAACTTAAAGCAAAATATAAATAAAATAAATAATAAATTAAAATTAAAATAAACAAAAGGAAAAGTTTTTTTTAATTAAAAAATGAGCTCCAAACATGAGGAAGCAGTGGAAAAACTACAAATAAATTATAGACGACCGTAGAAAATAAATAAATAAATAAATAAGATAATATTTTTTAATGTGCAAATTATTCATATGAGACTGTGCAAAAATTAAAGTATATTGTGTAAAGAACTTGACATGTGCAGAGAAGCATTAATGTAATAATAATAATAATAATAATTATAATAATAACAGTAATAATAATAGTAATAATAATTAAACACAAGGCTAAAAATAATAATAATAATAATAATAAATATAATAATAATAAAAATAAAAATAATAGTAATAATAATAATTATAATAATAATAATAAATAATAATAATAATAATAAAATAATAGTCATAATAATGATAATAATAATAATAATAATAATAATAATAATAGTAGTAATAATAAAACACAGGGCTAAAAATAATAATAATAATAATAATAATGATAATAATAATAAAAATAATAGTAATAATAATAATAATAATCAAAATGATGATAATATTAAAATAATAGTAATAGTAATAATAATGATGATAATAATAACAATAATAATAATAATAATAAGAAGAATGATAATAATAATAATAAAACACAGGGTTAATAATAATAATAAAAATAATGATAATAATAATAATAATAGTAATAATAATAAAACAGGGTTAATAATAATAAGAATAGTAGTATTAGTAAATAAATAAAATAAATAAGTACATAAAGAATGGGTAAAAGAGAATAACATGAACAAATAAAATAATGTAACACATTAATCATAATAAATGCACGTTTGTTTTGATTAAAAATCTTTAAAAGCAGTTTCCAACATGAGGTAACGATGTAAATAAACAACAAGTAAACTGTTGATGTTGATCCTTTCTGGCTCTGGTGGATCTGAGGGGAGTTGCTAGGTAAACTTTGACCAGGTCTGACTCGTCCCCTCTGGTCCACCACAGCCTTTATCCTCGTCCCCTCCCCCTCCAGGCCTCCCCTCCCCTCCCCCAGCCGGCCTGCTGCCTTCGGCCCTTAATCCTCTGCTGGGCGGAGAAAGACAGAAAAGAGATAGAAAGAGAAAGGAGGCTGGGCGGAGAGTCCAGTGTGGCTGGAGGGAGTTTCCCTGACGGTGTGTTGTGGCATGCAGGAGAACGAGGACTCCCTGGAGGACTGGGCTGACAGCCTGACGGAGCTGAGCGCCATGAAGACGGACCTGAGCCAGTACATCATCGCCGACGACGTCCTGCTGCTGCAGGAGCAAGTGGAGCATCTGCACTGCCAGTGGGAGGAACTCTGCCTCAAGGTGGGTTTGTGGAGGTGCAAACAGAACCGAGCTCATATTTAAACTTCCTCAGGTTCAACACAGAGAGCTGCTTCTCTCCTCTGCTGAGTTTGATTTAATTTAATCTCTGGTTATTTGAGATTAACTCCAGTTAGAGGGATTCTTTCTGTCTCTGAAGCAACTCTGACTTTGTTGTGGACTTTTTTATCCTCTAGAATGTGTTGATTTTAATCAGACGTGGGAATTCATGAGGAATTTACTCATTTATCATTAAAAAATAACTGAGGACACCAGGACTATTTAACCCCCTGAACCCCAAAACCCACAGTTCTTACACTGTTTACACTGAAATTACACTGTTTATATTATTATTAGTGGCTTTTACTCCGCTGTGTTGATGAACACAGTGATAAACATGACTGAAAACTAACTGTGATTTCATGGACAGATTCTGGGAACACTTAAACCTTCAACCCTCTGATCCCTAAAACCCGTGGACAGGCTTGACAGTGAAGTTATCATTTAAAAAATCATCAAAATTCCACCATTTATCAGAACCAGAAACTGTCAAAACAGAAAAAAAGACCGGATCTTCAGCTTTCCAACAGCCCGTGAACATATCATCTGTGACATGCAGCTCATTCAGTAAAAATAACCCAGTTTGAGCTTAAAAGTGCCGTTTTTCCACATTATTCTGTGTTTGTACTGAAATAACCTGAGACGGCCAGGACAACAGGATTAAAAGTGATGTTATCCTGAAAAAAAACCCACTAAAATTACAGGATTTATCGGAAACAGAAACTGTAAAAACAGGAAAAAATGCTGGATATTCAACTTTCCAACAGTCTGTGAACACATCATCTGTGACGTGCAGCTTAGTCGTGAAAAATAACCAAATTTACGCTTAAAACTGTTGATTTTTGTTTTTAAAAGTCACCAAAATTACATCATTTTATGAAAACCAGAAAAAAGCACAACATAAATCTGTGACGTCCAGCTCAGGCTGGTGAAGCAAACAGAAAAACAAGATGTTGTTTTTTTTCTAACACATGTTAACTTTGATGGGACGTTTGATTTCATGAGGCGTTCACTGAGTTGCATTGGTGAAGACACGTGTTCACAGTGCAGCTCAGTAACAAACGTAGTGAAGAGTTAGCTGTGATTTCAAACCCCCTGAGCCCCAAATCCCACCGGCAGGTTTGAAAGACATGCTTTTATTTTGAAAATCACCAAAGCGGCACCGTTTACCGCACTCGGAAACCGTAAAAACAAAAAGGAATCATCAGGTTTTCAGCTTTTCTGCGGTCTGTGAACACGTCATCGAGAAAAATCACCAAATCCACCCTCAAACCTGTGATATTTCATTAAAACCACTTTATTCCAAGTGTCCCAGTTAAAAATCCCCCCCAGAATAATCCATCTGCACCATTTTTATTCGCTGGCTTCGGGTTTTAATCACGGTAAACGCCTAAAATGTGACCACAGCTGACTTTGTGGTTCCTCGGGCGTCCAGTTAATCCTAAAAGCTTCCCTAAAAAGAGGCGTCCAGGTGCTTTTTACTGGAGCTCGGTCAAATAGAGAAACAACTTTGGCTTGAGATGTTAAAAAATACTAAGTAAAACCAACACAGGAGGAGTTTCACTGCTGCATGGATGGTTATAAAGTGCAATAAGGCCTTTTTATTCTGTAACTAGGGCTGCATTAAGTGACTTTTGCATAATTCTGGCTTCTTTATTATGTCTGGAAAACAAAAAGAGTTCACATAAAGGCGGAAATCACACCTTTTTTAACGCCTTGATCATTTCCTGTCGAGTCCAGACGAGCTTTAGGTTAATGACTGAAGAGCCGACATGTGTGACTTCCTCACTTTGTTGTTGTTGGAAGAAGAGTGAAGGAATTTATCTCTTCACACTGCTGCAGGACGAACAAACGGAGCTAAAATCAGCTTCAGAAAACTTAATTGTCTTTATTGAATCTGCTGTCATCTGACCGGTTTGCAGCTCCAGTGTCTCTGTTAAAGGTCTAATCCGCCACTGAGGAGTCGGTAAATCTTCGGTGGGTGTCTGAGGGGGGGATTGTGAGGGTGACAGTGTCGGGGGGGAGGAGAGGGGCATTGTGGGAAACGAGGGGACAGATGGAGAGAAATGCAGCGACGAGCCGAGAAGAGCTTTTGTATGAAAATGAGTTTTTCAGGGGGGAGGGGAGGCGATGACTTTCACTTTCTACTGGAGGTTTGAGGGTTTGAGTGAGAGATGGAGCGTTTCAGTGCTGGATAGTTAACCTTATTTTGATTTCCAGGGTTTTTTTGGTTGTAAATATGGAACATAATAGGCTTTTTTTTAAAGATACGGGTCATGTAACATAGCCGCTTCGTCCATCAGAGCATCCAGTGACGTATAAATCTAAATAATGCAGTAATAAACAGCAAAGTCTTACCTGCAGCTGATAAACTGTGACCTCATGTTAGATCCTGATCCGTCCTGTCGGCACGTCAGGGGTTATTTATGATTATAAGTAACACAAAAAGACTCAAAAAGCCTCCGAAAATTACACGAAAAGACACAAAATGACCACGGAGAGGCTCAAATAGAAACAGCTCATCCAGGGACGTATAATGTATAAGAAACCTACAAAACAACCAGGATGAAGGTCCAGCTGGATCCTGTAGCTTCTGATGCAGCAGGTGTTTAATAAACTCAGAGGAAATAGTCCAAAACAACTGGAAGCAATGAAATAAACAGTGACTACCTGCTGTTAGATCCTGATCATCCTGTAAATGTATGAAAGCATTTAAAGTTTGAAATCTATTCTTCTTCTTCTTCTCCATCTTCTCATTCTTCTTCTTAGTCTACTTCTTAGTCTTTTTCTTTTTCATATTCTTTTTGTTCTTCTTTTCCTCTTCTTCTTCATCTTAGTCTTCTTCTTCTTAGTCTTCTTCTTCTTCATCTTAGTCTCCTTCTTCTTCATCTTAGTCTTCTTCTTCTTAGTCTTCTTCTTCTTAGTCTTCTTCTTCTTCATCTTAGTCTGCTTCTTCTTCATCTTAGTCTTCTTCATCTTAGTCTTCTTCTTCTTAGTCTTCTTCTTCTTAGTCTTCTTCATCTTAGTCTTCTTCTTCTTAGTCTTCTTCTTCTTAGTCTTCTTCTTCTTCATCTTAGTCTCCTTCTTCTTCATCTTAGTCTTCTTCTTAGTCTTCTTCTTCTTAGTCTTCTTCTTCTTAGTCTTCTTCTTCTTCTTCTTAGTCTCCTTCTTCTTCATCTTAGTCTTCTTCTTCTTAGTCTTCTTCTTCTTAGTCTTCTTCTTCTTAGTCTTCTTCTTCTTCTTCTTAGTCTTCTTCTTCTTCATCTTAGTCTCCTTCTTCTTCTTCTTAGTCTTCTTCTTCTTAGTCTTCTTCTTCTTAGTCTTCTTCTTCTTCATCTTAGTCTCCTTCTTCTTCATCTTAGTCTCCTTCTTCTTCATCTTAGTCTTCTTCACCTTAGTCTTCTTCTTCTTAGTCTTCTTCTTCTTAGTCTTCTTCTTCTTAGTCTTCTTCTTGGTCTTCTTCTTAGTCTTCTTCTTCATCTTAGTCTTCTTCTTCTTAGTCTTCTTCTTCCTCATATTCTTCTTGTTTTTCTTAGTCTTCTTTTTGTTCTTCTTTTCCTCTTCTTCTTCTTAGTATTCTTCTTCTTTTTCTTAGTCTTCTTCTTCTTAGTCTTCTTCTTCTTCATCTTAGTCTCTTTCTTCTTAGTCTTCTTCTTAGTTTTCTTCTTCTTAGTCTTCTTCTTCTTACTCTCCTTCATTTTTGTCTTCTTCTTCTTTTTAGTTTTCTTTTTAGTCTTCTTCTTTTTAGTCTTCTTCTTAGTCTCCTTCTTCATCTTTGTCTTCTTCTTCCTCTTAGCCTTCTTCTTATTCTTCTTAGTCTTCCTCTTAGTCTTCTTCTTCTTCTTACTCTACTTCTTCTTAGTCTTCTTAGTTGTCTTCTTTTAAGTCTTCTACTTCTTCTTTAGTTTTCTGCTTAGTCTTCTTCTTCTTAGTCCTCTGCTTCCTCTTAGTATTCTTCATCTTACTCTACTTCTTCTTCTTAGTCTTCTTCTTTTTAGTCTTCTTCTTAGTCTTCTTCTTCTTCTTAGTCTTCTTCCTCTTAGTCTTTTTCTTAGTCTACTTCTTGTAAGTGTTCTACTCCTTCTCTTAGTCTACTTCTCTCTCTTCTTCTTCGTTTCTTTCCTCTTCTTCTTTTAGGTCTTCATCATTTTGTTTTGAACACATCAGCGTCATGGAAATTAGACAACTGACTGAAATATTTACAAGTTTGTGACATTCATTGAGTTTAAATAATAATAATAATAAATGTACAGTAAACGTTAGCCTGAATTTATCGACTTGCTTTTCTTCATTGTCTTTTGACTGCTTTATTTACTGCTTTCATCACTATTATTTATATCTGTTGATGCTGACACTGACGTTTATTTGTGTGTTTGTATTCTGTTTTATTGTATTTGGTTTCACCTTAATTATATATTATAAATAGCTGATATATTAATTGACTATTGAGAACAAAAGGTTTTAGACTATTCTGTTAAAGAGGAAGCAGCCCTAAACAGTGTTACACTCAGAGCCTGTTTGACTGACTGTGTTAATGTTTACATGTGATAACCAGCAGTTGATGTGTTGAACGTCTCCACTGAGCTCCGTCTGATCGGATTACTATGATGTTAAACTCATATGACTGCTGCAGCAGCTGCTGTTCATCCAGAACAATAAGACTCAGATTAGACGTCTGCAGCGCAACTAAGCACCTTAAAGTCATGGAGCTCCTTTCATTTCCATCCTCCCATCCTCTCGTTGTCAGGTGTCTCTGCGCAAACAGGAGATCGCCGACCGACTGAACGCCTGGATCATCTTCAACGAGAAGAACAAGGAGCTGTGTGAATGGCTGACGCAGATGGAGAACAAGGTGGCGCACAACTCGGACCTGAACATCGAGGAGATGGTGGAGAAGCTCAAGAAGGTGGGAAACATCAGCAAAGACACACATTCAGAACCGTAATTACAAGGAGGCCACCAAGACTCACATGACTCCTCTGAAGGAGTTAAGATAAGACAATAATTAACTCAAGGATTTCCTTTGGGATTAAAAAAGTTTTATCTTATCTTGACTCCTTCAGAGGAGTCATAGGTGTCTTGGTGGCCTCCTTCACTAGTCTCCTTCTTGTAACTCCTTCAGAGGAATCGTAGGTGTCTTGGTGTCCTCCCTCACTAGTCTCCTTCTTGTAACTCCTTAAGAAGAGTCATAGGAGTCTTGGTGTCCTCCCTCACTAGTCTCCTTCTTGTAACTCCTTCAGAGGAGTCATAGGAGTCTTGGTGGCCTCCCTCACTAGTCTCCTTCTTGTAGCTCCTTCAGAGGAGTCATAGGAGTCTTGGTGGCCTCCCTCACTAGTCTCCTTCTTGTAACTCCTTCAGAGGAGTCATAGGAGTCTTGGTGGCCTCCCTCACTAGTCTCCTTCTTGTAACTCCTTCAGAGGAGTCATAGGTGTCTTGGTGTCCTCCCTCACTAGTCTCCTTCTTGTACCTCCTTCAGAGGAGTCATAGGAGTCTTGGTGGCCTCCTTCACTAGTCTCCTTCTTGTATCTCCTTCAGAGGAGTCATAGGAGTCTTGGTGGCCTCCTTCACTAGTCTCCTTCTTGTAACTCCTTCAGAAGAGTCATAGGTGTCTTGGTGGCCTCCTTCACTAGTCTCCTTCTTGTAACTCCTTCAGAAGAGTCATAGGTGTCTTGGTGTCCTCCCTCACTAGTCTCCTTCTTGTATCTCCTTCAGAGGAGTCATAAGTGTCTTGGTGGCCTCCCTCACTAGTCTCCTTCTTGTAACTCCTTCAGAGGAGTCATAGGTGTCTTGGTGGCCTCCCTCACTAGTCTCCTTCCTTTATCTCCTTCAGAGGAGTCGTAGGAGTCTTGGTGGCCTCCCTCTCTATATATGTGTATAATATTTTATTACACCTTCTTGCACCAGATACTTTCTAAGGCTTCATCCACACTAATATGTTTTATGATCTCTGTCCAGACGAGTGTTTTATCTCCATTTCTGATATAATCTCTGTTCAGACAAACACACCTGACAGCACATATCACTTTTCCATTCATGCATGCTGGACATGTGGGTGTCGGTGCAAACATGAAGCAGGGAGTTGTTTTCCTAGCGGTAGAAAACACTACAGAGGAGGAGCAGCTGCTAGAAAAGACGACAAGGTCAGAAACAACTGTAGCTCATTGTTGTACGCTGGAACGAACTGCTGAGGTTTGTTTGGTGTCCAGAGACAGTCATGTGATCAGAGAATCTAATTTAGATCTAAACATGAGGCCGACATGGGCGTCCAATTTGTTGTTCTGTTCAAACTAAACAAGGTCAGCAGCTCTGCATCTCTACTGCTGGGGGAACTCTGACCGTTCAGACGAGTCGGTCCGGGCGGTGCAGCGGCGACGGTCTGGTCTTTTCTAAACGCCGCGGTTGTTAAAGAGTCGACAGCTGTTTGTTCCCAGCAGGACGACGCCGGTTTGTTCAGCGCTGAACTCTCGGCCTCCTTCGTTTGTTCTGCCGTGACGGGAGGAGGGACAGCCAGGAGGGTGGAGGGCAGGAAGACCCAAAGTTATTGCCCCGACGGGGGTTTTAAACCTTTACAGCCTCCTGAGCTTTAAATGTAGTGTTTTACCCCGAACACCGACTCTTGTCTCGCTCTCTGGCAAACGTCCAAAAGAAGAAGTTGTTGTGGTTTTTAGACTGAAAGTAGATTTTAAACAAGAAAGACTTCTTGTGGTGAAATAAGATGAAACTCCCTTTATCCCAAAGGAAATATATTTGCCAGGTTTTGCTCAGAAAATAACATGAGAAATGCTAGTAGAACACAATAAGATGTGAGTATCATGGCACTAAAATAAGACTAGAAAAGAGAAAGTAAGCAGTAACACTGGCAAAGAGACTGAGGTAGTGAAGGATCACACATGATGAGGAAATACTACACAGGAAACTGGAATGTTGCACCAGGAATAATGAAATATTGCACCTTAAATGAAAATACTGCACATGAAATTGGAATGGTGCAACACAAAAATAAAAATATCTTGCATTGAACTGAAATATTACGCATGAAATTAGCATATTGCTCCAGGAAAAAGCAATATTGTCCTTAAAAAAATGAAATATTGCACATTAATTCGAAATATTGCACATGAAATTTGAATATTGCACCAGAAAAATGAAATATTGCACATTGAACTGAAATATTACACATGAAATTGGCATTTTTCTCCAGGAAAAAGCAATATTGTCCTTAAAAAAATGAAATATTGCACATTAATTGAAAATATTACACATGAAATTGGAATGCTGCCTCCCGAAAATGAAATAGTACACCAGAAAAATGAACTATTGCACATTTAATTACATTATTACACATGAAATTTGAATATGGCACCAAGAAGAAATAAAATATTGCACCAGAAAAATGAAATATTGCAAATTTAAGTGAAATATTACCCAAAAATTGGAATATTGCACCAAGAAAAATGAAACATTACACATTTTATTGAAATAATACAAATGAAAAATGAAAAAAATAAAATATTGCAAATGAAATCGAAATTATACACATGAAATTTAAATATTACACCAGAAAAATGAAATATTGCATATTAAATGGAAATATTACTCATGGAATTGGAAGGGCGCACCAGAAAAATAAAAATAACTAAATAAATAGTTGCACATTGAACTGAAATTGGCATATTGTTCCAGGAAGAAAAGGAAATATTACCCTAGAAAATGAAATATTGCACATTAACTGGAAATATTACACATGATATTTTAATATTACCCCCCCAAAAAACGAAATATTACACCAGGAAAAATGAAATATTGCACATTTAGTTGAAATATTCCACATGAAATTGGAATATTACACCAAAAAAAGAGAAAATATTGCACCAGAAAATGAAATATTCCATATTGAATGGAAATATTACTCATGGAATTGGATTGGCGCACCAGAAAAATTGAAATAACTGAATAAAATATTTGCACATTAAACTGAAATATCACACATGAAATTGGTTTATTGCGCCAGGAAAAAAAATATAATGCCCTCGAAAAATGAAATATTGCACATTAATTGAAAATATTACACAAGAAATTGGAATATTGCACCAGGAAAAATGAAATATTGCACAATGAACTGATATATTACATATGGAACTGGAATATTACAGCAAGAAAAACTGAAATATTGCACATTAAATGGAAATATTAATGATATTTTGCACTTTACATTGATATGTTGCATGTAAAAGTGAAATATTGCACATCAGTTATGTTGGACAAATGTTCTAAGTTCAGTTCTAAGTTCTGAACTTCAGCGTTTACATTTTCATTGGTGATGAAGACTGAATTAACGGTGGCCTTCCTTCCATCCGTTCCTCCTTCAGGACTGCATGGAGGAGATCAACCTGTTCAGTGAGAATAAAACCCACCTGAAGCAGCTCGGAGAGCAGCTCATCACCGCCAGCAACAAGACCAAGGAGACGGAAATAAACGACAAGCTGAAGGACGTCAACGACCGCTGGCAGCATCTGTTCGACCACATCGAGGCCAGGTAGGAGGAGGAACCAGATCCAGGAGACGAGACAGTACTGGAAGACCACATCCTGGTTTTAGATGGTTTTGGCTGCAGGTTCTGGTTCAGTAATGCATGATTATATTCAACTGAACCCACTGCTCAGTCACACTTTAACTCACAGACACAAACTGATTCTTTATTTACATAGAAAACCAGATGCATTGTACACGGCCTAATAACAGGAGCACTTTCTGGTTGGTCAGAACTAATGGGCTGATGTGGGTTAAAATGCATTTGAAGGGGAACAGAGGTTGTAGAGAAAAGGTGAAGCGTCTACGTCTCTGTAACTGTGGCTGGCTGCTCTGAATCACAGGCTTCACTTTTGGTTTTGTTTAGCAGCATGACTTTTGTCGTTGTCTTTGGCCCCCTGCTTTTGTTTGCTCTTATTAGCATGCTAAAATGCTAACACGGCCATAGATGCAGTAGGTTTTGTTAACATGCTAACAAGACATGCTAAATGTTTGCATTTTAATGTGTGCAGATTGATAGAATTAACGCCATGTTCTGTCAACATGGAGACACAATTTAATCTATAGCATGTAGCTAATTAGCATACATTACTGCAGCTATTAACAGGGTTGGTTAACATTTAGCATAACAACATTAGCATTTCTAAGACTGAGATGTCCTATGGGTTGTATGTATTTGCCTTTGCCTTTTGCCTTTGTTGTTGGCTCTGTCCCTGCTTTCATTTGCTAATGTTAGCATGCTAAATCACTTACACAGACATAGATGCAGCAGCTTTTGTTAACATGCTAACAATAGGCCTACATGCTAAAAGTTTGCTTTTTAATTTGTGCAAGTTGATCAAATTAACGCCATGTCGCCTCTGTCAACACGGAGACACAAATTAATCTTTAGCATTTAAGTCATGTTGTTAGCATGCATTACTGCAGCTATTAGCAGGTTTTTACCATTTAGCATAACAACTTCAGCATTTCTAAGACAGAAATGTCCCACAGGTTGTAGTTTTGCCGACAGACTTTAGTCTTTGTCTTTGTCTCTGTCCCTGCTTTGTTTTCGAACATTAGCATGTTAAATTGCTAACACAGATATAGATGCAGAAGGTTTTGTTAACATGCTAGCGTGTTTAACAATACATGGTAAATGTTTGCATGCTATTATGTGCGTAACGATAAAATTAACCTCATGTTCTGTTAACAGGGAGACACAAATTGATCTTTAGCAGTTATATAAAGTTGCTAGCATGCATTACTGCAGCTTTTAGCATGGTTGGTTAGCATTTAGCTTAAGCAACATTAGCATTTACTAACAAAGCAAAGCTAAATCTAAGACTGAGCTGTCCTACAAGTTGTATTTAGCAGACAGACTTTAGTCTTTGTTGTTGACTTTGTCCCTGCTTTTGTTTGCTCATATTAGCATGCTAAATTGCTAACACAGACAGAGATTTAGTAGGTTTTTTTAATATGCTAATATATTTAACAATACATGCTAAATATTCGCATGTTGTTATGTGCAGAATGATAACATTAACCTTATGTTTCTGTCAACATGGAGACATGAGTTGATCTTTAGCAGTTAGCTGATGTTGTTAGCATGCATTAATTCAGCTGTTAGCATGGTTGGTTAGCATTTAGCAGAGCAACATTATTATAGTCTTAGTATTTCCTTGGACTGAGACGTCCTACAGGTTGTATTTAGCAGACACACTTTAGTCTTTGTCGTTGGCTTCGTCCCTGATTTTGCTAGCTAATATTAGCATGCTAAATTGCCTACACAAAGAAAGATTTAGTGGGCTTTGTTAAAATGCTAACATGCGCAACAAGACATGGTAAATGTTTGCATATTATGTATGGAACGATAAGATAAACCTCATGTTCTGTCAACATGGGTAACATGATTTGATTAGCTATTAGCTGATGATTTTAGCATGCACGACTTCAGCAGTTAGCATGGTTAGCCTCACAGTATTAGCATTTACCTAAAAAGTACAGTTGAGTCTAAGACTGAGACGTCCTACATGTTGTTTTTAGTGGACAGACTTTAGTCTTTGTCGTTGGCTTCATCCCTGATTTTGCTAGCTAATATTAGCATGCTAAATTGCCTACACAGATAAAGATTTAGTAGGCTGTGTTAAAATGCTAACTTACACAACAATTCATGGTAAATATTTGCATATTATGTATGGAACGATAAGATAAACCTCATGTTCTGTCAACATGGGTAACATGATTTGATTTTTAGCAATTAGCTGATGTTTTTAGCATGCACGACTTCAGCAGTTAGCATGGTTAGCCTCACAGTATTGGCATTTACCTAAAAAGTACAGTTGAGTCTAAGACTGAGACGTCCTACAGGTTGTTTTTAGTGGACAGACTTTAGTCTTTGTTGTTGGCTTCCTCCCTGATTTTGCTAGCTAATATTAGCATGCTAAATTGCCTACACAAATAAACATTTAGTAGGCTTTGTTAAAATGCTAACATGCACAACAAGACATGTTAATGTTTGCATATTATGTATGGAATGATAAGATGAACCTCATGTTCTGTCAACATGGGTAACATGATTTGATTAGCAATTAGCTGATGTTTTTAGCATGCACGACTTCAGCAGTTAGCATGGTTAGCCTCACAGTATTAGCATTTACCAAAAAAATACAGTTGAGTCTAAGACTGAGACGTCCTACAGGTTGTTTTTAGCGGACAGACTTTATTCTTTGTTATTGACTTTGTCAGTCAGTATTAGCATGTTTATTGCTAACAGAGACATAGATGCAGCAGGTTTTGTTAGCATGCTAACAATACATGCTAAATGTTTGCATTTTAATATGTGTAAAGTGATAAAATTAACATCATTCAACATTGAGACACAATTCGATCTTTAGCATTTAGTAGGATTGGGTAGCATTTAGCATAACAACATTAGCATTTACCCAAAAAGCACAGCTGAGTTCAAGACTGAGATGAATTAAACCGAGGATAAACCCTTTTTATTGCCTTTTTATTCATTTTAATTCATCATCTGTCCTCTTATTTGACGCCTCACTTCCGTTTGAACTGTGGCTCATGTTACTCTGTGGATCAATAACCACAATAATGATCTCCTGAGACGTGACTTGCTGATATCTGTACCTGCTTAGGTTGTACTTTGGACTTCTACTGCTGATTTTACTTATTGAATGTATTGATGTTATTCTGCTTCTGGATTATATTCTGCAGTTGGTGCAGCATGCAGGGTAAGACGCCATGTGTTGTCCCTTATTATGACTTACAATCTGCTGATCAAAGTTGATTTCTTGGCCTTTATGTGGCTTTAATTTAACTGTGTGTCAAATCCAAGGCCTCAGATCTGGAACCTGTCGATTGTTTGTTGTTTTCTGCTGCGGCTGAACACGTGCAGCCGATCAGAGCTCAGCAGATTAAAGCAGGAGAAGCTCAGAGGATGGACTGATATCATTATTAATCCACGAATGCAAATCCAACAGAGAGAGGAGCTGCTGCTATGTTGAGGCTTAGTGCCACAGCAGCGTTATGCAACTCAACCGGAGGGGTGAAGTGTTGAATTTACATCAAGCAAACCGAGTTTTCTAACCTCATCTGGAGGTTAAGAGTATTTTTACACCTAGAGGTTGAGTTAAAACCCTCCTGGCTGCATCCCAGAGCCTCCACGTCTGTCTGAAAGGCTCCATTTCTGCAATTTATCACGTCAAGGATGAAAAGACTTTCGCTTTCAGGCAGTTTTTACACTGAAAAAGTGAAGCAGTGGTCGTATGAAAGAGAAAAAAAAAGGAGCTGAGAGACTCTGACGCCTCTAAACTCGACAACAGTCACTGTGGAAAAGCCCTAAACCGACGACAGATGACTTCATTACAGCAAAGGAAAGCAGGAAAAGATATGATGTAGATTCTTTAAGACTTTCTCGGTAAATCAGAAACAAAGGGTCATTCTGATTGAGTTGTAAGTGAACGAGCAAAGTCCAGGCGTATTTATTTATTCTTTTATTACTCTAATATAGCTTATAAAGACAGTTATGGCTGGAAAGGAGGAAGATAACTGGATTAAATGGAACCAGGAATCCATTTTCGTGCCGTTGAGGTTCTCCTGCCTGAAGTCAACTTTGTTCTTTTGAAGTTTGCATGTTTGGAACGAGGAAATAGCGACAAGCTGTGGAAATGTGGCACATGCTAACTAGCTAAATATTGTCAACTAGCTCTATAATGTTAACTAGCCAAATAATGCAAACTAAATAATGATAAATAGCTAAATAATGCTAACTAGCTAAATAATGCCAACTAGATAAACAAATCCAACTAGCTAAATGATGCCAACTAGCTAAATAATGCTCAATAGCCAAATAATGCCAACTAAATAAAGAGCTAGCTAAAAAATGCAAACTACCTAAATAATGTCAACTACCTAAAACAATGCCAAGTAGCTAAATAATGCTAACTAACTAAATAATGTCAACTAGCTAAATAATGCTAACTAGATAAACAAATCCAACTAGCTAAATAATGCTAACTAGTCCTATAATGCCAACTATGTAAATAATGCTAACTCGCTTAATAATGCCATCTTGCTTAATAATGCCGACTAGCTAAATAATGCCAACTAGTTAAATAATGCTAACTAGCTAGATAATGCCAATAAGTTAAATAATGCCAACTAGCTTAATAATGCCAACTAGCTAAATAATTCCAGCTAGCTAAATAATGATAACTAGCTAAATAATGCCAACTAGCTCTATAATGCTAAGTAAATAATGCTAACTAGCTCTATCCTGCTAACAAGCTAAATAATGCCAACTAGCTAAGTAAAGTCAACTAGCTAAATAATGCTAACTTGTTCAATAATGTTAACTAGCTAAAAAAAATCAACTATGTAAATAATGCTAACAAGCTAAATAATGCTAACTAGCTAAATAAAGCCAACTATCTCTATAATACTAAGTAAATAATGCTAACTAGCTCTATAAACAAATCCAACTAGCTAAATAATGCCAACTAACTAAATAATGCTAACTATCTAAATAATGCTAACTAGCTATATATCATCCATCTTTCTCCTGAACCACAGGCTCCACCTTTATCTTATTTCAGATTAGTTTTATTTAACCTTCTTGTTCCACTGATTGCTGATTCGATGCACAGTTTTCTTTTAGAGAGTTGTTTCGGATTGTGTTGATATACGAAGCAGAAAACATGAAAACAAACCCGAACCGAGACGTGAAGATGCAGATGTTCCACTTTTGATCCTCCTGTAACTTCGACCTCCAGCTTCTGTCTTGGTTTTCTGGATAATTACTGGTTCCTCCACCAACAAGGCTGATCTGAGGACCAGGCTTCCTGCATTACTGGAGGGTTTCTCTCGTTCTCTCTGCTCCACTATTGTCAAACACTGCAGTAATTACTGCAGCAGAACGGACGCAGAGCTCACCGCAATTACATCTCGGGCAAACCGGAGAGTTTAAACTGGATTCTGTTCCTGATAATTGCCTGTTTAGAGGAAATCTCAGGCAGGTTCATTGAACTCCACGGTGACCCTGAGTCGGGCTTTTCTAGTGGATGCAGACGGGTTAAAGCAGCGTGGGAGGAGGATGGAGGTGAACTAGATCTGCCATATGGTGGCCGATCACGTCTCCGCCAGACTCAGAGTCTAACTTTAACTTCTTCTTCATAAATATCTGAATTTCTGATTATATAAATGATAATTGGACCTCCAGCTGCCCTCACTGTCCTCTAATATACAGATATATTCTTATTTTGCCGCTATAGCAGAGTTGTTATTTGGAAATGTTGTGTTTTTGTGCCTCACTTTTCTTTGGAAAGCAGTTTTTTCTCCAGTTAGTTTGACGTATTTTAACGCAGTCGAGTGGAGTCATTTAAAGTGGGTGGTGTTGTGACACGTTTTTACTCACTGTGGACTCATTTTTCACTGCGATGTAAAGTCCTGCACCTCTATGGAAACAGAGCTTACAATGCTGGATCATAGACGCTATAAAAACAGAGATTCAGTATTGTTGGGTGGCAGTTGAGGGTTCGAGTTGAAACGCTTCGCCGACTAGCTTTCCATTTGTGCACCTAGTGGCCACTAGTGGTACTGCAGCTTTAGATATTTATAATTTAGATTTTAACGGTGGTGTTTGGCGGTACGACGATGTATTTTTACTCCAAATCAGTAGTGTGCGTGTCTGAAATGCAGCTTAATTCCGATAACAGCGCGCCTCGTTGGCTCTCGGAGTTGTGTTGTGTCGCCTGTCAGTGCAGCGGATTAGGAACCAGGAGGTTAAGTGAGGGCTGAAGCCCACTGATCTACAAAGCTACTTTTAGCCCACAAACACACACACAGATAACGCTTTTTAAAATATTATAAAAACCGATAATCATTAATAAGCTCCTCCGTTGGCGGTGAATCACCCAGTTTACCTGTTTTTTGTGTCTCAAGCTGCTCTCTTAGTGTCCAGGTATGAACAGGTGGTCGTCATGTTAAAGCTGAGGAGGCCCCTGATCATGTTAAGCTGCTTGAACACACCAGTGAAGAGACACTCCCCACTTTTATCAGCTTAGAGGCTTTTTTTACCCTCGGTTCAGTCTGCAGGAGGCATCCTGAGCCTCAGGTCCAACGATACACCCCACGACTGGACACGAAGCAGCGAAACACGTTTATACTCTGATCATTTCTCATGGTTTACTGTCAGGCTCTCTGCTTCAGTCATCCTCATGGGGCAGTGATGATTTAAGCAACTTAATTTCAGCTGTATCTTCCAACAACTTGCTCCTCTGTTCACTGTTTTTAGCCATGCTGCATTCATTCTATTGATCCAGTAGGTTGGATTTTACTCTATATAATAAAAAAAATCACTTGAAACCTGCCGAAAGTAACATATCGGTGGAACATCTTTCTACAGATGATGAACAGAGTAGAGAGATATAGGAAGATGTTCCTCCATGCTGGATGTATCTCCAACTACTGTCTCCTCTGTTCACTGTTTCTGAGCCGTGCTGCTTTTATTTATTGATCCCGTTGGTTGAATTTTCCTCTCAGTCTCAGTGAAATTGTCGAAAATAACTTGAAACTTACCCACATTGACTAAAAATTGGTCCCAATTAACAAAAAATGTTCAAAATGACCCTGAAATTTGTTTAAAATGACAATATTTGAGTAATTTTGGACAATTTTAGTCCAGTTTTGAGTCTCTATACATCATCTGTAGGAAGATGTTCCTCCATGCTGGATGTATCTCCAACTACTGTCTCCTCTGTTCACTGTTTCTGAGCCATGCTGCATTTATTCTATTGATCCAGTAGGTTTGATTTTCCTCTATATAATAAAAAAAATCACTTGAAACCTGCCGAAAGTAACATATCGGTGCACAGATTGACTCAAAGTTGGTCCAAAGCAACAAAAAAATGTTCAAAATCACTGGAAATTTGTCTAAAATGACCAAAAATTTGCTCAGAATTCTAATATTTGAGTCATTACGGACAATTTTAGGTCCAGTTTTGAGGCTCTACTCTGCTCATCATCTGTAGAAAGATGTTCCTCCATGCTGGATGTATCTCCAACTACTGTCTCCTCTGTTCACTGTTTTTAGCCATGCTGCATTCATTTGATTGATCCAGTAGGTTTGATTTTCCTCTATATAATAAAAAAAATCACTTGAAACCTGCCGAAAGTAACATATCGGTGCACAGATTGACTCAAAGTTGGTCCAAAGCAACAAAAAAATGTTCAAAATCACTGGAAATTTGTCTAAAATGACCAAAAATTTGCTCAGAATTCTAATATTTGAGTCATTACGGACAATTTTAGGTCCAGTTTTGAGGCTCTGATCATCATCTCTATAAAGATGTTCCTCCATGTTGGATGTATCTCCAACTACTGTTTCCTCTGTTCACTGTTTCTGAGCCGTGCTGCTTTTATTTATTGATCCAGCAGGTTTGATTTTCCTCTCTCAGTCCAAAACTGTCCAAAATGACTCAAAATTTGTTTTAAAAAATTACAGTTTTCAGGTCATTTTGAGCAGTTTAAGTATTTCTGGACAAATTTTAAGTCCAGTCTTGAGTCCCTCGGTGTCCACAGGTGTTACTGATACTAACAATGTGAGGCTTCACATGTAGATGTTTAACCGTTTCCACGTCTCCAGCCTCTCCAGACTTTTCCTCTCCACTCTGTCGTCCAACATGATGTGAAACTCGTCTAAAACAACTTGAAATTTCTCCAAAGTAACAAAAAAAATGTCCAATCTGACTAAAGAATCGTCCAAAACACCTCGAAAACGGTCCTAAATTACTGTAAGTTAGTTTTAAAGGAGTTGAATTAAGTTTAAAAAGGCTTTTTTTCATCATTTTGAGTCTCTGTTCATCATCTGTATAAAGATGTTCCTCCATGCTGGATGTATCTCCAACTACTGTCTCCTCTGTTCACTGTTTCTGAGCCGTGCTGCTTTTATTCTATTGATCCAGTAGGTTGGATTTCCTCTAATGATAACATCTAAACTCAAAATTATTCAAAATCTGTCCAAAATAGTGATTCCAACTCTGAGCCAGTAACCTCTAGAAAGATGTTTCACCATGCTGGATGTATCCTCCAACAACTTGCTCCTCTGGTCACTGTTTTATGGTATATAGTTGGTCTAAAAACTGTCCAAAATAATTTGAAACTCGTCCAAAGTAACATAAAATGTTCAAAAATCCTCAAAATTTGTTGAAAGTAACCTGGAAACTGTCTGGAAACTGTCTGGAATGTCCTGAAAGTTGTTCAAAATGACTGATTCTGGACCATTTTGAGCCTCAAGTTCCAAAGTTTTCACCAATATTGGAAAAAATGTTCTTTGTTTCTGAGCCTTGCTGCATTTATTTATTGATCCAGCAGGTTGGCTCTGTGGAAACACTGCCTGCAGTCCAACCTAAACAGATCTCTAAATTTGTGTCTGTTGGCCCAAGGAGCGTAGATTCTTTTGCTTTTTGTGGGGTCTTGTTGATTTTTAAAGGAGATACGTGGAATGAAGAGATGAAATATTAGCATTTTAATTGTAGATTTGATTGGTTTTTTTCGACGTAGGTGCGCTTTACACATGATTAGTTCAAGGACCGCCTTCACAAAAACACAAAATTCATGTATCACGTGACAAATTTAGAATATAATGGAGGATATATGGATTTAAGGATGGTTTGAGCTCATAATTCATGTGTTTAGAGCTAAAATAGACCCAATGCTGAAGAAAAAGGAGCCACCACTGTCTGAGTTTTGCATCTATTGGTATTTTTATAGTGTTTGTCATTTTATACACAAGTCTTCTGAGTCTTTCATCTTCTTATTTATGGAGACGCATGCTTTAAAAAAACGTCTATTTACTCCAAACACACCTCTGCTGTAGCTGATGCGTCTGAAAAGCTTGTTATCTTTAAAGCATCGCCGCAAAAGTGTAAAAACGCAGAACTTTCAGACGGTCCTTGAACTAATCACGCGCTACGTGCAGTTCTGTTGGGACATTCAACCACATTTGTGCTTAGAATTGTGCCGTTTTACCAATAACCCCTTAGTTCTACGTGTCCTATTCGGAGATTTTGCCAAATCAGAGGAACTGATCCTCCATGACTGACTCGGTCAAAAACAACCAAAGCCCACTGTTGCTTTAAACCACTTCCCTGTTGCGCATCATGAACACGTTGCCCCGCTGAGCTGCTCTGACTCAGGCCTCGGCTGCACTGAGTCACATGTTGTTACAGCAGCTGGCTCCGCGATGATGATGCCTCCTCCCTGCCTTTGTCTGCGCCTCGCCTCGGTGGCTTCCAGTGGTCGACTGCTGAGGTCGGCCTTGCGGAGGGATTACAAGCGTTGACTCTGCCGCTGCTCCTCTTTGTCCTCCAAAACAAACCGGCTGCTCCGTCACCCAGCAGCTGCCGTCTGCTGACACGAGCCTTTGTGGGGACGGGCCCTCGGCTCCGGGGGCCACCGGAGGGCCACCATCCGCCCCGGTCATTGTCTGGATGGGGCTGCACGCGAGGCAGATGCTCGTCTTCAAAGCTCCCCACACCTGCGCAGATTCACTCTCCTCCAGTTAATCACAAGAGCAGCTTTCACCCGTTATTTAGTGCCGCGTTTGTTTGTTGCCGTTTTAACACCAGCGAGAAAGAAGACTGAGCTTTTACGACCGACGGGCTCCGATTCCATACGGTCGTGCTTCTGGTCGTCATGGTGATGATTGTCCAGTTGCAGCGGCGATTTGTCAGGTCTGAACAAGGGACCGGGAGACAGGAGATGGAGTCATGTGGGAGTTAATGTTCATTTATCTCAGCAGATAAGATGAATGGAAGGTTTGTGCATCACTGCTGCTCCCTTACACCTGCAGAGATGTCGATGGAGTACTTTTTATTAAACAGGAAATAGTGAAGGAGCTGACAGTTGCTTCACCCTCCGATGCAACCGTTTCCTGAAGCTACTTTCAGAAATGGAGCTTTTTATTCTCATATTTTGACGTCACAAGTTCGGATCTAAAACTGTTTCACTACCAAACGGTACGACAAGCCTTCATTAATCCCACAGCAAAGGAGACAGAGCAGGCATTTAGGAGTTAAGAGCATTTAACAAATAAAAATAAACCAAATAAACAGCATCAGTTCAGATCGTCCAACTTCCCTTGGATGTGGAAACTAGAAAAGCCCTCAGAGAGCTCAGACCTCCACCAAGGAGCTTCAGTCCACCCCCAACACAATCTCCCAATTCACATATTTTGTATGGAACGTTACAGATACTAATGTAATTACAGACAGTCCAAATGTCCTACCAACAATGCAGCCTTCACCCCATCCGACCTAATGAACAGGCGCGGCCTCTAGCGCGGCAGCTCCTAACAGCCTCCCAGCTTCTTAGACAACCGGAGATAAGAATGCCGGCCCAACCGTGCGTATGTCGCCCAGGAAGGAAAGAGAACTCCGTCATTGTCGCTGTCTGTCGCGTGGAGACCCAAAATGTGATGTGGTCAGAGGGGGTTACCCCAAAAACAAGAGTGCCCTCTGGTGGCTTTAGAGTAAACCGCATTTAGTTGTCCACCTGGTTACACTTACATTAAAAAACATCCTGGATCCAGACGGTGATCCGGATCAGTCCCAATATTTCGTGATTTGTTCCTTGTCCCATTTCACAGATTTTCTAAACAATTTCATCCAAATCCGTTTATTAGTTTTTGAGTTATTTTGAACACAAACAAACAAACAAACCAACGTCGGCCATCACATCACCTCCTTGGTGGAGGTGATAACGATGTGGTGTTGCAGAGATTCTTTCATGAGTAGAAATACCGATAGAGAAGTATTAATACTGCACAGATTTTATGTTTTTAAATCCACTTTAAAACCTTTGTCACTTGTGTATGATCATGTCTGACAGCGTTCAGGGCGTCTTCGTGCAACTTTTTTGGCTTCACAAGCGACCAAAACACTGTCAGATGCAGCTCAACATTTCCGGTGCTGCTGACATTTAGCAGATCTGCCTGTGGGGATCTGGTCTTGGTATTAGAGCGTCTTATTTCACGCTTTTCAGACTAAAATTTGGGCGAAATTCCAGGTTAAACTTCCCTGAGCTGCTGCAGTAACCGAGTGGAGACTAGAGGCCTCTCCGTGCACCGCTAACTAGCTAGCGTGAGGCGTTTAGGGAACATCCGTAAACTGCAGCTTCGGAAGACGACCTAGAGCCTTTGAGCTGCTCGTGCATCGGTTTTTGCTGCACCGTCTGTGAGATAAAACAGCCAACATGATGCATTTATTGCAGAAAGTGTGCTGAGAACGGAGCATCGGTGGACTGAATTTAAACATACGAAGAGAAACTGTGCAGATCCAGTTAAAAATATCGACTCTGTTTGAAGATCCTCTGATAAATATTAGATTTTTCGTCCCGTTTGTCCGATTAATTAAGGATTCAGCTGCGAAATGCCTTTAAAATGCGTCACTTTTGCAGCGCCTGAGATCAGAAAACACTCGTCTTCCTTTATATTGACTTCTTAGCTTCTTCTTCCTCTCAGACGCTCCTTCTCGAGCTCCAGGTGCCTCTTTTCTAATTAAACATTTACATAACAGACACAGAAAACCATCATTTTGCCAAACAGAAGAAGTCGGCAGATTTACATTTCTGCTTTCTGCTCTCGTCCGTCTCCACCTGCGGCTGTGATCATTCAGACCTGTAATATACGAGCTGCCCTCGGAGCGTTTACGCCGACGAGGAGGCAGATGGAGGCTTTCCAGTCCGAGCCTCCCGCTGGGTTCGTCTGTGTCGCCCAGTCGGAGGTTTGTGTTCGAGGTTTGGGTCTGAGAACGGCGGCAGCAGCACCTGGGATCAACTCACTTCACCGGGATCCTGTGTTTGCTTTGTCTGGATGTCTGGTTTTAGCTTTGTTTAATCCTCTGAAGGCCCAAACTGGACAGTAGGGTTGAAACGTTGTTGTCTTTAAAAAATCACCAGTTTGTCAGAGTCAGAAACTGTAAAAACTGAAAAAAATTGTGGGATTTTTAACTTTCCAGTGAGTCCTTGAATTACTCGTCTGTGACGTTCTGTTTTTTTTGGAAAATTAACCAAATTTAAGCTTAAAATCACGATAAATTCACCAAAAATTAACAGTTTAAATAACTAGATCCTGTAAAAAAAAACACAAAATTCTGCTCTCTTTCGTGTAACCGGGAAGCCATGACACACTCACCTGTGACCAACAGTCACATGGCAAAAATTCAGAAAGTTTTCAGATTGAACTGCAGAAAGTGTTTCCACAGAGAGATGAAAATCCAACCTACTGGATCAATAAATAAAAGCAGCATGGCTCAGAAACAGTGAACAGAGGAGACAGTAGTTGGAGATACATCCATCATGGTGGAACATCTTTCTACAGATGATGAGCAGAGTAGAGAGGAGAAGGTTTGTAGAGGTGTTTGTAGCACCTGCAGGCCTCAGAATTGTCCAAAATGACTTGAAAAACGTCATTCTTAACTAATTTTGGGTCCTCCTGAACAAGCTTAAAGTAATTTTGGACAGTTTTCAAGTTACTTTGGACAATTCTTAAATTAATTTGGTCAAGTTTCGACTCAATTTGGATGATTTTATGTGGCTTTGGGGAAGTTAAAGTTGTTTTGGACCAATTTTGACCCTTTATTTTAAAAAATTCAGTTACTCCAGACAAGTTTTAAAGCGTTTTGGACAATTTTAGAGGAAAATCCAACCTACTGAACCAATAAATAAATGCAGCATGGCTCAGAAACAGTGAACAGAGGAGACAGTAGTTGGAGATACATCCAGCATGGAGGAACATCTTTCTACAGATGATGTATAGAGAGTCAAAACTGGACTCAAAGTTGCCCATAATGACTCAAATATTGCCATTTGAATAATTTTGGGCCATTTTTGATGACGTTTCAGGTCATTTTTTAAACATTTTATTGGTCGTTTTGGACTTTCTTTGTTACTCTGGACCAATTTTGTGTCAACTTGGTCTGTTTTATGTTACTTTGGGCAGGTTAAAGGTAATTTTTAGAGGACAATTCAACCTACTGGATCAATAAATAAATGCAGCACGGCTCAGAAACAGTGAACAGAGGAGACAGTAGTTGGAGATACATCCAGCATGGAGGAACATCTTTATAGAGATGATGAGCAGAGGAAAATGTAAAGGGGTGAACATCTATAGTGTGTAAAGCCTCTTTTTTTCTAGTTTTGGTAACACCTGGGGGTGATTTTATAGTATTGTAACATAAATAATTAACTTAAAACGTTGAATTGAACTTTCTGAGTTCTCTTTCTTCTTTCATAGTTAAAAAAGACCCTATTTTAAACAGCTAAAGTAAATATTAAGGCGAAGTCCCAACGTTATTATTAATTCTGGGGGTTAACCTGACTACTAGTAGTATCATCAGTTATTGAACTAGACAGTATTTTAATGATAGAACTTAGAGCTTTATAATGTACGTAACTAATTCATATGAAGGCTGCAGCGTTAATAATGTGACTAATTTAGAGCTTTGAGTCTTTAACTCTACAAAAATATACATTAAAACACAACAAATCCAACGTTTCTCTGGTTCCACCGTCAACAAGCTTAGTTTTTATTGTATTTTATGAGGATTATTTTGCTTTTTGTTTGATTCTGTGGTGTTTTATGTGTTTTATTATTACATTTTATCTGCCACAGTGAAGAATTGGTGTTGATTTTAGCTGTTTAAGTCGTTTATCAGGCGAAATAGTTCAGAATTTCTATACCTCGGTGTATCCTGGAGTGAACCTGCGTCTGCATCCAGCTGTTTGTGGAGGCTGGAGGAGGATGGAGGGGGAGGATGGAGGGGGAGGATGGAGGGGGAGGGCTGCGTAGGAGGAGGAGGGAGGGGAGGGATGGAGGTGTGGATCTCGCTGCAGCGGTAGCAGCCATCACCGTGGAGCCTCCTCACCAGCCCTGTAAGTACCGCCGGACCCGACCGGAGCCTCCGTCACGGCTCCGGGCTGAGAGGGAGGCAGGTCGGGGTTTTGTTATGGTAACGAGGAAGGAGGCGGCGGAGGGACGGAGGAGGGTGGAGGGTGGAGGAGGGGGTGGTCAGGCTTTTGTCGGGGCTCTCAGGCAGCACACGCCGCCTCGTTCAGCAGACTGTGTTCAGCTCTGGTGTCCTGCTGCTGCTGCTGCGTTTCTTCAGACTGCAGCTTTCTAAACATGCATCCTTCACATGCAGCAGCTGCAGCCAGGAATCCTCCTCCTGCATCTGTCTGTCTGTCTGCTGCAGCGTCTCTGTGTGCACAACATGTAAGTCAGTGGTGGAATGAATGAAGCTTGTTGCTGCCTTTATCTCTGTGTGGCATCCTGAAGCCATGTTGGCTGACGTGGAGAGGCTGGATGGTGCTGGAGCTAGCAAGAAGCACGAACACAGCCGTCAGCGCTGTTAGCTGTGATAAGACAGACGTTTGCATGAAAAACAATCAGACTCCAGGCTGTTTGGGTGGTTTTTCCTCCTCAGAGCTGCAGGTTTTACCAGCAGAGGTCCTGGTCGCTGTATTCTGTAGGTTTTCTGATTTAATTCACCTCAGAGGATCCTGTGTGGCTTCTAGGTAAAGAAGAGCAAACAGAGCTGACATTAAACGGAAAGAAAAATACCAGGAAGCAAGAAGTTTTCCCACAAAGTTGACCCATGCAGGCTTTTTGTCAAGTTCAGGGCATTAATCCTCTAAACTCCAGGCTCACAGGTGTCACCAATACTAGACTACAGCTATTTATCTATCTCCATGTTTCCAGCCTCTACAGACTTCTCCTCTCTACTCTGCTCATCATCTGTAGAAAGATGTTCCTCCATGCTGGATGTATCTCCAACTACTGTCTCCTCTGTTCACTGTTTCTGAGCCGTGCTGCATTTATTCTATCGATCCAGTAGGTTTGATTTTCCTCTCAGTCCCTCTGTGGAAACACTTCCTGCAGTTCAACCGCTGATTTTTTTTGTCATGTTGGTTGCAGCTGAGTCAGTCGTGGCTTCTTAGACGCTCCAGTTGTTGGTTGTTTTTTCAGGATCCGGTGTGAGTGCTGTATTTTTGAAAAGTTTTTTGAATGAGACTTGCAGAAATAAAGAGATTCTGGATAAAAACATCACAATTTTACGGAGCCTCTAAAGGGACATTGGCAGGAAAAACATTAAAATGTAAGTTTCTCGTGCATCAATAACTCATTAGTGACACGTTGTCAAATCATAATCGATGCCTCTTTCCATCGTTGTCAGGTAGACAATGTGCTACAAGCCCAGCTTTATCAACAGTTGCTGTCTTTCAGGCTGCAGAAATAACACTGGTGTCTATGAGCAGCCGGCTGGGAGATGAGTGAACAGGGACCGTCTGCAAATTGCAGTTTTACAGACGATATGATTTTTCTATCTACATGAATCTCAAACCATGTGTTGTGGTCTGATCAACAGGAGCCAGTCGATGGCTGCAGTGATTCTTGTGACTCTACAGTGCATCAGGGTGACGTTATTGAACATCTGTGTGGTGTCTCTCGTTTTGCAATTTGCAGACGGTCCCTGTTCACTCATCTCCCAGCCGGCTGTTCATAGACACCAGTGTTATTTCTGCAGCCTGAAAGACAGCTACTGTTGATAAAGCTGGGCTTGTAGCACATTGTCTACCTGACAACGATGGAAAGAGGCATCGATTATGTTTTGACAACGTGTCACTGATGAGTTATTGATGCAGGAAGTCTGAATCTGTGAACATCTTTCCTGTATTATAATTTTCAGACAAGCACGCCGAGATGAACTGCTGGTCTATTGTGCGTCTGCAGTGTAAAAACAGGGAATTATCAATGAGCATGAGAAACTTAGATTTAAATTTTTTTCTGCCCATGTCCCTTCAGGGGCTCCGTCCAACTTTAAACTTAGATTTGATAAATTTTTCATGATGAAACTGAACATCACAGGTAAAAAGTACGAGGGCCGTAATGTAGAATAAAGAGATAAAGATGAAACATCATGATTTTTTTTTCTTAAAGATTTGTTTTTGGGGCTGCACGGTGGCTCGGTGTTTAGCAGCGTCGCCTCACAGCTAGAAGATCCCCGGTTCGCGTCCCGGTTAGGACGCCTGGGATCTTTTCACCAGCTTCCTCCCACAGTCCAAAAACATCCTGAGGTTAATTGATGATTCTAAATTGTCTGTAGGTGTGAATGAGAGTGTGCTTGGTTGTCTGTCTCTATATGTAGCCCTGTGATAGACTGGAGACCTGTCCAGGGTGTCCCCTTCCTTCACCTGAGTCAGCTGGGATAAACTCCAGCCCCCCGGTGACCCTACAGAGGATTAAGCGGTGTATAGATGATGGATGGATGGATGGATTTGTTTTTGGCGTTTTAGCCTCAGGACAGTGGACAGAGTTGGAAACAGGAGGGACAGTGAGGAAGGACCTGCGATAAATGGCCGAAGTCGGACTCGAACCCGACACAGCGGCTACGTCTCTGGTCACGCGACTTAACCAGCAGACCATCAGGGCGCCTGAAATATCATGACTTTAATTTTCGATTTGGTTAATTTTCCCAACAGAACGCTGCGTCACACACGAGCAGTTCAAAGACCACGGGAGAGCTGAAAATCTGATGATTTTTTCTGTTTTTACAGGTTGTGCCTCTAATAATTGGTGTAATATTGACTTTATGTTGTTGCCCTGAACACAGCAAACCTTGTGGCAGCCCACTGGTGAATTTTAGAGTTCTGAGGAATAACCAGGATGAATATTTGCTTTGGTGTCGCTATAGCAGTTTTGTAAGTGACAGATTTTATTATTAGCATCAACCTTGAAAGTCCTGTTTTGGTTGAGCTGCAGGTCGGTGTCCAGAGAATAGAAACCGAACACAAAACCCAACAAACTAAGAGGTCGTAGTTTGATAAAGCTTCCCTCCCTGCTGCTGTTGGAACAGTGGTTTTAAAGAGAATATACATGTATATATTTGGCATTTATTGCTCAGAAAACATAAGAAGTACAGTGTCTAAACTAAACCAAGGCTAGAATAAAACAGTAAAAACTAATGCTGGCAGTTATCCTTCAACCATGATCTGACTGGAGCAGCCTTTAGTGTATCTTTAAGGGCACAAACTGGACGAACACCGGAGTCCTTGCTGGTTTAAACCCAGACCAGTGGAGTGTTCAGTCGCTTGCTGTGTCACCTCTCTGCTGCTGCTGCTGCATTGTGTTGTCCTGTGGAATGAGCCGATGTAGGTCAGGGACCTGAGAGCCGAGCTGGAATGTGGACGAGTCAGATGTAGGTCAGCCGGGGCTCTGTTGTTGTCGTCGCCGTCACACGTGAGAACGAGGCAGATTCCCAGACAGAGGAGCCGAAACCTGCTGCTGGTTTAATCTGTGGGGAGGAGCTGATGTTTGTGGTTAGTGGGGTAATAATCAGAGGAGAGGCAGCAGAATACTGAACTGCTTTAATCCACAGCTTCCTGAATGAACTTAGAGACATCTGTAGGAGCTGACATGACCAAAACTAAATGTTTCATTAACTTGAGATGCTTTTTTTGCCATTTGATAGCAAAAAGCATTGAATTAATAACAATAATTAAAGCTGCAAGTAGCAATTAGCAGGTGGTTGTCACAGTGGAGTCACATTTAGAGGAGGTCTGATGCAAAAACCTGCACTGAGACATCTATAGGAGCTGACATGACCAAAACTAAATGTTGTTTCATTGACTTGAGGTGCTTTTTTTGCCATTTAATAGCAAAAAGCATTTGATTAATAACAATAATTAAAGCTGCAAGTAGCAATTAGCAGGCGGTTGTCACATTTGGAGGAGGTCTGATGCAAAAACCTGCACTGAGACATCTATAGGAGCTGACATGACCAAAACTAAATGTTGTTTCATTATCTTGAGGTGTTTTTTTTGCCATTTAATAGCAAAAAGCATTGAATTAATAACAATAATTAAAGCTGCAAGTAGCAATTAGCAGGCGGTTGTCACATTTGGAGGAGGTCTGATGCAAAAACCTGCACTAAGACATCTACAGGAGCTGACATGACCAAAGCTAAATGTCGTTTCATTAACTTGAGGTGCTTTTTTGCCATTTAATAGCAAAAAGCATTTAATTAACAACAATAATTAAAGCTGCAAGTAGCAATTAGCAGGCGGTTGTCACAGTGGAGTCACATTTGGAGGAGGTCTGATGCAAAAACCTGCCCTGAGAGGCTTTTATCAGCAGCATCTTGGATAAACTTTAAGATTTAAGACCTGTATTTCTGCTTTGGACCAGCACTGGCATCGATCTCTCCTTTATCCTGACACTTGTGCAGCTTTTTTTCATGTCGGATACCTTCCAGCTTGCACAAAAGCTGCATTTTCCGCCAGCCGAGACGTTAGAAGCGTTGTCCTGTCCGTCTCTGTCATTGCCGGACGTCAACGCAGCTCTATTTCCTTTTGTAACTTACTTTAATGATCTTCAACCTTCTCTGTGGTGGTGAGTTTAAATGTGAAGATGTGTTTGGGACCTTTATAGGGATGTAGAAGGGCAAGGTTTTAAGAAAGCTTGGGCTCAAGTCTCCGTTAGTAAGCTTGAACTCGCTTTTATTATTATTGTTTATTTAATGTGTTTTCTATCCATCAGACAAATGTCTAAGAGCAAATTCTAAAGTGTAATGGCAGCAAACGCAAATCCTCTTCAAGAAAAAAGGCCAGTTTGTGCCTTTTTATTCACGCAAAGGTCATAAATGTCCTTATTAATTATGGCTCGGGGTGTGACAGTGCACAAAAATCACAAGAAAACAGGAAACAGAAGACATTGAACTGCTTCTTTTCTCTATTTTTTTTAACAAAACACTGGTTTACTGACCAGACTGTAGCTGCAACCTGCTAAAAAGGAAATAAAAAAAACAATAAAAGGTTCAAGAAATTAATAAATCAGGCTGCAGCGTTTAGAAAATTAACTGAATAAACTGTTCTGTACTTGTATTCGTGGCTCTCAGCTTCAAACTTGAGTAAAATATTCTCTCGAATAGGAAAATACATGATGTGGACAACACAATATGGACGTTTAATTAAAAATAAACACATGCTGGTCGTGTACGTTGCCCTCCTGTGTCCAGTAGGGGGCGTTAGGTGAAGGTTGGGGCTTTTTGGACAAGTGTGGTGTTTATTTATCGATGCTAAGGCTCTAAAATGAGGCCACATAAACATAAATAAGCATTGTGGTTGATGCTGGAGTGAAAAATTACTGATTTTATCGTTGCAGAAACTGGACGTTGATAGGAGTTTATTGGACTGACATGATTAGCAGCATTAGCATTAGCATTAGCGTTAGCATTAGCTGCAATTAAAGGAGCATTTTCAGCTTTTTAGCTCATCTGTTGGTTCAAGAGTCTGTTTTAATGCAGGTTTTGATCTTTGTGCTCTATATTTTTATTGATTATTGAATATAAATCCCTCTGTTGTCCAAAAAAACGCATTAAAAACACATCTGTGAGCTAAACTGAACCAGACGTGGATTCATCCGCCGCTGGAAATAGTCCCAAACTAAAGCACTGTTTCCTGCCGTTTGGTTTTTAGAGCTTTGTGTCGGCAGAAGGTTTTAGATTCATTTACAGTCAGGAAAAGACCCGGAAATGACTGCAGGAATCAGTGAACATGGTGTGTTTGGTGTCTTCAGGGTGAGGAAGCTGAAGGAGACTCTGGTGACGGTTCAGCAGCTGGACAAGAACATGAGCAACCTGAGGACCTGGCTGTCCCGGATCGAGGCCGAGCTCGCCAAACCGGTGGTTTACAACGTCTGTCACAGCGACGAGATCCAGAGGAAGCTGGCCGAGCAGCAGGTGGGTGGAGACGAGCCTCCGTTACTGAGACGTCTGAGCAGCTTCTTACTCAGTTGTCAAAGTTTGTAGGAAGTCTGACGTCCACAGATTTTCAGTTTTCCTAAAAAACGATGAGAGTTCCTCCAGATTTGCTTCACTTGGGCTGATCATTTGGTGTAAATTGATCGTAAAACTCAGTCTAAGCTGTATTAAATCGGTCTTTTTATTAGTCTCGATGCTCAAATCAGTTTAAACTTAACAATAAAGACTGAAAGTGACGTCAGAGAAGGGTTTCTTTAAGGGTTCTGGGGTGCAAAGGTTGATGCAAACTCAACGTTTCATTATTATTTTTTGTATTTAACCTCTAATTTATCATGAAAGTCGTTAGGAGTAAATTCTCGTTTACTAAGGCTGCCTGAAAAATGCAAAAGCCTCCTGAGGAAACAGGCTAAAGGTTGATTTGTGCCTCCATTTTCTGCCAACTTCAATTATTTTCTTACCTCAAAACATTCTGCAAAATTCAGAGCACATGTTTAGCGGTAATGTCCGTTCACAGGATACGTAAATGTCGTTTTACCGCATGTTTATGAGCTAATTTAAAGCTAGCTAAACGTCCATGTTGTGCATGGCCGAGTATAATCCAGATTTTAGAAGAAATATCAGAGTTAAAACATCAAAACACATTTAAAACACTAGAAAAGCCCTCATAGAGCGCTTCAGTCCACCTCCAACACAATCTACCAGTGATTAAGTATCATTGTGTCGTCTGGTGAAATCAACACTGGACAGGACACAGAAATATATGTTGGTTGTTTATTCTGAACAGATTAACTGGAGGAAGCTCAATGGATAAAATAAGTAGGATAAAACCAGAAATGTTCCTCTGGAGAATCTGGTTTGGTTTTGCTAAACAGGACTTCTGTTGCAGCTGCGTTTGAGGACAAACAGCTCTATGGGAAAAACAACTACTTAGTTTGAACCAGACGTCCCAATTTACAGCTTTGTGACAAGAAATAAGCAGCAGGAGATTTGAGCAAGATGAAATAAGGCTGACCTTAAGGCCAAGTACGGTGTAGTTCCAAGTAGCCTAGAGTGGCTAAGTTAGCTAACCAACAGTATGGTAGCTTAGCTGCTTTACAAACCTAATATTAGGGCTGGTCCCCAATATAGGAATATCTGAATATTGGTTGGTTGTGGTGGAATTCAGATAATAAATTTGATATTCGAATAGTCCAGCACGCCACCGATGAACGCCGCCAAGGTTCTAGTACGTGGACCTGTCAACTCCAGTGTCAGTCCAAACGCTTTCCAACAGCACAGAGTTTCAACTTTGGTTGATAAAAATAAAAGTAGAAAAGCCCTCAGAGATCCAGACCTCCACCAAGCAGCTTCAGTCCCCCCCAACACAACCTCCCAATGACTAAGTATCCTTAAAAAAAGCTAACTGTCCGGTAATCGCTCTCACACCGTAGCACTGCTGTGGTTGAACACAAGCGGCCGACACCCACCATATATGTGTAATGCACTTTCCTACCACAGGGAGGCACTGCAAGGCTTTCTAACACTCCCAATGTTAAAGAACCTTTTTAAAAAGACATCCTGGATCCAGACGGTGATCCGGATCAGTCCCAACATGTCATCATTTCTTCCTTGTCCCATTTCACACATTTCCTGGAAATTTCATCCAAATCCATCCATGAGTTTTCGAGTTATTTTGAACACAAACAAACAAACAAACAAACCAACGCCGGCAAAAACATGACCTCCTTGGTGGCGGTAGATATGAAACATCAAAAAACAGCTGCATGTATCAGTAAAACCATCTTTAAAGGCTGGTTTTAGGATGAATTTGTCCAGTTTTTGGTACTTTTTTGCAGATTATTCCGGTTGTTGGCGTCACAGCGGGGCCAGATAGAGGATTAGTTTTCATTAGTTTCAGTTTAAGATGAAGATCAAAGACTTCTGGGTGCATTTTTAGCAGAAAGGATCAGAAAGAAAGCTTCGAAAACGGCATTATAGTTTAAAAAAACGGGTGAATTCCACTGATTTTGCACATGAAGATGAGTTTAAATGACAGGTTGCTTCCAGATTCTGCTCCATCGATGGGTTAATACGGTAAATATGGTGCAGTGTCGTCTGATTGTTTCTCCTCGGTGGCTGCAGGTCTTGTTTGGTATTTAAAGGGATTCTTATGAAGAGAAAACACAACAGAAGACTTGTGAGTTTCTCTGCAGCACAAAAGTGAAGCAGACCTTTAAAGCCTCCAAACATTCAGCTCTTAGCTCCTCTGCAGAGCCGCTGAGCTTCATCCAGGTGGATAAAACCCCTAAAAGGCTGTTTGACAAAGCAGAGCTGAGACTCCGGAGTCTTTATTTCCAGCCGCCCTGTCGAGGCCTGAAGCAGAAAGACGGTGAAAGTGAAATCCCAGCGAGGAGGACGGAGATCCAGCCGGGTCAAAGGAAAGTAAATGCAGCGAGAGGCAGAGCTCCTGAGGACGTCCGGAGAGCCTCCAGCCTGCCGTCTGTTTGTTTCTGGGGTGGAGGGAAACACTCAGCGGGGAGGCTTCGTCTGCTCGACTCAGTTTGAGGTTTTCTCCTCAGCTTTTAGCAAAATCTTGCTTTGGATCCAATAAACCGCCCTTTGGTTTAGTCGATCTGCTCACAGGACTTAACTAAAAACAAGTTTACAAGGTAGAAATTCTGATGTACTGATGTAGATTAAACCTGTAGAGGAGCAAACATGATTCTGATGAGTTGTGTCGACATCATAACGTTCATATTTACACCTACTTCAAATGAGAATTTCTGCTTCCTAAAATAATTTTAAGTTGGATTGAAGTAAATGAACTGAATCGGCTCCAGTTTTCTCCACCTTCAGTTGAATTTTCAGTCCTGAAAACCTCCAGAACTCCTGTTTAATCACCAACTATTAGGTAAAATGAATCAATACCACAGAGCGAAGAGGAGGGACTAATTCTACTAACTCAAACTATCCCCTCTATGAATGTTTAATTCTTTATTAAATGTTTCTCTCGTGCTTCTTAACAGAAGAAGGGATTTTTTACCACAGTTCTTCCTACTAATTTTCTTTATAAAACATAAAATTCTTCCATTGTTTATCTGAAATCGGACCTTTCCACTGAGCAGAAACCACTGCTGTGTGTTTTTATCAGAAAATATCTGTCAGTTTTAACTTTAACTCACCAGTTTAGAGCTTCAGTAGGTTAAAACACAACAACAGTTTCTGCTGAGGCTCAACGAAAAAGTCCGATCGTAAATAAATGAGAATAAATAAAAAAATAAATAAAATATTTGATATATTATTATTATTGTTGTTGTTGATTTATTTAGCAGTTTTGAAAATTGGATAAGTAAATATAAAATGTAACAAACAGTAATATAATAAACAATATTATATTTTTATTTTCTAAATGTTAAAAAAATGATATATATAGTCTTTTTCAATAAAAAATAATAAAATACCAATATACTTATATATTAAATTATATATATACAACAAAATGTACATAAATATAATATATATAAATATGTTTCATTTTATAAATGTAAAATATATATATATATACATATATATATATATATATATATATATATATATAGTCTTCTTAAATAATTTTTAAAAATAATATTAAAAAATAAATAAGATTTTCTTTTTTTAGTAAAATAAATAAATAAATAATATATATTTTTTATTTGGAAAACAAACAAATTTTTTATTATTTTGTTATTATTATTATTATTATTATTGTTATATTTGTTTACTACGTTTTATATTTACTAATTCAATTTTAAAAACTGCTAAAAAAAATCAACAATAACAACAACAACAATAATATAATAATAATAAATCAAATATTTAATTAATTTGTTATTTATTTAAGATCAGACCTTTTTGTTGAGCCACAGAAGAAATTACTTTCGTGCTTTAAGAAATATATATATATATATATAATTTATTCATTCTGTGTTAAGAAGAACTTAGGAAATATTTAAAAAAGAATTTAATTTTCTGAAGGGGGATCATAATTTAGTCCTCGACTGTAGTTTGTTGGTTGAACATAACTTTAGTAGAAGTTGTCACAATGAAAACCACCGATGCACCGTTGATTAATGTTGATCCTGAACATTTGATTTTAAACTGAAGCTGCACAGATCCTCAGAAGGAGGCGATTAATTAAAAGTTGCTTTAAGTTAGTTGCCAAGTATTTAGATCATTAATCAGCTTTAATCATTGCTTTAAGTCATTTTATTAAAGATAAAAACATCTGGAGTCTCTGATTGGCTTCTTCTTTCAGCTGCTGAGGTTTCAGTCTGAAGAAATTCAACCATCATTTTTTTGTTTTTTGCCGATATAACAGTGACAAAGTGCACAAAGTACATGTCTGTGTTTGACCTGGTTGCAGTGATGCACATGTGACGTCCAAACTCAGACTTTCAGCCTTGAGTGGAGTCATTTTATACGTCATCAGTCACATTTTATTCATATTTAGACCAGATTTAATGGTTTTAACTGAACAAGGAGGTTTTCCATTCGTTAAAACATCAAATATTTCTTGCTAATCCCTTTTTCTCTGCTCAGAATCTTACAAATCTCTCAGTTCGGGGAAAATAGTGGCAGAAAAACTACACTTGAAATGTGCAAACCAAATTGGCCGTGAGCTGCTGTCTGGGTTTGGACACGACGACGTCTGAAGGGAAAAGAGGCTCGGCGTGATGAGAGAAATGGTTCCAGCTCTGAAGGAGCAAATAGAGACGGATGACAGACAGATGTGGAGAGTTTTTCTGGCTGAAAGAGTCGGGACTTCTCCTGTTCCTCCATTAGAGGATGAAATGACTCCCGGTGGATAGGCTCTTTAAGCTTTCACCGGTCGCCATGGCAACCAGCCGAGAGGGGTAACTTTGAACGAGACGAGAGGCGATGAAAAGTGCTGTCGAGACGCACAAGAAAATCAAGAACAGAGTCGATTATTGAGGTTTTTGTTATTATTTATTAAACACCAGCTCAAAGTTTGGTCTGCTTTCAAAATAAAAGCTCCTAATGCTTAAAACTGATGTCATCTGTATACAGGGTGTGTTTTTGTACAGTGTAAGATAAATCAACATATCAAACCAGGAAATATTACAGAAGGTGGTGTTGGTACTTTATCAAAACCAGTCAGCCTCCCAGCATTAAAACCCAGGTGCTACCTTACATCTAACTAGCCAATAGTAGCTCAGACTCAGTTAAGCCCCGCCCCCTCACTGCTTCCAGGCGAACCAATCAGAACGAGCAGCTGCCTCTCAGTCTGATTGGTTTATTTGCTTTCTACAGCTGCTTCTGCTAAACTCTAAAACGTCTCAAAACTCACCAAATGTTCTGCTGTAAGAGTGAACACGAGAGTCTTCATGCACCGGCAGCATCTGAGGAGCTGAACACCCAGTGGATTACTTTTATTATTGGTGGTAATGTCACCTCAGAATGAATAAGATGTCCAAAATTAGTTGAAAATGTGCCAATATTGACTCGAAACCTAGCTGCAAGAGTGAACACGAGAGTCTTCATGCACTCAAACCTGTTCAGAAATGTCCAAGATGACACCAAACATGTCCAAAATTAATTAAAACGTGTTAAAAATGACTCAAAATCTGTCTGTAATGACTCAAAACATGTCCAAAATATTTGAAATTTGTCCAAAATGACTCGAAAATTATCTGCACATGTGAAAACACGAGTCTTTGTGAACCCAAACCTGCGCAAAATAACTTGAAATGAGTCTTAAAACTACTTAAAATGTGTTGCTGTTGATATTGTCCCCACAGCTATAGGAAAATAATTAGTGTTAGCATGTTGTGCTACTCATGAGGCTAACATCAGCATTACAACATGCTAACACTAATTATTCGTCTTATAGTTAGCATGTTGTGCTGTAATGTTAGACTCATTAGCAGGATAACATGCTAACATTAAGTATTTTCCTATAGTTAGCATGTTGTGCTGCTAATGTTAGCCTCATTAGCAGGACAGCATGCTAACACTAATTATTCGTCTTATAGTTAGCATGTTGTGCTGTAATGTTAGACTCATTAGCAGGATAACACGCTAACATTAAGTATTTTCCTATAGTTAGCATGTTGTGCTGCTAATGTTAGCCTCATTAGCAGCACAACATGCTAACACTAATTATTTGTCTTATAGTTAGCATGTTGTGCTGCTAATGTTAGCCTCATTAGCAGGACAACATGCTAACACTAGTTATTTGTCGTATAGTTAGCATGTTGTGCTGCTAATGTTAGCCTCATTAGCAGGACAACATGCTAACACTAGTTATTTGTCTTATAGTTAGCATGTTGTGCTGCTAATGTTAGCCTCATTAGCAGGACAACGTGCTAACATGAAGTATTTTCCTATAGTTAGCATGTTGTGCAGGACAACATGCTAACTATAGGAAAATACTTAGTGTTAGCATGTTGTGATGCTAATGAGGCTAACATTAGCTTTGATGGTGCGCCCACAGGTCAGACCTCTGTGGAAACTTTAATCTAAACCAGTAAAGCAGGACTGGGTGGGTTACTGTGCTTTCATGTTGCCCGTTGAGCTTCAGTTCAAGCTAAACCCAGTCGGTGTTAGCTTCTCTCCGGCTCCCTGTGCTCAAAAATACACGGGAAGAGTTAATCGGCCAAACCAGCCAAGTTCTACGTTCATTTGAGTGCTTCTGTTCTGTTTCAGGACCTTCAGCGGGACATCGAGCAGCACACTGAGAGCGTAGCGTCGGTGTTGACGCTGTGCGACGTCCTGCTTCACGATGCCGACGCCTGCGGCAGCGACTCGGAAAACGACTCGATCCAGCAGACGACTAGAAGCCTGGACCGACGCTGGAGGAACATCTGCGCCATGTCCATGGAGAGGAGGATGAGGTGAGCGTTGGACCGAGTGCCGATGCTAAAACCTTTATTCCCTGAAGTGCTTTGTGCTGTTTTTTGGTCTCAAGAAAGGTTTTATGATTTCTCAGTCGACTTTAACCATGACAAATAAATAAAAAAGCCATTTCCTGTCTTGTTTCTCTCAGGATCGAGGAAACGTGGCGTCTCTGGTGTAAGTTCCTGGACGACTACTCCCGTTTTGAGGACTGGCTGAGGTCGGCTGAACTCACCGCTGCTAATCCAGACTCTGCCAACGTCCTTTACACCTGCGCCAAGGAGGAACTCAAGAAGTTTGAGGTCAGGAAACTTACTCTGAGCCTGGCGGGAAGTCTGTTTAACGTCCTGCTACTGTCTTTCTAGTAACTGTGGTTTAAAATGTGAAGTTTATTCTGATCTATGTGCTGCAGAAAAGACCACAAGTAGGTTGAAAATAAGTCTAAGCTTTGCAGATTTCACTGAAGGTTATCCATGAGTCTGAACCTCTAGAACTGGTTCTGACTATGACGAATCCAGACAGTAATAGTTGAAAATTGCTCCAAAGATCGGTATCAATATCTGGAACCAACGATGAGGTCAACGTTCGAGTTCTTCTTTTTGCTTTCTGGTCGTCTCATATTTGGACGTTAGCTGAAACACATCCGATGCTGGTTCAGGTTCAGGTGTCGTGCCGAGACACTGATTTAACCTTCTGATGTGTCACCGTGGATTAGAAACCCAGATTAGTGTTTGGTAATCTGGACTCATGGACCTTATCCATACAGCAACAGAGATCCAGTAAATACCAGTGACCTATATGTGGCGTGTATACTGGCTCTAATGGGAGCTGTGGGGGAGGAATCATTAGAAACCAGCAGAGTTTAGGCTCATAAAGTGACTGGAAAAGGCTGTTTATCCTCTGAGAAGCACAACTGAATGAATGCTGGACTAAACCATTTTAACTTTCCATCCTTCCCTCAACACAGCTTGACCACAAAAAGGCTCAGACAACCTTAGACAGACAAACAGAATCACATTAAAATGGCACAAAATGACCACAAAATATCATCAAGGAGACCCGAAACAGTATAAGGAGACAAAAAATGACGCTAAAGAACCACAAAATGAGCACAAAAAGACCCAAAATACCCACAAAGAGACACAAACCCAAACAAAATGTCAATAAAGAGATGAAAAATGATCCCAAAGATGTACAAAAAGATACAACATGACCAGAAAAGGACACCAAACATTCCTAGAAGGGACAGAAAAAGTGTTCCCAGGATGCCATGTTTACCAAAATCTCTCCCATCTATCACTAACATGTATGAGGGACCCCAACTAATGTCAGATTAGACCTTTGAAGGACTTTAAGACGTCCTTTTTATGACCACAAACACATTTTTGTACTCTCAGGTCTACTCTCATTTCACTTCCTTTGGCTGCACGTGAATCCTTTTGACTAACCCTCTCATTCCTTTCCTCCTCTCAGGCGTTCCAGCGGCAGGTTCACGAGCGTCTCACTCAGCTGGAGCTGGTCAACAAACAGTACCGGCGTCTGGCCCGAGAAAACCGAACAGACGCTGCCAGCAAACTCAAAGTCATGGTGCACGAGGGGAACCAGCGGTGGGACAGTCTGCAGAGGAGGGTGGCAGCGGTTCTACGGAGACTCAAGGTGAGAACAAACGTTTTACAGTGTCTGTAGGAAGGATTCACCCCCTTTGGAAGTTTTCTCCTTTTATTGTTGTTCAAGAGAGGTCACCAAGACACCTGTGGCTCCTTTGAAGTTAGAAGCTTGAGTGGCTGAGATCTGAGGCACTGTTCTTACACCTGTCAGTTTTATATGAGGGGGCAAAGAGAAAGACACTGTTGCAAAAAGCTTACATTAAATCTGGACAGATAAAACACAGCACATCAGCACAAACACAACATCCCCACTGTGAAGCATGGTGGTGGCAGCATCATGATATAAAAGTGTGGTAGTGGCAGTATCATGATGTGAAGCATGGTGGTGGCAGCATCATGATGTGAAGCATGGTGGTGGCAGCATCATGATGTGAAGCATGGTGGTGGCAGCATCATGATGTGAAGCATGGTGGTGGCAGCATCATGATGTGAAGCATGGTGGTGGCAGCATCATGATGTGAAGCATGGTGGTGGCAGCATCATGATGTGAAGCATGGTGGTGGCAGCATCATGATGTGAAGCATGGTGGTGGCAGCATAATGATGTGAAGCATGGTGGTGGCAGCATCATGGTGTGAAGCATGGTGGTGGCGGCATCATGATGTGAAGCATGGTGGTGGCAGCATCATGATATGAAGCATGGTGGTGGCAGCATCATGATATGGTGCATAGTGGTGGCAGCATCATGATGTGAAGCACGGTTGTGGCAGCATCATGATGTGAATCATGGCGGTGGTAGCATCATGATGTGAAGCACGGTGGTGGCAGCATCATGATGTGAAGCATGGTGGTGGCAGCATCATGGTGTGAAACATGGTGGTGGCGGCATCATGATGTGAAGCATGGTGGTGGCAGCATCATGATATGAAGCATGGTGGTGGCAGCATCATGATATGGTGCATAGTGGTGGCAGCATCATGATGTGAATCATGGCGGTGGTAGCATCATGATGTGAAGCACGGTGGTGGCAGCATCATGGTGTGAAACATGGTGGTGGCAGCATCATGATGTGAAGCACGGTGGTGGCAGCATAATGACATGAAGCATGGTGGTGGCAGCATCATGATGTGAAGCACGGTGGTGGCAGCATAATGACATGAAGCATGGTGGTGGCAGCATCATGTTTTAGGGATGCTTCTCGGCAGCAAGATAAAATAAATACAGCACAGTGTAAATAATTCCTGGAGGACCACCTTTAAGGCTGTGAACATTCATGCAATCACTTATTTTATGTTTTATATTTTTCATTATTGACATCTGTTGTCACTTTGACATGAAAGAGTCTTTTCCTTGGTAAATTCTCTTCAAAAAAGACAAATTTCATTAACGATGATTCAACGTTGAAAAGCAGTAAAAGGATTTAACTTCCAAGGAGGGTGAATACTTTTTATCTAATGTTCAAGATAATAAAATAAAACTATGGTGTATGAAGCTGCAAATGATCGAGGCAGTGATGTTCTTTTATACGATCCAGACAGAAATCAGAATTCAAACACGCATCTTTCATCCGATCCGTTCATGATCTCGCCGCTCTGAGCTCCACTTTAAGCCGTCGGGATTTAGGTCACCTCTCAGACGGTGACGAAGCATCACGTTGGCAGCAGGAGGCTTTTATTGTGACATGTGGCACCGAGCAGATGGAGGATGTCGCTCTGTAGCGCTGGAATGTAATCAAAGAACCGGTTGCTGGTTGACCTCCGTGTTGATAAGACAGATTCACGTAGTGGGTGAAACTCAGCAGCAGGTTGATGCACGAGTGGAAAATGGAAACTCACAGATGAAGAATGAAGGTGTAGACTGCAACAATTATATGTAATTTTTGGAGATGATTGCTGTTATTTTACAGATTGTCTAGTAAAATCTAGTAAATCTAGTAAAAATCACAGGGAAAAATAGTGTTAATTTACTTGTTAACACTAAAAACAGGCCAAAATGGTGAATATTAGCAATAATTTGTGATTTTACAAACTTTGACTGTAAAAATCTGCTGTTTAAACTGTATTTAAATCAGAAAAATAACATTGTTTTGTCGATATTTACCATTATTTGAATTAATAATTCTGTATGTTATGGATTGAAAAATAGAAAATGATTTTTTGCTGTTATTTTAAACAAATTTCCAAGTTTTCCTAACTTTACAAATCATGTTGAGGAAAGAAAACAGACCACATCTACATTAAAAAGCAGAATTTTTACAGATTTTCACATGTGACAGTACAGTTATATGGTGTTACTGTATTTAAAATGAAAAATGTCATTATTTTACAAATATTTGCAGTCGTGGTCACCACTTTGCAGATTTAAAATTTCATTTTTATTTGTTTTATGTGTTATTTTACTGATTTTTAATGTATTTTTTCTGGCATCCTTGAAGCCAGATTTTTTATAATTCATATATATGTATAAATTTACATATCTAAAATGTTTCCAAGGGCCTACAGGTTTTACCAGCACTGGAAAAAATAGATGGGGGATCACATAGTAGAAAATTATATTCTCTGCAAACTGTTTTACACACTACTCTAGAGAGATGTTTCACCATGCTGAATGTATCCTCCAACAACCTGCTTTATCTGTCTTCTCCAGCACTTCACGTCTCAGAGAGAAGACTTTGAGGGAACTCGTGAGGGGATCCTGGTCTGGCTAACGGAGATGGACCTTCAGCTCACCAATGTGGAACACTTCTCAGAGAGCGACATCGAAGACAAGATGAGGCAGCTCAACGTGAGTCTGGTGATTATTAACCTACTTTGAAGAGCGAGTTTTAAAGTTCCCGCCTGTTTACATCCGGCTGGTTTCTCCTCGTCCTTACAGGGCTTCCAGCAGGAAATCACCCTCAACACCAACAAGATCGACGCTCTGATCGTGTTCGGGGAGAACCTGATCCAGAAGAGCTCCCCTCTGGACGCCGTCCTGATCGAGGACGAGCTGGAGGAGCTTCACTCGTACTGCCAGGAGGTGTTCGGGCGGGTGGCTCGATTCCACCACCGGCTGGTCAACAGACGCCCGGTAGGTAGAACCAAAAGGGATCCAAACGGTTTATCTTAAACTGTGGGCTGTGACTCCAAACTGCTCTTCTGAGAATTAATGACATAAAAGTTTCAGTTCTAATTAATCAAATCATGCTGAGAAGAAGCTGTAAACACATATCAGAGCTACCTCCATGAACAAGAACGTTAGTATTTCCTGAATATAACCACACACACGTTTACATGATGAAATCTCACCTGTTATAGGCTCATTTTCAATCAGAGGCAAAAATAAAGACCACAAAACAATTTGCAATTTCTAGTCACACACTTCTTCACCATATTTCTAGATATTTGGCAGTCTCCTCGACATAAACACAAACACCATCCCCACCGTGAAGCATGGTGATGGCAGCATCATGATGTGAAGCACGGCGGTGTCAGCATCATGATGTGAAGCACGGTGGTGGCAGCATCATGATGTGAAGCATGGTGGTAGCATCATGATGTGAAGCATGATGGTGGCAGGATCATGATGTGAAGCATGGTGGTGGCAGCATCATGATGTGAAGCACGGTGGTGGCAGCATCATGATGTGAAGCATGGTGGTAGCATCATGATGTGAAGCATGATGGTGGCAGGATCATGATGTGAAGCATGGTGGTAGCATCATGATGTGAAGCACGGCGGTGTCAGCATCATGATGTGAAGCACGGTGGTGGCAGCATCATGACGTGAAGCATGGTGGTGGCAGCATCATGATGTGAAGCATGGTGGTGGCAGCATCATGATGTGAAGCACGGTGGTGGCAGGATCATGATGTGAAGCATGGTGGTGGCAGGATCATGATGTGAAGCATGGTGGTGGCAGCATCATGATGTGAAGCATGGAGGTGGCGGCATCATGATGTGAAGCATGGAGGTGGCAGCATCATGATGTGAAGCATGGTGGTGGCAGCATCATGATGTGAAGCATGGTGGTGGCAGCATCATGATGTGAAGCATGGTGGTAGCATCATGATGTGAAGCATGGTGGTGGCAGGATCATGATGTGAAGCATGGTGGTGGCAGCATCATGATGTGAAGCATGGAGGTGGCAGCATCATGACGTGAAGCATGGAGGTGGCAGCATCATGACGTGAAGCATGGTGGTAGCATCATGATGTGAAGCATGGTGGTGGCAGCATCATGATGTGAAGCATGGTGGTGGCAGCATCATGATGTGAAGCATTGTGGTGGCAGCATCATGATGTGAAGCATGGTGGTAGCATCATGATGTGAAGCATGGTGGTGGCAGCATCATGTTGTGAAGCATGGTGGTGGCAGCATCATGATGTGAAGCACGGTGGTGGCACCATCATGTTGTGAAGCATGGTGGTGGCACCATCATGTTGTGAAGCATGGTGGTGGCACCATCATGTTGTGAAGCATGGTGGTGGCACCATCATGTTGTGAAGCATAGTGGTGGCACTTAGTATTTATTTGTTTGAATGTGCCTTTATTATTTGTCTAGTTTGTTTAATCGTAACACATTTTGCAACTTTTATTTTGAAAGGTGCTGTACAAATAATGCTGCTATTACTGTTATTGTTATTAATATTAATGTCATTGTCCTTTGTCTTCTTCCTGCAGGTTCTGGATGAGGACCGTGAGATGTCGGACCGGGACACCGACCTGGACGACTCCCCCGACCTGGCCGGCGGGGCGTCCTGGACGGAGACGAGGAGGAGGAAGAAGGAGGAGGACGAGGCCCCGGTGGCGGTGGGCGGAGTCGTCTCGGCGGGTCGGCAGGTCATGTGCCACCTGCTGGCTCCGCCCCTGGAGCGGTCGGGCCGAGAGACGCCGGTCAGCGTGGACTCCATCCCTCTGGAGTGGGATCACACCGTGGACGTGGGGGGGTCTTCGTCGCACGAGGAGGACGAGGACGCCACCTTCTACAGCGCTCTGTCAGGTAAACAAAGAAAATAACTGTGTTTTATAACATATATTAATTTATTAAAACAGCTGATGAGAGTCTGGAAGTTTGTTGACGACTCTAAATGCTCACAGTTTCTAGCTAATCATCTGACAGGAGTTCTTCTGGGTCATTTATACCAAATTACCAGGCTCCTTCTACTAAACCGGCTCTGATTCACCTGAAATTTTTACCGCATAAAATCTGAGTAGTTACGAAGATATCTGTAAAATATTAGCTTCATGTATTAAATACTTTCTGAGATTTTAGATTTTTAAAAGTTGCCCTTTCTGCAGGTCTTTTTCACACATTTGGAGTCCGTTTGAACGACAACATCTCAGGAACCGTTAAAGATAAAAGCCTGAACCTTTCCCTGCCATTTCTCATCATGTCACTGATTCAGAACCTGTAATATCGGACAAACGGATCAAATAATTTCTGACTACGGGTGAATTAATGTGAAAACAGACTGAAGCCGTCGTTAAAAGTCCCGCCTTTGAGCTCAGATGAACGATAAAGCTGATAAAGCACCATCACATGTAGCTGCATGTCACAATAATACAAACTGGACATGTTGAATACTTTTAAATTGGAAATACTTGATTGTAAAAATGACAAAAAAGTTCAGCTTTCATGACTGATGAGCAGGTTTGAGAAGTTGTACAACAGAAACAATAACGTTGGTGGATAGTTTGATCCAAGTAGAACTAATTCACCCATAATTAAAGATTATTAGTTGACATTGCAACATTGCAGATTCTGAATCAGTGACATGATGAGAAACAACAGTGAAAATGTTAGTTTTTTGTCTTCAATAGTTCCTGAGATGTTGTATGTCGCTGTACCGGTCCGTCGTGGTGAAGAAGGAGCTAAGCCAAAAGGCGACGCTCTGTATTTACCTGTCAATCTACGTTCCGACTCTCACCTGTGGTTATGAGCTTTGGGTCACGACGGAAAGAACAAGATCCCGGATACAAGCGATCGTAATGAGTTTACTCCGCAGGGTGGCCGGAATTAGAGATAGGGTGAGGATCTCGGAGTAAAGAGGCAGCTGGGGTGGCTTGGGCATCTGTTCCAGTTGGCTCCTGGACGCCTCTCTAGGAAGGTGTTCCTGGCATGTCCCACCAGGAGGAGGCCTCGGGGTAGACCTGCTGGAGGGACTATGTCTCTGGGCTGGCCTGGGAACGCCTCGGGGTCCCACTGGAAGAGCTGGAGGAGGTGTCTGGGGCGAAGGAAGTCTGGGCCTCTCTGCTTAGACTGCTGCCCCCGCGAGTGGTAACATTTTCTGTACCGAAGAAGGAGCTAAGCCAAAAGGCAATGCTCTCGATTTACCGGTCAATCTACGTTCCGACTCTCACCTATGGTCATGAGCTTTGGGTCACGACCGAAAGAACGACATCCCGGATACAAGCGATCGTAATGAGTTTACTCCGCAGGGTGGCTGGACTTAGAGATAGGGTGAGGAGTTCAGTCACCAGGGAGGAGCTTAGAGTGAGGAGTCAGCTGAGGTGGCTCGGGCATCTCTAGGAAGGTGTTCCTGGCATGTCCCACCAGGAGGAGGCCTTGGAGAAGACTTCGGACACGCTGGAGGGACTATGTCTCTCGGCTGGCCTGGGAACACCTCGGGGTCCCACCGGAAGAGCTGGAGGAGGTGTCTGGGGCGAGGGAAGTCTGGGCCTCTCTGCTTAGACTGCTGCCCCCGTGAGTGGTAACATTTTCTGTCCTGAAGAAGGAGCTAAGCCAAAAGGCAACGCTCTCGATTTACCAGTCAGTCTACTTTCCGACTCTCCCCTATGGTCATGAGCTTTGGGTCAAGACCAAAAGAACAACAACCCGGATACAAGCGATCGTAATGAGTTTACTCCGCAGGGTGGCTGGAATTAGAGATAGGGTGAGGATCTCAGACACCAAGGAGGAGCTTAGAGTGAGGAGTCAGCTGAGGTGGCTCGGGCATCTGTTCCGGTTGGCTCCTGGACGCCTCTCTAGGAAGGGGTTCTGGGTATGTCCCACCAGGAGGAGGCCTTGGAGAAGACCTTGGACACGCTGGAGGGACTATGTCTCTCGGCTGGCCTGGGAACACCTCGGGGTTCCACTGGAAGAGCTGGAGGAGGTGTCTGGGGCGAGGGAAGTCTGGGCATCTCTGCTTAGACTGCTGCCTCCGCGAACCGACCCCGGATAAGCGGAAGACGATGGATGGATATTGTCGTTCAAACAGCCTCAAATTTCAATGTCTGAAAAAACCTGCTGGAAGTGGGTCGACAGGCGACTTTTCTTAGATTATCTCAGAAGATATGAAGCTGAATTCTACAAACATCTTTATAAGTATCCACATTTTATGCCATAAAATGTTCAGGTAAATCAGGAGAAATTGTTCTAAACACCTGATGATTCAGGATGGACTGATCGCTCTCTGCTCCTGCGTCTGATAACTCCTCAGAGTTTCCAGACCTCCCTGAATCCCCCACAGAGCGGCAGCCGTCCGTTAACCTCCCTCTTTCTTCCAGATGTGCGGGTGACAGAAAGCTCAGGGTGTTTCCTTAAAGCGACTGTCAGGGCAGTGAGAGCAGCGTCCGGTAGGCACTGAGCCTCCTGCATGTTCCGCTGCGTCGCCGTGTGCTCGTTTTACCCCGCATCCCGTCTCCTAGCAACCGCAAAAGCCATCCAGCCGCATCCTCCATCACACCTGACTCAGCACCTGTGTTTTATCTTTCTACTTAGTCCTACCTGAAGTCACAGATGTGTCTTTGCACTGCTGCAGGAATGACGTTCACGACACCTGCATGACGCTTGTGTGGATTTAAGTTTCTCTTTTAGTGCATTTGTGGTTCGTTGACGTTGTTTTTGCATGTTATATTTTGTGCATGAGTCACATGGTTGACGAAAGACACTTCAGCTTCTGTCTTTCCGTTGCTGCTCAGTTGTTTGGTCTTTATTTCTCACGTCTTTTTTTTTTTACGCTCGTGTTGCATCTTCTGTCTCCTCAGTGAAGTCAGTGACCGATCCGCCCAGCTGGCACCAACCGGGTTCTCCGGAGAGGAAACGGGTTCCCAGAGACATCATCCGAGGCCTTAGTTCGTCCCCGACACACACCGGCAGCTCTCCCTATAACCAGCAAGGCTACGTAAGAACGCACAAACACTCCAGTGGACGGGCTGAGATGTAGTTTCCAGGACGGATATGGATAAAATGTTGTTGATAATGAAGGAAGAACACCAGGAATCAAAGTGTGTTTGCAGTAAAAATGAAAATCCACAGTTAAAATAACACAAACTCTAATACAAACTAATTAAAATGCTTGTTTATTTATGTTTTACGTGTTGAATTAAAAGACAGCTTCTCAACGTTTACCCCTCAGTGTCGATTTGCCGCATCAGAGGCACAAACGACGCATTTTTGAACTGGCTTATTTCATCAGACGTCTGCAGAAGCTATTAAACGTGGAAAAAGTGCCGCGGTTGAGACGATTAACGGTCCGTGTCTTCAGGTGAAGCTGATGTCGGAGTGCAGCGGCAGCATCGACACCGTGAAGAGGGTCAAACTGATCCTGAACGATGACGAGGAGCTGGAGGACGGAGGTCTGACCGGCAGCACAGCCAGCAAACAGACCGGCACCGGTACGTAGATGAAGGCCGAGGCGCCATGTTTAGTTCCACTAGTCTCTCCTCTGCTCTGCTCATCATCTGTAGGAAGATGTTCCTCCATGCTGGATGTATCTCCAACTACTGTCTCCTCTGTTCACTGTTTCTGAGCCATGCTGCTTTTATTTATTGATCCAGTAGGTTGGATTGTTCTACGTTGCTCTGTGGAAACACTGCCTGCAGTTCAACCTGAAATCTCTCAGGATGTTTGTCTTGCATCTGTTGGTTGCTGTTCAGTGAGTCATGGCTTTACAGTTGAGCGGAGGAGCTCAGAATGTTTTGTTTTGTACAAGATTTGGTCGATGCAAGCGTTTTATTTTTAGTGAATTATTTAATGAAGCATGTAGAATAAAGCATCAGCTCATATTTGGTGAATTCTTCCAACAGGACAGCATGTTACAGGAGTTCAAGGACCATCAGAAGGGCCAGAATGTTTAGGTTTCACAGGATTTAGATGCAAATGGCTTATTTTTGGCTAATTGTAACTGCATGCCACATACGAGTAGTTCAAGTACCGTCAGAAAGTTGAAAATCCGATGATTTTTCAGAGTTTCCAGCTCTGATAAATGCAGATTTTTTCAAAGATAATGTGCTTTTCAAATAAAATTGGCCTTGTTATGGGGTTCAGAGGGTTAACATGTTAACATTTCATCGTGTTTCTTCAGGTGTGATCGAGCGCTGGGAGCTGCTGCAAGTCCCGAAGTTCTCCAACAAGCCGGACGTGAAGCAGGACCTGGAGCAGTGGCAGAAGCTCAACTCGGACCTGGGTGATGTCACTTCCTGGTTGGGCCGAGTGCTGCCGGAGCTGGAGAGGCTGCAGAGAATCGCTCCGTCCACGAGCATCCGAGACATCGAGGTCAACATCAGGAAGCTGAAGGTCAGAGGCTTGGTTCATACGATAACTTATACGACTATAGTATGATGTTTGTTTTTGGAAGATTTTGTGAGGACATACTATACGATGAGGTTTTTGGCAAAGTTTTTGACAACATGCTATACAATGACGTTTTGAGACCTTTTTTTTTTTTTTAGATTTATTTTTGGCCTTTTTGCCTTTATTGGAGAGGACAGGACAGTGGATAGAGTCAGAAACGGGAGAAAGCGGGGAAATACATGCGGTAAATGGCCGAGGTCGGACTCGAACCCGGCACAGCCGCGGCGCCTCTGGATGTGGGTCACGCGACATAACCACTAGGCTATTGGGGGGCCCGTTTTGAGACCATTTTTGACGACATACTATACTATGACGTTTTTGCAACATTTTTGAAGACATACTATATGATGACGTTTTGAGGCCGTTTTTCACAACATGCTATACTATGAGGTTTTGACAAAAATTTTGACATACTAGACTATGACATTTTGTGGCCGTTTTTGATGACATACGATACTATGACGTTTCAAGACCATTTTTGATAGCGTGCTATACTATGATGTTTTAAGGCTGTTTTTCATGACATACTATACTATGATGTTTTTGACAAAATTTTTGAACACATACTATAATATCACATTTTTGACAACATTTTTGACGACATACTATGCCTAGACGTTTTGTGGCCATTTTTGACGACATACTATACTATGACGTTTTGAGGCTATTTTTAACGACATACTATACTATGATGTTTTTGACAAAATTTTTGAACACATACTATAATATCACATTTTTTACAACATTTTTGACGACATACTATACTTAGACATTTTGAGGCCATTTTTGACGACATACTATACTATGACGTTTTGAGGCCATTTTGGACGACATACTGTACTATGACGTTTTTGGCAAAATTTTTGACGACATAATATACTATGATGTTTTGAGGCCATTTTGGACGACATACTATACTATGACGTTTTTGGCAAAATTTTTGACGACATAATATACTATGACGTTTTGAGGCCATTTTTGAAGACCTAAAGTACTATGACGTTTTGAGGCCATGTTTGACGACATACTATACTATGAGGTTTTCAGGCCATTTTGGACGACATACTATACTATGACGTTTTGAGGCCATTTTTCACGACATACTATACTATGACGTTTTGAGGCCGGTTTTGACGAAATACTATACTATGACGTTTTGAGACAATTTTTGACGACATACTATACTATGAAGTTTTGAGGCCATTTTTCACGACATACTATACTATGACGTTTTTGGCAACATTTTCGACGACATACTATACTATGACGTTTTGAGGCCGTTTTTGACGACATACTTTACTATGACGTTTTGAGGCCGTTTTTGACGACATACTATACTATGACGTTTTGAGACAATTTTGGACGACATACTATACTATGACGTTTTGGCAACATTTTTGACGACATACTATACTATGACGTTTTGAGGCCATTTTTCACGACATACTATACTATGACGTTTTGAGGCCGTTTTAGACGACATACTATACTATGACGTTTTTGGCAACATTTTCGACGACATACTATACTATGACGTTTTGAGGCCGTTTTTGACGAAATACTATACTATGACGTTTTGAGGCCGTTTTAGACGACATACTATACTATGACGTTTTTGGCAACATTTTCGACAACATACTATACTATGACATTTTGGCAACATTTTCGACGACATACTGTACTATGACGTTTTGAGGCCATTTTTCACGACATACTATACTATGACGTTTTGAGGCCGTTTTAAACGACATACTATACTATGACGTTTTGAGGCCATTTTTCACGACATACTATACTATGACGTTTTTGGCAACATTTTCGACGACATACTATACTATGACGTTTTGAGACAATTTTTGACGACATACTTTCCCATGATGTTTTGAGGCCGTTATTGACAACAGACTATACTATGACGTTTTTGGCAACATTTTCGACGACATACTATACTATGACGTTTTGAGGCCGTTTTTGACAACATACTATACTGACATTTTGACGCCGTTTTAGACGACATACTATACTATGACGTTTTGAGGCCATTTTTCACGACATACTATACTATGACGTTTTTGGCAACATTTTCGACGACATACTATACTATGACGTTTTTGGCAACATTTTCGACGACATACTATACTATGACGTTTTGGCAACATTTTCGACGACATACTATACTATGACGTTTTTGGCAAAATTTTTGACGACAATCTATACTATGACGTTTTGAGGCCGTTTTAGACGACATACTATACTATGACGTTTTTGGCAACATTTTGGACGACATACTATACTATGACGTTTTGAGGCCATTTTTCACAACATACTATAATATGACGTTTTGAGGCCGGTTTTGACGAAATACTATACTATGACGTTTTGAGACAATTTTTGACGACATACTATACTATGAAGTTTTGAGGCCATTTTTCACGACATACTATACTATGACGTTTTTGGCAACATTTTCGACGACATACTATACTATGACGTTTTGAGACAATTTTTGACGACATACTATACTATGACATTTTGAGGCCGTTTTAGACGACATACTATACTATGACGTTTTTGGCAACATTTTCGACGACATACTATACTATGACGTTTTGAGGCCGTTTGTGACAACATACTATACTGTGACATTTTGAGGCCGTTTTAGACGACATACTATACTATGACGTTTTGAGGCCATTTTTGACGACATACTATACTATGACGTTTTGAGGGTATTTTTGACGACATACTATACTATGACGTTTTGAGGCCATTTTTGAAGACATACTGCACTATGACATTTTGAGGTTATTTTTGACGACATACTACACTGACGTTTTGAGGCCGTTTTTGACGACATGCTTTTCTATGACATTTTTAGGCAACTTTTCACGACATACTATATTATGACGTTTTTGATGCCGTTTTTGACGACATACTATACTATGATGTTTTGAGGCCATTTTGGACGACATACTATACTATGACGTTTTTGGCAAAATTTTTGACGACATAATATACTATGACGTTTTGAGGCCATTTTTCATGACAAACTATACTATGACGTTTTGAGGCCGTTTTTGACGACATACTATACTATGACGTTTTGAGGCTATTTTTGACGACATACTATACTATGACATTTTTGGCAACATTTTCGACGACATACTATACTATGACGTTTTGAGGCCGTTTTTGAAAAAACATACTATACTGACATTTTGAGGCCGTTTTAGACGACATACTATACTATGACGTTTTGAGGCCATTTTTCACGACATACTATACTATGACGTTTTTGGCAACATTTTCGACGACATACTATACTATGACGTTTTGAGGGTATTTTTGACGACATACTATACTATGACGTTTTGAGGCCATTTTTGAAGACATACTGCACTATGACATTTTGAGGTTATTTTTGACGACATACTACACTGACGTTTTGAGGCCGTTTTTGACGACATGCTTTTCTATGACATTTTTAGGCAATTTTTCACGACATACTATATTATGACGTTTTTGATGCCGTTTTTGACGACATACTATACTATGATGTTTTGAGGCCATTTTGGACGACATACTATACTATGATGTTTTGAGGCCATTTTGGACGACATACTATACTATGACGTTTTTGGCAAAAATTTTGACGACATACTATACTATGACGTTTTTGGCAAAATTTTTGACGACATAATATACTATGACGTTTTGAGGCCATTTTTCACGACAAACTATACTATGACGTTTTGAGGCCGTTTTTGACGACATACTATACTATGACGTTTTGAGGCTATTTTTGACGACATACTATACTATGACGTTTTTGGCAACATTTTCGACGACATACTATACTATGACGTTTTGAGGCCGTTTTTGAAAAAACATACTATACTGACATTTTGAGGCCGTTTTAGACGACATACTATACTATGACGTTTTGAGGCCATTTTTCACGACATACTATACTATGACGTTTTTGGCAACATTTTCGACGACATACTATACTATGACGTTTTTGGCAACATTTTCGACGACATACTATACTATGACGTTTTGGCAACATTTTCGACGACATACTATACTATGACGTTTTTGGCAACATTTTTGACGACAATCTATACTATGACGTTTTGAGGCCATTTTTCACGACATACTATACTATGACGTTTTGAGGCCATTTTTCACGACATACTATACTATGACGTTTTTGGCAATATTTTCGACGACATACTATACTATGACGTTTTGAGGCCGTTTTTGACGACATACTATACTATGACGTTTTGAGACAATTTTGGACGACATACTATACTATGACGTTTTGGCAACATTTTTGACGACATACTATACTATGACGTTTTGAGGCCGTTTTCGACGACATACTATACTATGACGTTTTTGGCAACATTTTCGACGACATCCTATACTATGATGTTTTGAGACAATTTTTGACGACATACTATACTATGACATTTTGAGGCCGTTTTAGACGACATACTATACTATGACGTTTTTGGCAACATTTTCGACGACATACTATACTATGACGTTTTGAGGCCGTTTTTGACAACATACTATACTGTGACATTTTGAGGCCGTTTTAGACGACATACTATACTATGACGTTTTGAGGCCATTTTTGACGACATACTATACTATGACGTTTTGAGGCCGTTTTTGACGACATACTATACTATGAGGTTTTGAGGCCATTTTGGACGACATACTATACTATGACGTTTTTGGCAAAATCTTTGACGACATACTATACTATGACGTTTTGAGGGTATTTTTGACGACATACTATACTATGACGTTTTGAGGGTATTTTTGACGACATACTATACTATGACGTTTTGAGGCCATTTTTGAAGACATACTATACTATGACGTTTTGAGGCCATTTTTGAAGACATACTGTACTATGACGTTTTGAGGCCGTTTTTGACGACATACTATACTATGATGTTTTGAGGCCATTTTGGACGACATACTATACTATGACGTTTTTGGCAAAATTTTTGACGACATACTATACTATGACGTTTTTGGCAAAATTTTTTACGACATCATATACTATGACGTTTTGAGGCCATTTTGAAGACATAATATACTATGACGTTTTGAGGCCATGTTTGACGACATACTATACTATGACGTTTTGAGACAATTTTTGGCGACATACTATACTATGATGTTTTGAGGCCATTTTGGACGACATACTATGCTATGACGTTTTTGGCAAAATTTTTGACGACATAATATACTATGACGTTTTGAGGCCATTTTTGAAGACATAATATACTATGACGTTTTGAGGCCATGTTTGACGACATACTATACTATGACGTTTTGAGGCCATTTTTGGCGACATACTATACTATGACGTTTTGAGGCCGTTTTTGACGACATACTATACTATGAGGTTTTGAGGCCATTTTGGACGACATACTATACTATGACGTTTTGAGGCCATTTTTGGCGACATACTATACTATGATGTTTTGAGGCCATTTTGGACGACATACTATACTATGAGGTTTTGAGGCCATGTTGGACAACATACTATACTATGACGTTTTTGGCAAAATTTTTGACGACATACTATACTATGACGTTTTGAGGGTATTTTTGACGACATACTATACTATGACGTTTTGAGGCCATTTTTGAAGACATACTACACTATGACGTTTTGAGGCCATTTTTGACGACATAATATACGTTGTGGCAACATTTTTGACGACATACTATACTATGAGGTTTTCAGGCCATTTTGGACGACATACTATACTATGACGTTTTTGGCAAAATTTTTGACGACATACTATACTATTTTGTTTTGAGGCCCTTTTTGACGACATACTATACTATGACGTTTTGAGGCCATTTTTGACGACATAATATACGTTTTGGCAACATTTTTGACGACATACTATACTATGATGTTTTGAGGCCATTTTGGACGACATACTATATTATGACGTTTTGAGGGTATTTTTGAGGACATACTATACTATGACGTTTTTGGCAACATTTTCGACGACATACTATACTATGACGTTTTGAGACAATTTTTGACGACATACTTTCCCATGATGTTTTGAGGCCGTTATTGACAACAGACTATACTATGACGTTTTTGGCAACATTTTCGACGACATACTATACTATGACGTTTTGAGGGTATTTTTGACGACATACTATACTATGACGTTTTGAGGCCATTTTTGAAGACATACTGCACTATGACATTTTGAGGTTATTTTTGACGACATACTACACTGACGTTTTGAGGCCGTTTTTGACGACATGCTTTTCTATGACATTTTTAGGCAATTTTTCACGACATACTATATTATGACATTTTTGATGCCGTTTTTGACGACATACTATACTATGATGTTTTGAGGCCATTTTGGACGACATACTATACTATGACGTTTTTGGCAAAATTTTTGACGACATAATATACTATGACGTTTTGAGGCCATTTTTCATGAGAAACTATACTATGACGTTTTGAGGCCGTTTTTGACGACATACTATACTATGACGTTTTGAGGCTATTTTTGACGACATACTATACTATGACATTTTTGGCAACATTTTCGACGACATACTATACTATGACGTTTTGAGGCCGTTTTTGAAAAAACATACTATACTGACATTTTGAGGCCGTTTTAGACGACATACTATACTATGACGTTTTGAGGCCATTTTTCACGACATACTATACTATGACGTTTTTGGCAACATTTTCGACGACATACTATACTATGACGTTTTGAGGGTATTTTTGACGACATACTATACTATGACGTTTTGAGGCCATTTTTGAAGACATACTGCACTATGACATTTTGAGGTTATTTTTGACGACATACTACACTGACGTTTTGAGGCCGTTTTTGACGACATGCTTTTCTATGACATTTTTAGGCAATTTTTCACGACATACTATATTATGACGTTTTTGATGCCGTTTTTGACGACATACTATACTATGATGTTTTGAGGCCATTTTGGACGACATACTATACTATGATGTTTTGAGGCCATTTTGGACGACATACTATACTATGACGTTTTTGGCAAAAATTTTGACGACATACTATACTATGACGTTTTTGGCAAAATTTTTGACGACATAATATACTATGACGTTTTGAGGCCATTTTTCACGACAAACTATACTATGACGTTTTGAGGCCGTTTTTGACGACATACTATACTATGACGTTTTGAGGCTATTTTTGACGACATACTATACTATGACGTTTTTGGCAACATTTTCGACGACATACTATACTATGACGTTTTGAGGCCGTTTTTGAAAAAACATACTATACTGACATTTTGAGGCCGTTTTAGACGACATACTATACTATGACGTTTTGAGGCCATTTTTCACGACATACTATACTATGACGTTTTTGGCAACATTTTCGACGACATACTATACTATGACGTTTTTGGCAACATTTTCGACGACATACTATACTATGACGTTTTGGCAACATTTTCGACAACATACTATACTATGACGTTTTTGGCAACATTTTTGACGACAATCTATACTATGACGTTTTGAGGCCATTTTTCACGACATACTATACTATGACGTTTTGAGGCCATTTTTCACGACATACTATACTATGACGTTTTTGGCAATATTTTCGACGACATACTATACTATGACGTTTTGAGGCCGTTTTTGACGACATACTATACTATGACGTTTTGAGACAATTTTGGACGACATACTATACTATGACGTTTTGGCAACATTTTTGACGACATACTATACTATGACGTTTTGAGGCCGTTTTCGACGACATACTATACTATGACATTTTTGGCAACATTTTCGACGACATACTATACTATGACGTTTTGAGACAATTTTTGACGACATACTATACTATGAAGTTTTGAAGCCATTTTTGACGACATACCATACTATGACGTTTTGATGCCATTTTTGACGACATACTATACTATGACGTTTTTGGCAACATTTTCGACGACATACTATACTATGACATTTTGAGGCCGTTTTAGACGACATACTATACTATGACGTTTTTGGCAACATTTTCGACGACATACTATACTATGACGTTTTGAGGCCATTTTTCACGACATACTATACTATGACGTTTTGAGGCCGTTTTAGACGACATACTATACTATGACGTTTTGAGGCCATTTTTCACGACATACTATACTATGACGTTTTTGGCAACATTTTCGACGACATCCTATACTATGATGTTTTGAGACAATTTTTGACGACATACTATACTATGACATTTTGAGGCCGTTTTAGACGACATACTATACTATGACGTTTTTGGCAACATTTTCGACGACATACTATACTATGACGTTTTGAGGCCGTTTTTGACAACATACTATACTGTGACATTTTGAGGCCGTTTTAGACGACATACTATACTATGACGTTTTGAGGCCATTTTTGACGACATACTATACTATGACGTTTTGAGGCCGTTTTTGACGACATACTATACTATGAGGTTTTGAGGCCATTTTGGATGACATACTATACTATGACGTTTTTGGCAAAATCTTTGACGACATACTATACTATGACGTTTTGAGGGTATTTTTGACGACATACTATACTATGACGTTTTGAGGGTATTTTTGACGACATACTATACTATGACGTTTTGAGGCCATTTTTGAAGACATACTATACTATGATGTTTTGAGGCCATTTTGGACGACATACTATACTATGACGTTTTTGGCAAAATTTTTGACGACATACTATACTATGACGTTTTTGGCAAAATTTTTTACGACATCATATACTATGACGTTTTGAGGCCATTTTGAAGACATAATATACTATGACGTTTTGAGGCCATGTTTGACGACATACTATACTATGACGTTTTGAGACAATTTTTGGCGACATACTATACTATGATGTTTTGAGGCCATTTTGGACGACATACTATACTATGACGTTTTTGGCAAAATTTTTGACGACATAATATACTATGACGTTTTGAGGCCATTTTTGAAGACATAATATACTATGACGTTTTCAGGCCATGTTTGACGACATACTATACTATGACGTTTTGAGGCCATTTTTGGCGACATACTATACTATGACGTTTTGAGGCCGTTTTTGACGACATACTATACTATGAGGTTTTGAGGCCATTTTGGACGACATACTATACTATGACGTTTTGAGGCCATTTTTGGCGACATACTATACTATGATGTTTTGAGGCCATTTTGGACGACATACTATACTATGAGGTTTTGAGGCCATGTTGGACAACATACTATACTATGACGTTTTTGGCAAAATTTTTGACGACATACTATACTATGACGTTTTGAGGGTATTTTTGACGACATACTATACTATGACGTTTTGAGGCCGTTTTTGACGACATGCTTTTCTATGACGTTTTTAGGCAATTTTTCAAGACATCCTATATTATGACGTTTTTGAGGCCGTTTTTGACGACATACTATACGTTTTGGCAACATTTTTGACGACATACTATACTATGATCTATGATTCATATAGTTTAATATCATCAATATTCTTATGATGGGTGCATTTGTTCATTTATTGAATGTTGATGTAGAGCAGCATCTTAACAAATTACTCAGAAAAGCCTGAATAACAGCTTGTGAACCTTAAATTTTGTTCTTAAAGTAGGAGACTCTGCATTAAAAACTTCGTTGCTTGTTTTCAATTTTCAAAGATTGTTATCTTTTATTTTTTGTGACACAGAAATGACTGGAAATGCTGTGTGGAAGAACTATGATGTTATAAGTCCTCGTGAAGAGAAAAGCTTAGAAATGTGATGTACATTCACATTTATGTAGTTTTTATTATATTTTAAGTTTCATACAGTTCTTATTTGCATTTTTAGCCGTTTGAAGCTTGTCTTTTTTTGGGTGTAAGGAAATACAAACAACAATGCAACAAAATCATAACTTTATTTCTGTCAACATCAAATGTAATCTTTCCTCTGCTTTATGCAGGACATGCAGAAGACCTTCAACAGCTACAAGTGTCTGATGATCTCCGTCAACCTGAGCAGCCGTTACTTCCTGCGAGGCGACAGCGCCGAGCTGCAGGAGCTGCAGGAAGCTCTGAGTTCAGCCAATCACAGCTGGACGCAGGCCTGCGGTGGTCTGGAGAGCTGGGAGAGGAGGCTGCACTCGGCACTCATGCAGTGTCAGGTCAGAAATGCAGATTTTACTGTGTGTCATCCGGAATATTCTGTTTACTTGACTCAGTGAACATTCTGCAGTTTCACACATTTACAGAACTTAGGGAAAGCGTTCGCCCCCCGTCAAAGTTTCCTCTTTTATTGCTTTTCAATACAATGTCGAATTAATATCAAGAATTTCCAGAAAAACACTTTCTCATAGCAATTATTTAAAAAAAAAAAAAAAAACGAAATTAATTGATTGCGTAACTTCATCTCCCTTGGGACGGTTATTACATTCACAGCATGTCATTACAAATGCAATAAAACAACATATTCTCGCATTTTGTCAAGGAATGTCAAAAGACGTAATGGTATAGTATGTTGTCAAAGATGTTATAAAAACATCATAGTTTAGTATGTCGTTAAGAATGGTGTCAAAAAGGTCAGAGTACAATAGGTCACTAAAAAGGGTCTCAAGACGTCATACTATAGTGTGTCGTCAAAAATGGCCTCAAAACGTCATAGTATAGTATGTCGTCCAAAATGTTGCCAAAAACGTCATAGTATAGTATGTCGTCAAAAATGGCCTCAAAACGTCATAGTATAGTATGTCGTCCAAAATGTTGCCAAAAACGTCATAGTATAGTATGTCGTCAAAAACGGCCTCAAAACGTCACAGTAAAGTGTGTCGTCAAAAACGGCCTCAAAACGTCATAGTATAGTATGTCGTCGCAAATGTTGTCAAAAACGTCATAGTATAGTATGTCGTGAAAAATGGCCTCAAAACGTCATAGTATAGTATGCCGTCAAAAACGGCCTCAAAACTTCATAGTATAGTATGTCGTCGAAAATGGCCTCAAAACGTCAAAGTATAGGATGTCGTGAAAAATTGTCTCAAAACTTCATAGTATAGTATGCCGTCAAAAACGGCCTCAAAACTTCATAGTATAGTATGTCGTCGAAAATGGCCTCAAAACGTCATAGTATAGTATGTCGTGAAAAATTGTCTCAAAACTTCATAGTATAGTATGCCGTCAAAAACGGCCTCAAAACTTCATAGTATAGTATGTCGTCAAAAACGGCCTCAAAACGTCATAGTATAGTATGTCGTCAAAAATGTTGCCAAAACGTCATAGTATAGTATGTCGTCAAAAATTGTCTCAAAACGTCATAGTATAGTATGTCGTCAAAAATGGCCTCAAAACGTCATAGTATAGTATGTCGTCGAAAATGGCCTCAAAACGTCAAAGTATAGGATGTCGTGAAAAATTGTCTCAAAACTTCATAGTATAGTATGCCGTCAAAAACGGCCTCAAAACTTCATAGTATAGTATGTCGTCGAAAATGGCCTCAAAACGTCATAGTATAGTATGTCGTGAAAAATTGTCTCAAAACTTCATAGTATAGTATGCCGTCAAAAACGGCCTCAAAACTTCATAGTATAGTATGTCGTCAAAAACGGCCTCAAAACGTCATAGTATAGTATGTCGTCAAAAATGTTGCCAAAACGTCATAGTATAGTATGTCGTCAAAAATTGTCTCAAAACGTCATAGTATAGTATGTCGTCAAAAATGGCCTCAAAACGTCATAGTATAGTATGTCGTCGAAAATGGCCTCAAAACGTCATAGTATAGTATGTCGTCGAAAACGGCCTCAAAACGTCATAGTATAGTATGTCGTGAAAAATTGTCACAAAACGTCATAGTATAGTATGTCGTCGAAAATGTTGCCAAAACGTCATAGTATAGTATGTTGTCAAAAACGGCCTCAAAACATCATGGTAAAGTATGTCGTCGAAAATGTTGCCAAAAACGTCATAGTATAGTATGTCGTGAAAAATGGCCTCAAAACGTCATAGTATAGTATGTCGTGAAAAATTGTCTCAAAACTTCATAGTATAGTATGCCGTCAAAAACGGCCTCAAAACGTCATAGTATAGTATGTCGTCGAAAATGTTGTCAAAAATGTCATAGTATAGTATGTCGTCGAAAATGTTGTCAAAGACGTCATGGTATAGTATGTCGTCAAAAATGTTGCCAAAAACGTCATGGTATAGTATGTCGTCCAAAACGGCCTCAAAACGTCATAGTATAGTATGTCGTGAAAAATGGCCTCAAAACGTCATAGTATAGTATGTCGTCGAAAATGGCCTCAAAACGTCATAGTATAGTATGTCGTCGAAAACGGCCTCAAAACGTCATAGTATAGTATGTCGTCAAAAATGTTGCCAAAAACGTCATAGTATAGCATGTCGTCAAAAACGGCCTCAAAACGTCATTGTAAATTATGTCGTCAAAAATTGTCTCAAAACGTCATAGTATCGTATGTCGTGAAAAATGGCCTCAAAACGTCATAGTATAGTATGTCGTCCAAAATGTTGCCAAAAACGTCATAGTATAGTATGTCGTCGAAAATGTTGCCAAAAACGTCATAGTATAGTATGTCCTGAAAAATGGCCTCAAAACGTCATAGTATAGTATGTCGTCTAAAACGGCCTCAAAATGTCATAGTATAGTATGTTGTCAAAAACGGCCTCAAAACGTCATAGTATAGTATGTCGTCGAAAATGTTGCCAAAAACGTCATAGTATAGTATGTTGTCAAAAACGGCCTCAAAACATCATAGTATAGTATGTCGTCGAAAATGTTGCCAAAAACGTCATAGTATAGTATGTCGTGAAAAATGGCCTCAAAACGTCATAGTATAGTATGTCGTCAAAAACGGCCTCAAAACGTCATAGTATAGTATGTCGTCAAAAACGGCCTCAAAACGTCATAGTATAGTATGTCGTCGAAAATGTTGCCAAAATGTCATAGTATAGTATGTCGTGAAAAATGGCCTCAAAACGTCATAGTATAGTATGTCGTCTAAAACGGCCTCAAAACGTCATAGTATAGTATGTCGTCAAAAACGGCCTCAAAACGTCATAGTATAGTATGTCGTCGAAAATGTTGCTAAAATGTCATAGTATAGTATGTCGTGAAAAATGGCCTCAAAACGTCATAGTATAGTATGTCGTCTAAAACGGCCTCAAAACGTCATAGTATAGTATGTCGTCAAAAACGCTGCCAAATATGTCATAGTTTAGTATGTCGTCAAAAATGTTGCCAAAAACGTCATAGTATAGTATGTTGTCAAAAACGGCCTCAAAACATCATGGTAAAGTATGTCGTCGAAAATGTTGCCAAAAACGTCATAGTATAGTATGTCGTGAAAAATGGCCTCAAAACGTCATAGTATAGTATGTCGTGAAAAATTGTCTCAAAACTTCATAGTATAGTATGCCGTCAAAAACGGCCTCAAAACGTCATAGTATAGTATGTCGTCGAAAATGTTGTCAAAAATGTCATAGTATAGTATGTCGTCGAAAATGTTGTCAAAGACGTCATGGTATAGTATGTCGTCAAAAATGTTGCCAAAAACGTCATGGTATAGTATGTCGTCCAAAACGGCCTCAAAACGTCATAGTATAGTATGTCGTGAAAAATGGCCTCAAAACGTCATAGTATAGTATGTCGTCGAAAATGGCCTCAAAACGTCATAGTATAGTATGTCGTCGAAAACGGCCTCAAAACGTCATAGTATAGTATGTCGTCAAAAATGTTGCCAAAAACGTCATAGTATAGCATGTCGTCAAAAACGGCCTCAAAACGTCATTGTAAATTATGTCGTCAAAAATTGTCTCAAAACGTCATAGTATCGTATGTCGTGAAAAATGGCCTCAAAACGTCATAGTATAGTATGTCGTCCAAAATGTTGCCAAAAACGTCATAGTATAGTATGTCGTCGAAAATGTTGCCAAAAACGTCATAGTATAGTATGTCCTGAAAAATGGCCTCAAAACGTCATAGTATAGTATGTCGTCTAAAACGGCCTCAAAATGTCATAGTATAGTATGTTGTCAAAAACGGCCTCAAAACGTCATAGTATAGTATGTCGTCGAAAATGTTGCCAAAAACGTCATAGTATAGTATGTTGTCAAAAACGGCCTCAAAACATCATAGTATAGTATGTCGTCGAAAATGTTGCCAAAAACGTCATAGTATAGTATGTCGTGAAAAATGGCCTCAAAACGTCATAGTATAGTATGTCGTCAAAAACGGCCTCAAAACGTCATAGTATAGTATGTCGTCAAAAACGGCCTCAAAACGTCATAGTATAGTATGTCGTCGAAAATGTTGCCAAAATGTCATAGTATAGTATGTCATGAAAAATGGCCTCAAAACGTCATAGTATAGTATGTCGTCTAAAACGGCCTCAAAACGTCATAGTATAGTATGTCGTCAAAAACGGCCTCAAAACGTCATAGTATAGTATGTCGTCGAAAATGTTGCTAAAATGTCATAGTATAGTATGTCGTGAAAAATGGCCTCAAAACGTCATAGTATAGTATGTCGTCTAAAACGGCCTCAAAACGTCATAGTATAGTATGTCGTCAAAAACGCTGCCAAATATGTCATAGTTTAGTATGTCGTCAAAAATGTTGCCAAAAACGTCATAGTATAGTATGTTGTCAAAAACGGTCTCAAAACGTCATAGTATAGTATGTTGTCAAAAACGGCCTCAAAACGTCATAGTATAGTATGTCGACAAAAATTGTCTCAAAACGTCATAGTATAGTATGTCGTCAAAAATGTTGCCAAAAACGTCATAGGCAAAAACGCGGCAAAAACGTCATAGGCAAAAACGCTGCCAAAAATGTCATAGTTTAGTATGTCGTCAAAAATGTTGCCAAAAACCTCATAGTATAGCATGTCGACAAAAATTGTCTCAAAACGTCATAGTAAAGTATGTCGTCAACAATGTTGCCAAAAACGTCATAGTATAGTATGTCGTCAAAAATGTTGCCAAAAACGTCACAGTATAGTATGTCGTCAAAAATGTTGCCAAAAACGTCACAGTATAGTATGTCGTCAAAAATGGCCTCAAAACGTCATAGTACAGTATGTAGTCAAAAACTGCCTCAAAACGTCATAGTACAGTATGTCGTCAAAAATGTTGCCAAAAACGTCATAGGCAAAAACGCTGCCAAAAATGTCATAGTTTAGTATGTCGTCAAAAATGTTGCCAAAAACGCCATAGTATAGGATGTCGTCAAAAATGTTGCCAAAAACGTCATAGTATAGTACGTCGTCAAAAATGGCCTCAAAACGTCATGGTATAGTATGTCGTGAAAAATGGCCTCAAAACGTCATAGTATAGTATGTCGTCAAAAATGGCCTCAAAACGTCATAGTATAGTATGTCGTCAAAAATGTTGCCAAAAACCTCATAGTATAGTATGTCGTCAAAAATGTTGCCAAAAACGTCATAGTATAGTATGTCATCAAAAATGGCCTCAAAACGTCATAGTAAAGTATGTCGTCAAAAATGTTGCCAAAAACGTCATAGTATAGTATGTCGACAAAAATTGTCTCAAAACGTCATAGTATAGTATGTCGTGAAAAATGTTGCCCAAAACGCCATAGTATAGCATGTCGTCAAAAATGTTGCCAAAACGTCATAGTATAGTATGTCGTCAAAAATTGTCTCAAAACGTCATAGTATAGTATGTCGTGAAAAATGGCCTCAAAACGTCATAGTATAGTATGTCGTCAAAAACGCTGCCAAAAATGTCATAGTTTAGTATGTCGTCAAAAATGGCCTCAAAACGTCATAGTAAAGTATGTCGTCAAAAACGGCCTCAAAACGTCATAGTATAGTATGTCGTCAAAAATGGCCTCAGAACGTCATAGTATAGTATGTCATCAAAAATGTTGCCAAAAACGTCATAGTATAGTATGTCGTCAAAAATGTTGCCAAAAATGTCATAGTATAGTATGTAGTCAAAAACTGCCTCAAAACGTCATAGTACAGTATGTCGTCAAAAATGTTGCCAAAAACGTCATAGGCAAAAACGCGGCAAAAACGTCATAGGCAAAAACGCTGCCAAAAATGTCATAGTAAAGTATGTCGTCAAAAATGTTGCCAAAAACGCCATAGTATAGGATGTCGTCAAAAATGTTGCCAAAAACGCCATAGTATAGCATGTCGTCAAAAATGGCCTCAAAACGTCATAGTATAGTATGTCGTCAAAAATGTTGCCAAAAATGTCATAGTATAGTATGTCGTCAAAAACGGCCTCAAAACGTCATAGTATAGTATGTCGTCAAAAATGGCCTCAAAACGTCATAGTATAGTATGTCGTGAAAAATGGCCTCAAAACGTCATAGTATAGTATGTCGTCAAAAATGGCCTCAAAACGTCATAGTATAGTATGTCGTCAAAAATGTTGCAAAAAACGTCATAGTATAGCATGTCGTCAAAAACTGCCTCAAAACGTCATAGTATAGTATGTCGTCAAAAATGTTGCCAAAAACCTCATAGTATAGTATGTTGTCAAAAACGGCCTCAAAACGTCATAGTATAGTATGTCGTCAAAAATGTTGCCAAAAACGTCATAGTATAGTATGTCGACAAAAATTGTCTCAAAACGTCATAGTATAGTATGTCGTGAAAAATGTTGCCAAAAATGTCATAGTATAGTATGTCGTGAAAAATGTTGCCAAAAATGTCATAGTATAGTATGTCGTCAAAAACGGCCTCAAAACGTCATAGTATAGTATGTCGTCAAAAATGTTGCCAAAAACGCCATAGTATAGTATGTCGTCAAAAACGCTGCCAAAAATGTCATAGTTTAGTATGTCGTCAAAAATGGCCTCAAAACGTCATAGTAAAGTATGTCGTCAAAAACGGCCTCAAAACGTCATAGTATAGCATGTCGTCAAAAATGGCCTCAGAACGTCATAGTATAGTATGTCGTCAAAAACGGCCTCAAAACGTCATAGTATAGCATGTCGTCAAAAATGGCCTCAGAACGTCATAGTATAGTATGTCGTCAAAAATGTTGCCAAAAACGTCATAGTATAGTATGTCGTGAAAAATGTTGCCAAAAATGTCATAGTATAGTATGTCGTCAAAAACGGCCTCAAAACGTCATAGTATAGTATGTCGTCAAAAATGTTGCCAAAAACGTCATAGTATAGTATGTCGACAAAAATTGTCTCAAAACGTCATAGTATAGTATGTCGTGAAAAATGTTGCCAAAAATGTCATAGTATAGGATGTCGTGAAAAATGTTGCCAAAAATGTCATAGTATAGTATGTCGTCAAAAACGGCCTCAAAACGTCATAGTATAGCATGTCGTCAAAAATGTTGCCAAAAACGTCATAGTATAGTATGTCGACAAAAATTGTCTCAAAACGTCATAGTATAGTATGTCGTGAAAAATGTTGCCAAAAATGTCATAGTATAGTATGTCGTCAAAAATGTTGCCAAAAACATCACAGTATAGTATGTCGTCAAAAATGGCCTCAAAACGTCATAGTATAGTACGTAGTCAAAAACTGCCTCAAAACGTCATAGTATAGTATGTCGTCAAAAACGGCCACAAAACGTCATAGTATAGCATGTCGTGAAAAATGGCCTCAAAACGTCATAGTATAGCATGTTGTCAAAAATGTTGCCAAAAACGTCATAGGCAAAAACGCGGCAAAAACGTCATAGGCAAAAACGCTGCCAAAAATGTCATAGTATAGTATGTCGTGAAAAATGGCCTCAAAATGTCATAGTATGGGATGTCGTCAAAAACGCTGCCAAAAATGTCATAGTTTAGTATGTTGTCAAAAACGGCCACAAAATGTCATAGTACAGTATGTCGTCAAAAATGTTGCCAAAAACGCCATAGTATAGTATGTCGTCAAAAATTGTCTCAAAACGTCATAGTATAGCATGTTGTCAAAAACGCTGCCAAAAATGTCATAGTTTAGTATGTCGTCAAAAATGTTGCCAAAAACATCATAGTACAGTATGTTAATTAATGTGTTGTAAAAAATAATGTCATATCATATAGGTTAATTCATTATATTATACCTACCAACAAAGAAACAGCAGTCGTGCTTCAGTAAATTTGACTCCAGTGTTTCTGGTTCTTCAGGAGTTCCATGAGACTCTTCACTCTCTGCTGCTGTGGCTCGCTCAGGCCGAGAACAAACTTTACGCCGTGAACGTCGGAGACCTGTCGACTCCACGGTCCGTCCTGATGGAGCACCGAGACACTCTGACGGTGAGGAGGCCGTTCATCTTCAGTCATGCTGGGTTCAGGAGGAGGTCAATGAAGCTGGACCACCTCAGTAGAAGCTCTTTCAAGGGAGAAATAACTATTGCAAATAGAGCATAATTACTTAGTGTACAGAACAACGAAGCAGCAATCTTCTTAGTGCATTCACAAGTTCATCTATTAACACAGTGGTATCGTTTATTGTGGTAAAGAAAGCTTATGTGGTGTATTAATAAACTTAAACTTAATTCAGTTCAATTTAATTAATATAGCATCAGTTTACATGTCATGTAAAATCACTTCACATCGTAAGGTAGAGACCCCACAAGTTTTCAACAAAGAAACCCAACAAATCCAACCTTCTCCTGGTCTGAGATAAAGCATGTTGTAATGTGGTTGTTTATATTATAATGATGCACACAGCAGATGAATTGACCTCCATAGTCCGGCTGTGTTCTGAGTGCTGCTCTCTGTCGCCCCCTGCTGCAGACTCTGCAGGAGGAGCTTCGCGGTCGCCGTCGGCAGGTTTCTTCTCTGCAGGAAATCTCCTCCCAGCTGCTGCTGGAGGCCACGGCAGAGGACAGCGTGGAGGCCAAAGAGAAGGTCCACGTCATCGGAAACAAGCTGCAGCTGCTGCTGCGACAGACGGCCGCCGACCTGCAGACGCTGCAGGGGAGGCTGGTAGGTTGAGCCGACTGCACCGCTGCTGCAGGAACACAGGAAGTTTAGAGCTGTGGAGATTCGTCTTGCATCAGTTTAATATTAACTGCGATTTAAAATGTGACACGAGGAGGACGACAGGAATTTATAAAACCAGACGCAACAGCTTCAACCAGGGGTGCCCAATCCTGGTCCTCGAGGCCCCTATCCAGCAGATGGTTCCCTCTTCCAACACACCTGATGATGAGCTGATCATTTGAATCAGGTGTGTTGGAAGAGGGAAACATCTGCTGGATAGGGGCCTCGAGGACCAGGATTGGGCACCCCGGTTTAAACTCTGATGTGCAACAAAACATCTGAAATCAATCATTTGTTCAGTCTTATCTTGGCTCGCTGCATGTTTCTCCACAGTAAACTCTTTATTTATCCATAAAAATCAGAACAAATGTTCAGATGTGAGTTTTAAATGTGCACATGTGAACATTATAATAGATGCATTTGAGCAAAAGCACCAAACTGACATGAAGCTACAGTCACTTATTGCGTGAAAGTTCCTTTTTAAGTCGGTGTTCAAGTTTCAAAATCAACTCGTAACACTTTATTTTATGGCTCTCGAACTTCAAATACCTTTTTTTCAAGCCGTTATTTAGTCAGTATTTCAGTCTCAGCAGGAGTTTCTTTCACTTATTTTCAAAGTGTAGCGAGAAAAGGGAAAGTCTTCTCTTCACTTCTAATATTAACAATAACTTTATTATCTGCGAGCGTCTGGATAAACAAAACTGAAATTAGCCGTAATGAATGAACGCCCACCGCAGCGCCGTGGGAGGACGTTTCTGTTTTCACGTTTCTAAGATTCTTTGCAGGAAACTTGAAGGGAGTAAAAAGGAACTCATTTTATAATTACAGACCTGAAAGATAACAGATGACACAGACTTCACCTTTAAATTTAGCAGAGACGAGTTAAATAGTTAAAGTTCTGCCAGTTTTAGTTCAGTTTTTATTCTCCAGTTAGCTCAGCTTTGATTTATCTGTTTCCAACATTCCTTTAAACTGGTTCACTCACCTCTATCTGATGCTGTTTGTGTCTTCAGGAAACCAGTTCGACCAGTTCAGAGTTGGACAGTATCGGTCTGGGAACCATCAGCTCACCACTGCAGAAGGTACGAGACTGTACTAAAACATCATTTTAAAACTCAAGTAGCAAAACTGTTTGAATAAATACTCAGTAACTGGTAAAACAGCTTCACTACAAACACAGTGTTTATGTTTTCCTACACTTGGCTGCCAAAGTCGAGTAGGTAGGTTTGTAGTGAACACACTGATTATTAAGGCTGAGGTCTCCTGAATGGAAAACTTCACTCCAACCATAGTTGTGTGAAGAAGCTAAGTAGGGATCCTGTGATGAACATGTCTGACTTGTTCTTTCTGTAGGAGGACGTTGGTCTACAGGCAGCGACAGTCGGACGACCAGCAACCAGAAGGTAACGTCGCCTTTTTACGGTTCGACTTGAGTTAATTAATAGTCGTGTGGTTCTGCCTTGGCGTCTGGACTACTTGCATAGGGACGTTCTTTTGGTGTGTGACTGAACTGACCCAGTAACAACACTGATAGTTTAATATGATATTCACCGCTCTGTTAAGTCCTCCAGTAGAAGCTGGTGTTTGGTTCTAGAAGATGTTTTTGCTGTCATTCAAGAGGCTTCCTCAGTTCTAAGTGGTTGGAAGTTCCAGGTATTTATTCTCACTCCCAACTCATGTGAAACTGCCTGGGGAGGGTAACTAATAAGACCCCTCTTCTGTTTAGACGTGGTTGTTTCAGTTGAGCATAGATGGCTTCCTTCACTCCATCTCAAACTATCCTGTGGCCGTACCGCCTTGTGGACGCCCGATCCTGTCAGAACTCGGAAGCTAAGCGGGGTAGGGCCTGGTCAGTACCTGGATGGGAGACCATGAGGGAACACCAGGAAGCCTGGGTGGATGCAGTGAGAGAGGTGGTGGTTGGTGGTGCCAATGGCTGAAACCAGGGGTCTCAAACTCTGGTCCTTGAGGGCAACTATCCTGCATGTTTTAGGCGTGTCCTAAAAGGATAGGATACATACAGGATAGTGGCCCTCGAGGACCGGAGTTTGACACCCCTGGTTTTGGCCATTGGCCCCTTCAACCAACACCAACCACTCACTCTCACTGCATCCACTCAAGCTTCCTGGTGTTCCCTCATGGTCTCCCATCCAGGTACTGACCAGGCCCAACCCCGCTTAGCTTCCAAGATTTGACACCCCTGGTCTAAACCATCAGAATGTGGGCATTGCTGTCTTCAAAAGAGGGACATTTACCCTTTAGATGCAGGTGGATGCTGAGTCTTGTCCTGAAATGCTAACTGCTCGCCAACTGGAACAGCTCCTAGTCCTTGTTGGTTCAATTTTTAAAGGCAAGTAGTGAGTCAGCATCCTCAGTCCAAACATCTCGGAACTAGTTGACCCTGAGGATGCATGAAGCAAACAAAAACTGAACAGTGTTGTATATCAGTGCAGTTCTATGCAGCAAGGATTCCACAGACCTATACATAGAGGAGACTGAACTACCGTGGCATAAACACAAGGAGATGCAGCTCCTCAGGACTAGACTTAGCATCAACCTGTATCTAAAGGATAAGGAACACTTCAATGATGGTTTGAGGGAGGAGTAAAGCTACCTATGCTCAACTGGAACAGCCTACAACACCACTCATCAGGTACTTACAATGCAGTCCTGGAATCTCAGGACCAACAACCCACAGATGATGTGGAACAAATACCTGGGTCTCCTCACAGTCCGGTTAGAACTCAGGAAGCCTCTTCTTTGGGTAACATCACCAAGACCCAACCAAGTCCACCTGCCTTCTACTGAAGACATTTTTCCTAATCTTCAAAGTCCAGTTACAAGTTTTCCAAGATCTTTTAGTCGTCTCTTCTTCAATCATCTTCAGTGGAGGTGTTTTTGTTGAACTACCACCAATAATGAATTATACTCACCGACATCGTCTGTCTTCATCCAGGGAGGAGCGACGGGAATCCTCCCCACACCGACCCTTCTTCTACCGGGTCCTGCGAGCCGCCTTCCCCCTCCACCTGCTGTTCCTGGTTCTGCTGGTCCTGGCCTGTCTGGTTCCCCTTTCTGAAGAAGACTACAGCTGCACCCTGTCCAACAACTTCGCCCGGTCCTTCTACCCGATGCTGCGCTACACCAACGGCCCTCCGCCCACGTGAACACTGCCGACGAGAAAAACAAGCACCGCCGCCTTCGTGTCTGAGGGACTCTCGTGTTCTTGTGTATTTATTTATTGTTCTAAATAAGAAGCCATATCACTGGTTTGTTTTTAAGTTTTTGTGATTTTTTTTTTACATGTAGACGTCCTGCCGAACAGCTTCACAGGAAACAAAGGTCGCCAGATTTATTTTTAAAATCTATATTTTATACACTCGCAATAATAATAATAATAGCACCAAGAATTAAAGGACGGTTCTTACCAAAGCATCCAGACATCGACGAGCCATTTTCTACCACTGCAGCTATTTCTACCGGTTCTCCTAGAAGGCAGCCACTTGTTGATGATTAGAACGTTTTGTACAGAAGATGAGTTTGTCGTTGCGTTTTTTTGTTCTTTGATTTAGAGATATTTAAGGTTTCTTTTTGAAAATTGACGGCAGTGACTCTTCTGCAGACATGCCTTCATCTGTAGCCAACGACACGATGTCCTTTCAATGGTGTTTTAAATGGATCCTGTACATAAAGACAAACTATTGTTTCTGAGCACGAGAACTAAAGTAGCCGGAAATAAAACAACTCAAGTCGCGCTGGCTTGTTACTTTTTGGCACCGCTTTATTTGAGAAAGTGATATTTTCCTACAATTACGCAGAAAACTTTGGAATATTTTAGCTAAATGTTCTGCAAAGATCGTCAATTTAAAGCTGCATTAAGAGGCGAGTGTAAAACTATCATCCTGTTGAAGTTGTGGGTTAAGGTTTAGCTTATTCCCAAGCTAGCTGCTAGCTGCTAGCTGCTAGCATAGCTGCTCTAATATTTGGTTGATGTTGGTGACCGTACAGTCAACGTGCCGCCTTACAACCAAACCAAAAACAGCCCCAAGAGCTAATTTATTGTGTTTTTGGTCCTACATGCGACTTTTAAAGATAATATATTTGTTTAAAGCCATTTAATTTGATGTATCATCAAAACTGTTGGTTAAAGAAGCTTTAAAGCAGAGCTGCAACCAATGACTACTTTAGCGACCAGCTGTTCCGTCTGTAAAATGTCCGAAAATGGTCACGAATGTCTTGTTTTGTCCGAAATTATTCGGTTTACTGCCATAAAATAGAAAAGAAACCAGAAAATGTTCACATTTAAGAAGCTAGGATCAGAGAATTTACACTTCTTTCCTAAATAAAGTTACTCAAACTGATGAAATGACTGTCAAAGTAGTGAATTTATTAGTGGTTGCAGCTTTACTTTAAACTGATTTTAACTTTTAAATTTGTATTGTAATATTGATGTAGCATTATTAGCTCCGGCTCTGTCGTTTTATGTCAATAAATCTGTAAACTATTATAAATTATTAAGGTTTGTTACTCACCCAACGTTCTCTGATTCGACCTGTGGACAGAAACCCTGCAGATGTCAAACATTTATCAGGTTAAAACACAGAATTGTGTTAAAAATATGTTAATTTATATGTAATTTACAGTGAATTTTACCTGATCGCTGCTGTAGAATCTCTCTTCAGTGCAGCTGGTGTCAAAACCTAACAAGCCGGACGTGGAGTCGAACTCGAATGTAAGAAATCCAATGAATGTAGCCGTGTACGTGCACAATGGAAGACCTGCTGTTAACGTTGTGAACCCTGTACAGACTCAGCCTCCGCTCAGACGGCCAACACGACAGGAACAGACGACAAGGAGTGTGTCAAGTTTGATTTATTTTGTGATCTAATTTATGGGATGTATAGATTGCCACTTTTTGGACTGACAATAAATCTGTGTTTGCCATGATTCTGCTGCTGCATGTTTTACTGTGTGTTCATGCATGTACAAGCCACAGACATCAGGACGGACGGAGTAAACACGGATCTGTCTATTAGCAGGTTAGATAGTCTGGAGCGAGGCTGGATTTACATGGCAGGTCTGTGGCGCGTTTCGCTCACCGGACGTCCAAAAAGCATCTCAATGGTGCGTTTGGGACGATTCGTCTGGAAGTCTGGAGCCTCGACTCGTCTCAGTTTGTTGGGCCGGATGAAAAAAAAAGACACGGCTTCTGAACCGAATCCAGCAAATGAGACCAAGAAGGTTTTCACATGTGTCAGAAGACAAATAGCTGAAGGTCCGAGAGCCAAAACAAAGAAAGGGATTCTGGACCAATCTTCACTGCAGATGATACAGCAAAGAAAAATGAAGGTTTGGGGTTGAATAAGACAAAACAGGAAAAAAAAAAACAAATAAATTCAGTGTATCTGGGGAAACTGTGAATTACTGCAATGGCCTCTACTGCATTAAGGTACAACATGAAGTGCAAACCTGGCTTTAATCCATCTGCACATACGTTTTAACTAATTAGAATAATCTTTTGTAGCATTTAAAGTGCACTAGATGAGTCAGTAGTTAAACAAATGTGTATTTAGAAATGAAGCTCAAGCAAAAGTGGGTAAAATAAGTCAACTTATTACGTTTCACGGACAAAATCAATTGTGCATTTAGCAAACAGTTAGCATGTTACCACAGAGGTTCCTAATCTTATTCAGTAAATATCTGGCGTGTTAGCATGTTTCTTAGCCTATTATGCTAACTGTGTACACGACTATTAGCATGGCTATTTGCTAGCTTTGTCATAGAGGCACAGTTAAGGCTAGCAGGACTTCATTTAGTATTTTTAAAATTACATTAGGCATAAATACAGAAGATAACCATTAGGTTTAGTGACCGTTTTGTCTTGCTAGCATGTTACTTAGCTTATGTTTAAGTACACATAACAGTTAGCATGGCAATTTTAGCAATTAAGTACAGCTAAGGCTATAATTTGTTAGTTTTTAAAGTTTACATTGAGTGCAAATAAAGCACATAAGCATTAGGTTCAGTGAATGTTTCGTCTTGGCACGTTTCTTAGCTTATCCTGCTAATTGTACGCATAACGGTTAGCATGGTAATTTGCTAGCTGTACCATACTAACATAGCTAGCAGCGGTTCATTCATGAGTTTTTAAGAGTTAGATAAATACACTTAATTAGCAGTAGCTTTAGGGACTGTTTTGTCTTGCCATGTTAGCATGTTGTTATTCTAAATGTTGGCATAACAGCATTTGCTAGTTTTACAATGCTAAGGCTAGGAGGACTTTACTTTTTAGTTTTTACAGTTGCATTAAGTACACATAAAGTAAATAAGCTGTAGCTTTAACCACTGTTTTGTCTTGGCATAATAGCATGTTTCTTAGGTTACTATGCTAATTGTCTGCATAGAAGTTAGCATGGCAGTTTACTAGCTTCACCATGGTAGCACAGCTGAAGCTAGAGTTTATTTGTTTACATCAAGTATTCATATAACAAATTTGCATCAGGTTTAGTGACCTTTCTCTTGGCACGTTAACATATTTCTTAGCTTATTATTCTGTTTGCATAAGAGTTTGAATGATAATTTGCATTAGCATTAGCAGGTTAGTACAGTTTTAGCATAGCAGCAGTTCATTTTTTAGTTTTTACAGTTTCAGTGCATATAAAGTAAATACATTTTCATGTTTTATCTCTGCATGTTTGTTAAGTTATGCTGAAAAATGGTTAGCATGTAACTTTGCTTGAATTAGCATATTAGCGTGCTGACCGGTAGGTTTAGTAGCTGCTTTGCCTTAGCATTAGCATATTTCTTAATCTATAATGCTAACTTTTTGCATATCAGGTGGCATGGTAATTTGCTAGCTTGGAATGCTAAGGCTAGCAAAGCTTCACTTACCAGTTTTTAAAGTTTAGACAGATACAGTGAAGAAAAATAATGTTTTGTAACTGTTTTGTCTTAGCATATTAGCATGTTTCTTGTCCTATTGTTATCACGGTTAATGTTTAACTTTCTAGCGTTACCATTTTAGCACAGTTAAGGCTAGCGGGACTTCATTTTGTAGTTTTCACAGCTCACAGGACGTATACGTTCAGTAAATAAGCATTAGCGTGATTGTTTTTAGTGTTTTGCTGGTGCTGCGGGATTTAATTGTGCAAAACATGCTAACATTAAGGTTTGATCGTTATATTTTCACATGGATGAATTTGAATGAAAGAAAATTAATTAATTGCAGCCTTTGAGATTCTCTAATTGCATTGTTTCATATTGCAATTTTGATTTTTAAAGCAATTATTTGTTCAGGCATAGCGATAATTACCAACTAATGTTTAGCATGTTAGGATTAGCATACTGTCAGTGCATATTTGGGTTAAATTTCTCCGTTTGCTGGTGTTTCAGAGTAAAAGGAGCAGATCTGCGCCACATGACGTCGTGTAAATTCAGCCTCAGTTTGACCAGACGAACAGAGAAGAAGTTTAACAGTCATTTTGGTAAAAAGGCCACATACTGCTGCTTCTCCGCTCCACCGACAGTTTGTACAAAGAGTAGAAAAATCCGAGTAAAACACCAAAGAACACGGCAGGTAGGTAGTGAAGGAGGGAAACACCACAGGGTGACGGAGAACAGTGGCCTGCTTCGGCTTGGTGGAGGTGGAGGTGGAGGTGAGGAACCACATGCTCCCTTCAGTCAGTTTGCACACGGCTTGTTGTGGATGTTACACCGACGTGAAAAAAACATACAAATACTGGATATCAAAAAAGAGCACAAACCGCCTGGCAGAGGTTCAGCGATGTCCCTGAACACCGACTGTACATTCACAAGAAGAAATATTTACGCACACAAAATATACATTCGATCAAAAATGGTTCTTTTCTTTTTTAAAGACTAAAAACATCTCGACGAGAAATAAAAACTTTACCTCACAACAGCACTTTGTTTAGCTTGTTTGTCTTTTTTTTTTTTTTCCTTTTCTGGATCTTTGGGGATGAAAGTTTCAGTCTCAGTGTTTCAGTTCTGTCACTAACGAGGTTTCCATGACAACTGGGTCGGCGATCATGTAGGATGTTGGTTCCGCCGATGGAGCGACGCCGCGAGTGTCCATGGCCCAGTGATCCGCCGAGATGTAGCTGTAAGACAAGTTCATACACTTATTATTAGAGCTGAACAAAGTAATGACAGGTAAGGTCGACTGAAAAGTAAATAATGATGGAATACGGCTGAAAATCACTGAAAAGGAAAGTAAACAGTGACTAAAGAATGACTGAAAACAGTGACGGAAAAAGTTGACTGAATATGACTGAAAATGACTGAAAACAGTGACAGAAAAAGAAGGTAAATGTTGACTGAATATGACAGAAAATGACCGAAAATAGAAGTAAACAGTGACTAAAGAATGACTGAAAACAGTGACTGAAAAGGAAAGTAAGCAATGACAGAATATGACTGAAAATGACTAAAAATAAAAACAGACAGCGACTGAAAATGACAGTAAACAATGACTGAATACGACTGAAAAGAACAACTGAAAATGAAAGTAAACAGTGATTGAAAATGACTGAAAACAGTGACTGAAAAAGACAGTAAATCATGACTGAGCAGGACTGAAAATAACTGAAAAGGAAAGTAAACAGTGACTGAAAATGACTGAAAACACTGACCAAAAAAACTAAGTAAACAGCGGCTAAAAATGACCAAAAACAGTGACTGAAAAAGAAGGTAAATAATGACTGAACATGACTGAAAATGACTAAAAATTAGTGCTGTCAATCGATTAAAATTTTTGATCGCGATTAATCGCATGAATGTCATAGTTAACTCGCGATTAATCGCAAATTAATCGCACATTTTTTATCTGTTCTAAATGTCCCTTGAAATATCATTTTATATGAGGAGGAGGCGGAGAATTCGCGTCAGCTGTGTTTGGCCATCAAGTAGTATTACAGACTGGATAAACTACGATGATAACTCAGTTCACTCTGACAACACACACAGAAAACTTTGGTCTTGTCAATCTTCACGCGCGCACCCCAGGCCGCCGTCACCTGGCGGAGCATCTGGATCAGCGGCACACGGTTCGGGACGGGGAAAAGGAGCCGACAGAAAGGCGAGCGAGAATATTGCTGCTGTACCACCACCTGCAGGAGATCCTGTCGGACTCCGACGGCGAACACTTCGCCCTCGACTTCGCCAACCATGCCCCCGTCTTACCCACCCCCGCCCGCGTTAATCTCGCGATAAAAAAATTGACGCCGTTAAAATTGATTTGCGTTAACGCGTTAATAACGCGATATTTTTGACAGCACTACTAAAAATATAAGTAAATGACTGAAAATGACTGAAAACAGTGACTGAAAAAGACAGTAAATATTGACTGAATGTGACTGAAAATAACACCTGAAAATGAAAGTAAACAGTGACTGAAAATGACTGAAAACAGTGACTAAAAAGACAGTAAATATTGACAGAATGTGACTGAAAATGACTAAAAATAAAAGTAAGCAGCGACTGAAAATGAATTAAAACAGTGACTGAAAATAACACTAAAAAATGGCAGAACATGACTGAAAATAACAACTGGAAATGAAAGTAAACAGTGACTGAAAATGACTGAAAACAGTGACTGAAAATGACAGTAAATAATGACTGAATGACTGAAAATGACTAAGAATAAAAGTAAACAGCGACTGAAAATGACTGAAAACAGTGACTAAAAAAGAAGGTAAATATTGACTAAATATGGCTGAAAATGAACGTATACAGTGACTGAAAAGACAGTAAATAATGACTGAATAGGACTGAAAATAAGTGAAAATGAAAGTAAACAGTGACTGAAAAATGACTGGAAACAGTGACTGAAAAGGAAGGTAAACAATGACTGAATATGACTGGAAATGACTGAAAATAAAAGCAAACAGCGTCTGAAAATGACTTGAAACAGTGACTGAAAATGACTGAAAACAGAGACTAAAAAATGTAAGTACACTGCGACTAAAAATGACTGAAAACAGGGACTGAAAAAGACATTAAATAATGACTGAATAGGACTGAAAATAAGTGAAAAAGAAAGTAAACAGTGACTGAAAAATGACTGGAAACAGTGACTGAAAAGGAAGGTAAACAATAACTGAATATGACTGGAAATGACTGAAAATAAAAGCAAACAGCGTCTGAAAATGACTTGAAACAGTGACTGAAAATGACTGAAAAAAACAGTAAAAAATGTAAGTACACGGACTAAAAATGACTGAAAACAGTGACTGAAAATGACAGTAAATAATGACTGAATGACTGAAAATGACTAAAAATAAAAGTAAACAGCGACTGAAAATGACTGAAAACAGTGACTAAAAAAGAAGGTAAATATTGACTAAATATGGCTGAAAATGAACGTATACAGTGACTGAAAAGACAGTAAATAATGACTGAATAGGACTGAAATTAACTGAAAATGAAAGTAAACAGTGACTGAAAATGACAGTAATTGGACACTAACTGTATGAACACTGCCTGCAGTTCAACCTAGAAGTCTCAGAATTTTGGTCATGTGACTGTCGGTCACAGTGAAACTTACTCGTTCATGTGAGACTCCATCAGATTCTGTGAAGGGGGCGTGGCCTGGAGGTGCGGAGCATGCAGGTGTCTGTCCAGGATGGTGGCGTTGGCAGCTCCATGTGGAGGCACGGCGGCGGCGCCATCAGCGGATTGGTCGGAGCCCGGCTGCAGGTGGGACGGAGGCGGGACGAACTGCTGCCGGTCAGAGAAGCTGTCGGAGGTCGGAGAGGACGACGCCGTCTGGCTGCTGCTGCTGGACGTGTTGGCGTCCAACATCTCCAGCAGCAGGTCGTACACCAGAACCACGTTCTTCCTCTTCATGGTGGACAGGTGGTCCATGCCTTTGTTACTGAGAGAGGAGACAGCAGTGAGCCTCAGCAAAGAGAAACCACCACAAAACAGTCACCTCTGCTGCTTCAAGCTTAAATTAAATTAAAGGAAGCAGGTAATGAAAACTAAAGTAAACAGTGACTGGAAATGACTGAAACTGTGACTGAAAACATAAGAAAACTGCAACCAAAAATAACTGAAAAAGAAAGTAAATAGTGGCTGAAAACAACAACTGAAAACGTAAGAAACCTGCGACCAAAATGACCAAAAACAGTCACCAAAATCAACTGAAAACAGCAGCTGCAAATGACCAAAAGTTAAAGTAAACTGATTAAAAACGAAAACTAAATGGTGACTGAAAACAGCAACTGAAAACAAAATTAATTAGCGACTGGAAATGAGTGACTACAGCGACCAAAAACAGTGATTGAAAACATTCGAAAGCTTAACAGTGACAGAAAACATCTGAAAACTAAACAGTGACTGAAAATGACAGTAAATAAAGACTGAATATGACTGAAAATAAATGAAAAAGAAAGTAAACAGTGACTGAAAGCAACTAAAAACAGCAACTGAAAATGTAAAGAAACTGCAACCAAAATTTACTAAAACAGTGACTAAATTCAACTGAAAACAGCAACTGAAAATGACCAAAAAAGAATAAAATTATCTGAAAACAGCAGCTGCAAGTGACCGAAACGTTAAAGTAAACAGTGACTAAAAACGAAAACTAAATGGCGACTGAAAACAGCAACTGAAAACAAAACTAATTAGCGACTGGAAATGAGTGACTACAGCGACTGAAAACAGCGATTGAAAACATTTGAAAACTAAACAGTGACTTAAAATGAAAGTAAAATATGACTATAAACAGCAACTGACAATGTAAGAAAACTGTGTCCAAAAATGACTGAAAACAGCAGCTAAAAGTGACCAAAAATGACTAAAAACAAGCTGAAAATGACCTAAAAGTTAAAGTAAACAGTGACTAAAAGCAAAAACTAAATGGTGACTGAAAATAAGTGATTATAGTGACTGAAAATGTAAGAAAACTGCAACCAAAAATGACTGAAAACAACAGCTAAAAGTGACCAAAAACAGCCACTAAAATCAACTGTAAATAGCAGCTGAAAATGACTGAAAGTTAAAGTAAACAGTGACTAAAAACCAAACTAAATGGTGTCTGAAAATGAGTGAATAATGCGACTAAAAACAGTGACTGAAAACATCTGAAAGTTAATAGTGAGTGACAACTGTGTCTAAAAACTAAACAGTTACTAAAAACGAAAACTAAATGGTGACTGAAAATGAGTGAATACAGTGACTAAAAACAGTGACTGAAAACATCTGAAAGCTAAACAGTGACTTAAAATGAAAGTAAAATATGACTGTAAACAGCAACTGACAATATCAGAAAACTGCAACCAAAAATGACTGAAAACAGCAGCTAAAAATGACCAAAAATGACTAATATCAAGCTGAAAATGACCGAAAAGTTAAAGTAAACAGTGACTAAAAACAAAAACTAAATGGTGACTGAAAATGAGTGAATGTAGCGACTAAAAACAGTGACTGAAATAATCTGAAAGCTCAGCAGTGAGTGACATCTGTGTCTAAAAACTAAACAGTGGCTGAAAATGAAAGCAAAAAGCCACTGCAACTGACTGAAAACAGCATCTGAAAACTAAACAGTGACTAAAAACGGCTGGAGCAAACACGTCAACGTCTGACATCAAAGTTAGAAAAATCCCGACATTGGGTTCGTCTGTTTTACGGATGGTTCGAACCGAGAACTTTGGCTTCACAACACAACTTCACGTGACAGCAGTTTAAAACGCCTGTTTTTCTTTTCAATCTGCATTCAGCTGAGGGTCGTTACTGGACACAACCATCCATGTTTCATAATCGATTAGGTCCAGTTTGGTTTCCTACCTGACGTGTCGGATGTGCGACAGCAGCATGGTGAGGTGTCCCAGCCGGAGCGTCTGCTGCTGGGTCGACAGGCCCAGCTTGGAAATGGCCCAGACCAGAGCGTCGATCACCGAGTCCAGCAGACGGAGCAGCTTGTTCCTGCTTTCAAACTCCTCCGCTGTCTGAGGGGAGCTGCAGCACAGATCTGCAACGAACGACACGTTTTATTCATCACTAAACACCTGCTGCTTCTTTATATTTAAATATTCTAGTAAGTTTTACTAAAAATCATAGAAAACCTTCAGCAGTTCTTCAAATGTTGCTTTGCGAATTCTACTGAATCCGCTATAATCGATAAAAACAGCTAATCTGGTTCAGCTTCTCGTATCAAGTGTGGTCTCATTTAATAAATAATAATAAAATTCACTAAAAATAAGCCGTTACGTCTAACCAGATTCTGTAAAAAAGAAAAAATTCTGCATTTCTCTGCACTTTCAAGAAGCCATTAATGACTCAGCTCTGACCGACAGTCAGGTGACAAAAATTCAGAGAGTTTGTAGGTTGAACTGCAGGCGGTGTCTCCACAGAATAGATAATAGACAACAAGAGAGACTGGACTAAAAAGTCGTCCAAAATAACTAAAACTGCCTTAAATGACACAAAAATTGTCATTTTGAACAAAAACTAATTAATTTTAAACTAATTTACAGTCATTTAGGACAGTTTTCAGGTCGTTTTGGACGATTCTTCAGTCAGTTTGGATAATTTTTTGGTACTTCGTAGAAATTTCAAGTTGTTTCAGACGAGTTTCAGGCATCATGTTGGACAAACTTTAGTCTGAAAGGACAAAAAAAACCTACTGGATCAATAAATAAATGCAGCATGGCTCAGAAACAGGGAACATTTTTTCCAATTTTGGTGAAAACTTTGGGACTTGAGGCTCAAAATGGTCCAAAATCAGCCATTTTGAACTATTTTCAGGACATTCCAGACAGTTTCCAGGTTACTTTCAAGAAATTTTGTGGATTTTTAAACATTTTATGTTACTTTGGACAAGTTTCAAATCATGTTGGACAGTTTTTAGACCAACTATAGACTAAAACAGTGACCAGAGGAGCAAATTGTTGGAGGATACATCCAGCATGGTGAAACATCTTTCTAGAGGTTACTGGCTCAGAGTTGGAATCACCATTTTGGACAGATTTTGAATAATTTTAGCCAAGTTTCGGACAAGTTTGAGTTTAAATTTTACCATGAGAGGAAAATCAAACCTCCTGGATCAGTAGAATAAAGTCAGCATGGCTCAGAAACAGTGAACAGAGGAGACAGTAGTTGGAGATACATCCAGCATGGAGGAACATCTTTATAGAGATGATGAACAGAGACTCAAAACTGGATTAAGTCTCTTCTAAAACCACTCAAATTGTCTATAATGACTGAAAAAGTGTCATTTTAAGTAGTTTTAAGGACTTTTTTGACAACTTTTGGGTCAGTTTTCCAAGATACATCCAGCATGGTGAAACATCTTTCTACAGCTGATGAACAGACTAGAGAGGAAAAGTCTGGAGAGGTTGGAAACTTGGAGATATTCAGATTCAAAACAACTCAAAATTTGTCAAGGATATAAATTTGTCCAAAATTATTGTAAAAAATGTTCAAAATAACTCAAAATTTGCCCATAAAAACACGAACATGTGCAAAATTATTTACTTTTATTCCAGAAAAGGCTCCAATTTAATCAAAAATGGCTTCAATTTGTCTAAAATGTTGGAAAACATTGGATAAGATGACTTTAACTTGTTAAATATGATCATGACAGGAAAATCCAACCTGCTGGGTCAATAAAATAAATGCAGCATGACTCAGAAACAGTGAACAGAGGAGACAGTAGTTGGAGATACATCCAGCATGGTGGAACATCTTTCTACAGATGATGAACAGAGACTCAAAACTGGAGTAAAAATCATCCATAATGACTTGAATATTGCCATTTTGAATCATTTTTGGGCCATTTTGACGACGTTTCAGGTCATTTTTAAACATTTTATTGGTCATTTTGGACTTTCTTTGTTACTCTGGACCAATTTTGTGTCCATTTAGTCAATTTTCTGTTACTTTTGGAAGGTTTTAAGTTATTTTTAGAAAAAAAAAACCCACTGGATCAATAGAATAAATGTAGCACGGCTCAGAAACAGTGAACAGAGGAGACAGTAGTTGGAGATACATCCAGCATGGAGGAACATCTTTCTACAGATGATGAGCAGAGCAGAGAGGAAACGTCTATAGAGGCTGTAAATATGTATATAGCTGAGTATCTCTAGTATGTGGCGCCAAATCCAGAAATTCAACCTTCGTTTAGTCTTTTTTTTTAATGATTTCTGTCTTTATAACAGGTTAAACAGCATAAAAACACCTTCCTGAGTCATCTCTCTCCTTTTAGTCCAGCTGCTGTTTCTATGTTTCAGTGTAAAATGAGGCCACAGTGAGGAAAAACGAGCTGAACCTGCCGACAAACTGCTTCCTGGAGATCAGACGGTTAAACTATTGCCTGCTGACGTTTCCCTTCCTCCCTCGGTTCACGTTTCCCTCAACAGAAACCGGAGAGGAGCCTCCTGCAGGTTTGTTCCGTGGACCGGAGTCAACAGGGAGCTTCGTTAAACCCGGTTGGACGTCTGAACGGGTCTCCCACCTCCACGAAACCTGCCTGGGACGACGTGACCGCTGGAAGCACATGAAAGCTGGGGAAGCTCAGAGAGTGGAGTCCAGAGGGAGGACCTGCAACGTCTTCACTGATTTATGGACCTCAGCTTTTATTTTATTAGAAGATATAAAACCTCTATAAACTTTAAGAGAGCGAAACACCAGAAAACCCAAAAGAAAACTCTGCAAATGAGACGCTTCCTCTCAGTAAAACAGACGTCAGTGAGGAAAATGATGACTTTTATTTATGTTCGGCTCTTCAAGCGTATTTTTTCCCCATTTTTTAAAATCGCTGATGAAGTTTTGGGTTTTTTTTTGCTCCCGTCACATTTTTCCTCACTGTTCGTTCATTTTTCACTGCAATATAAAACCCAGCAGAGGTAGAAAGACGCAAGGAGGCAAAAACAGCATGAAAAGATGTAAAAATGACAGAAAAAGCTGCAGAAATTAGAGGGTTTGTTTGGTTTTATAGCTGAGGAAAGGTGTAACTTTGGTGATTTTTAAAAAGGTAACCTGCTTTTCAATCCGCCAGCAGGCTTCGGGGTTCAGAGAGTTAATTGCTAAAAATAAAACAGAATAAAGTAAAATAAAACAAAACAAAACAAAATAAAACAAAGTCAAATAAAAAAAATAAAATAAAGTAAAAAAAAAATAAAACAAAATAAAACAAAGTCAAATAAAATAAAATAAGATAAGATAAAATAAAATAAAGTAAAATAAAATAAAATAAAGTCAAATAAAAATAAAATAAAATAAAGTAAGATAAAATAAAATAAGTAAGACAAAAATAAAATAAAGTAAAGTAAAATAAAGTGAAATAAAACAGGACAAAATAAAATAAGGTAAATTTAAATAAAATAAAATTTAAAAAACAAAACAAATTAAAGTCAAATAAAATAAAATAAAAATAAAATAAAATAAAGTCAAATAAATAAATAAAAATAATAAAATAAAATATAAATAATAAATAAAATTCCTTTAGATATAAAAATACTGATTTTTAAAGTGGAAATTATGCTCAATTTGGGTTATTTAAATTTTTAAAGCTTTGTCAACATGCCCTTTTACTTTCTGTATTTTATCATAAGTGGGAAAATATGTAAAATACAATTACAAATATTTACATTATATAGCTTTTTTCAAATAATTAAATATATATGTAAACAACTTTTTTTCAAAATCCTTTATATACTTAATTTTGCTTTTAAATAACAAACATCTGTGAAATGTTATTGATTAAACTTAATGCAGTAAAAATAACAAGTAATTTTATGGAAAATGCTGTGAAAAAATTATAATTTCTAATTTATTTATTTATTTTTAATAGTTATTTTTTGTGGTTATTTTTTGTATAAATATGTCCAATTTTTTTTGTTGTTGTTTTCATTTTTTACAGTGTATAAGATTCCCTAACTATCAGAGGATAAAACCAGTCTGTCTGCCAGATAAAAACCAGCCTTCAACCTGATAATTTAATCTGTAGCGTTCAGTTTGTAACCGTGAGGCTCAGATATGTGGCTCCTGCCTGTGACCCGCTCTGGTTCCAGATTGTTAAACATCAACAGGCTTATCTGGTTACATAAGGACCTGAACCGCTCTGGACCGGGTGGACCGGGTGGACCGGGTGGACCAGGTGGACCTGGTGGACCAGGTCCGGGTCACGCTGCTGTCAGACTCACTGGAGTTGAGGAGGATCATGGCCTTCAGGCAGACGTACTCCTCCCTCTGCAGCTTCAGCTCCCGGAACCGAGACGTGGCGGCGAGAAGCATGTCGAAGATCTCCATGATGCCTTCGACGCACTGACCTTCCTCCCTGGAGAGACGGACACAGAGGGAGGGTTGAAAGGAGGAGGAGGAGGAGGGATAACACCGAGGTCGTTTACATCTATGTGAGGAAGCTGAACAACAGACACAGACTGTAGAATGAAGCATAGAACTGAGCCTGATAAGAAGGAAGCAGTTATTAGGTGTTTATTTGTATTAGTTTCTCTGTTATTGTTTTTAAACACAGCGTCTATCCATATAAAACTACTAAGAAATCCCCCCATGACCTCATCACAATCAGCTGATTCTTCATCTACAGTGACTTTACTTAATGATCAGAGCTCCAGGGCCTTGAAGTCCACAGAGGAGGATCCACATTTATCACTTCTAATGGACTTTATGCAACATTTATGAGCCTCAGAACTTCATCAGTCCAGCAGACAGAAACATGACATGTTAGTTCTGGTAAAAACTGAACCCAGATCAGTTTAACATCCATCCAGGTGTCACAGTCTAAAGACCACACCTGGGTTTTGTTCATTATTTTTCGACAACCAATGTCGCATGATGCTGCCACCACCGTGCTTTAATCATGACGCTGCCACCACCATGCTTCACATCATGATGCTGCCACCACCGTGCTTTAATCATGACGCTGCCACCACCATGCTTCACATCATGATGCTGCCACCACCGTGCTTCACATCATGATGCTGCCACCACCGTGCTTCATGTCATGATGCTGCCACCACCGTGCTTCACGTCATGATGCTGCCACCTCCATGCTTCACGTCATGATGCTGCCACCACCGTGTTTCACGTCATGATGCTGCCACCACCATGCTTCATGTCATGATGCTGCCACCACCATGCTTCACGTCATGATGCTGCCGCCGCCATGTTTTACATCATGATGCTGCCACCGCCATGCTTCACGTCATGATGCTGCCACCACCATGCTTGAATTATGATGCTGCCACCTCCATGCTTCACATCATGATGCTGCCACCGCCATGTTTTACATCATGATGCTGCCACCACCGTGTTTCACGTCATGATGCTGCCACCACCATGCTTGAATTATGATGCTGCCACCACCATGCTTCACGTCATGATGCTGCCGCCGCCATGCTTCATGTCATGATGCTGTCACCACCATGCTTTAATCATGATGCTGCCGCTGCCGTGCTTCACGTCATGATGCTGCCACCGCCGTGCTTCACATCATGATGCTGCCACCGCCGTGCTTCACATCATGATGCTGCCACCACCATGCTTCACAGTGGGGATGGCGTGTTTGTGATGATGCTTTGTGTCTGTCAAACAGTGTTTAATTGCAACTTAAAACCAACTTTGAGCATCAATATTATGGGACGTATCATAGTTCATAGTTTCATGTCACAGAGACGTAAAACAATCTAAACGTCACGCTAAACAACAAAAACTAGACACAAAGCAAAAAAAATGGGAGTCAAAAATCACAAAAAACAAGACAAATGACATGAAATTCTCAAAAAGAGACAGAAAGCAAGAAAAACAAGACGCAAAATGATCAACTGAATCAGTTTTTTGGTCTTGTTTTTCTGCTTCGTGTCGTCTTTCACGTCTCATTCATCTTGTTTTGTGTGATTTTCTCTCTCATTTTTGTTAATCTTTCGTCTTGTTTTTGTCGCTTAGTGTGACGTTTTGATTATTTTACGTGTCTTTGGTACAGTTTTCTATCTTTGTGACATGAAACTATGATGTTTTGCGTCAGTTTTTTGTTGTTTTGTGAGTCTTTGGGACAGTTTTTTCTCGTTGTGGTCATTTTCTGGGGTCATTTTTGCCATTTTGTGTCTCTCTTTTCCTGTTTTGTGTCTCGTTTTTGTTGCTAAGTGTGACGTTTTGATTTTTTTACGTGTCTTTTGGACAGTTTTGGCTCTTTGTGACATGAAGCTATGATACATCCCGTCATAGTGATGCTCAAAGTTGCTTATAGAGAAAATGAACATAAACCAGATGCTGTGTTTAGACTGTGACTCCTGGATGGATGCAAAACTGAAGTTCTGAGGCTCAGAAATGATGGAAAAAGTCCATTAAGAAGTGATAAATCGGAACCTTTAACATGAACCGGCTGCAGGAGGTTACATAAGTGAAACAGCGAGGTGTTAACGACGTGCAGCAGAGACGACGACCAGATGAACCAGGAGATAAGAGGCTGATTAGATGGAGAACATGAGAAGGGGGCTGCTGCTGGATTTGCATCAGGATGTTTTCCAGCCGCCGGCATCAGAAACAATCAGCTGTTATGAGAACACATGGAGGCCAGCGTAAGCCTGTAGTGACAGTTTCCGTGGCAGTGGACACAGAAAGGTCAAACACCGAACTCAACCCACCGCCGTCCTCATGCAGAGCTGCTGCCAGTAAATACCATAAAAACACCAACAACAGCCGTGAATTAACATTAATGAGCCACACAGCTGCACTAAAAGAGGATTAATCTACCAATGAAGCAGTTTCCAGTAAATATTTGCTAAAAACTAGAGCTCCCAAGAAACTCCGGAGCTATTTTTTTAATTAAACGATAAGAAAATAATAAATTAACACCAGACTGAAGGCACCGACATTTAAAAATGCAGAAAAAACCCCCAAATAAAACCAAACCAAAGTTCAATTTTTAACCTTTTGAAAACCAAAACCTGCAACCACCTGCAAAATGCATCTTTTATTTTTATTTAAATCACCGTAATTACACCGTTTATCAGAGCTAGATCCTGCAAAAACAGAAAAAATGTTGGATTTTTAGCTTTCTGGTCGTTCTTGGGTGACGTTTGGTTCTGTCAGGAAAACAAGTCTGAGCTGTAACTTGTGGTTTTTCATCAAAATCGCTTTTGTTCTACGTGACTCGTTTAAAAAAAAAAGCTAAAAATAAAGCTGTTTGCACCAGACTGTAAAAATAAATAAATAAAATAAACGTTGTGCTCCTTGGAAAAAATGACTGCAATCAGTTTGGGTTGAACTGCAGGCAGTGTTTCCACAGGGCAGAAAGTAAACAAAGAGAAACTGGACTAAAGACCTGTCAAAATGACTCAAAAATTGCTGTTTTGAACAAAATTTAACTCATTTTAAACTAATTTACAGTAATTTAGGACAGTAAATGTTTTGTCTGATATATCAAATACTTCCCAACAAATATTTTTTTTAAACTAATCACGTGTCGCGTCGTTAAATGACTCTAAACTTACTTTTGTACGATCTCCTCAAATCAGCTTTATTTGACACGTCTCATTTAATAAATATTAAAATTCACTAAAAATAAGCCGTTACGTCTAACCAGATTCTGAAAAAAAGCAAAAATTCTGCATTTCTCTGCACTTTCAATAAGCCTTTAATGATGCAGCTGTGACCGACAGTCAGGTGATAAAAATTCAGGATGAACTGCAGGCTTGTCGTCTAGTATCTATTCTGCTCCACAGAATAGATACTAGACGACAAGAGAAACTGGAATAAAAAGTTGTCCAAAATGACTAAAATTGCCTAAAATTACACAAAAATTATCATTTTAAACAAAAACAAATTAATTTTAAACCAATTTATAGTAATTTAGGACAGTTTTCAGGTCGTTTTGGACGATTTTTCGGTCAGTTTGGACTTTTTTTTGTTACTTTGGAGACATTTCAAGTTGTTTTAGACGAGTTTCAGGCATCATGTTGGACAAACTTTAGTCTGAAAGGACAAAAAAAAACCTACAGGATCAATAAATAAATGCAGCATGGCTCAGAAACAGTGAACAGAGGAGACAGTAGTTGGAGATACATCCAGCATGGAGGAACATCTTTATAGAGATGGTAAAAAAAAAAAAAGGTTTTAACACCTGTGAGACTCAAAATTGCCCAAATTCGCAAAACAATGCGTCCAAAATGACTTAAACTGTAATTTCGAATTATTTTTTGGTCATTTTGAACAAATTTTTGCTCATTTAGGACAAGTTTAAAATAATTTTGGACAATTCTTGAGTTAGCTTAGACGAGTTTCGATTCAGTTTGAACAATTTTATGTGACTTTGGAGGAGTTTGAAGTCATTTAGGACAATTTTAGACTGAGGAAAACCCAACCTACTGGATCAATAGAATAAATGTAGCACGGCTCAGAAACAGTGAACAGAGGAGACAGTAGTTGGAGATACATCCAGCATGGTGGAACATCTTTCTACAGATGATGAGGAGAGCCTCAAAACTGGACTCAGAACGGTCCAGAACAATTCAAATCGTCCACAGTGATTCAAATATTGTAATTTTTGGGTCATTTTTAGCGACTTTCGAGTAACGTTGAACAGTTTTTCATTCATTCTGAACATTTCTGCTTCTTTGGACTAATTTTGAGTGAATTTTGGGTGACTTTAAGTCACTTTGGGAAGATTTCAAGTTATTTTTTATATTATATAGAAAGATCAAACCTGTAGGATCAATAGAATAAAAGCAGCAGAGCAGAGAGGAAATGTCTGGAGAGGCTGGAAACATGGAGATAGTTTAATATCTGTATTTTTACAGTGTTGGTAACACCTGTGGACTCTCGGAAAAATGTTGGACATGTTGATTCCAGGCTTTTTTTAATGTCATGTGACAGTTAATCACAGGTTAGCCGCTATTAAATGAGACTGATTAAGCTGAGATTTGGTTTTATTTTCTAAGTAGAACGACACAGCAAAGATTACTGGCTCCAGCACTGATGCAAAGTTGAACATCTAATGCTTCTTTCTGTATTTACAGGACGATTAATGTGTGCTTTGGTGATTTATTTAAAGAAAACATGCCTTTTTAAACCCAGCAGTGACTTTTTGGGTTTAAAAGTGACCTGTTCAGTGGATTTTCTTGTGTAAAAGTGAAATATGAGGCCTCCTGGTGGCGCTGCAGAAATCACAGGGCTGGTCTTATTTATTAGCGCTCAATAGAAAACCTCCTGCAGGACAAACTAAAACCACCTCTAATCTAAACCTCTTCTTCTAAAATCTGCGGCGCTACAAACACCTGAGAACACAGTTGCTTCAGCGTTCAATAAACATTTACCTACTAACTGTACTGTGCCGACAGGTTAGAGGAGGTTTACTGCAGGTCATGAGGAAGCCGGTGGAGCAGCAGCAGCCAAACACGAACACGACGGGTGAAACGGAGCGGAGCAGTCTGGACAAAGTTGAAGGTCGGAGACGGAGGGAGCAGCGAGAGATAAAAGAGTTTTGGCATGAAAACAAGCCAAAGCCAGCGCTGAAGAATAAAGAGATAAATGAGCTGCTGACAGATAGATAGAGTCAGCTGCCCTGTTTTACTGTGTGATGTCAGCTCATCATCACAGTTTAATAACACAGCAGTATTTTAAAATAAAAAACCCTGACGGCTGCTGCAAGAGCAGGTCAAGAACCATAAAACCTCAACAGAGGCTCATTTAGCTCAGCGGGCAAAGAAGCAGACATTTATTAAAGAGAAACTATGACCAGACAGAGTCGTGTCCTATTAGTAGCTGCACAGGTAATCAGATATTAATCATGATTCATGCAGTTAAAGCAACTTAATAAACTGTAAAACTGACCTTTAAAATGCTCCGTTCAAAGAAAACAGCACATGTAGATACAACTATGTGATTTCAAATGAGGGATCTTTTACATTACAGCACCTCATTTCACTATTTTTAAGCTAATTTTTCCTTTCATACCCGTCTGAGCTGCAATAACTGAATGGAGACCAGAAGCTTCTCGGCGCACAGCTAGCTAGCTAGCATCTACTGCAGGGCTTCTGTAGCCGAGTAAATATTTTGTTTTAAAATATTTTGCTATTTTAATTTGTAAACATTCTCAAAACAAGCAAAAAGGTTTTTTTGTGTATCTGTAATCTATGTTAGGAATGATTTTGTAAAAAGTTGAATGGTTCCACATTACCTGTTGTAGCCAGGGGGGCACAAACTAATGGGACACACAGATGCGTATTGACGAGGAAGCAGCAGCGGGACGGCTTCTGTATCATAGACATATATACTTAGACGCCGCATTGACTGTGGAGGGACGTGCCTAAAGCTCCGCCATCTTGGTACAGGGCTAGCAGAGGGGGGAGTGAATGTAAGTCTATGGAGGTAAGAGGTACTCCACAATCTTAAAGTAGAATTATTCACTGAATTTTCGACCGATTTCTAAACGGTTTGGTTTGTTAAAAACGTCACACATGTAGCTTTGACACAGGATGCTTGGATGCTTTTGTTCTATTTCTGTCTGCCTGTCCGTCCTCCATGTCTGACGTTTGTAACAAACAATATATGTTGACAACTGATGGATTTATGATCACTTTTATAGTGCAGACATGTCATTCCTCTATAGACGTAATGCACTGTAGGGGCCAGTGGCACTGTACCAAGATGGCCGCCGTGTAGGCACGTCGGCTCCAATCGGCAGCAGCAGTCAACGCGGAGTCTACGTATGTATGTCTATGTTCTGTATGGGTAAGACATGCTATGATGCTCCCTCCTAATGTTTAAGCTAGCGAACATAAAAGCTGTTCATTCTGTTATAACTTGCATAAAAACGCAGTGTAAGTTTATTAAGAGTTGGTATCTAACTTTTACAATTGGTTTTGTGTGTCAATACCGACGTTAAACGATGCTAAAATCGTTGGTGATCTTGAACATGCTTTTTTTGCCGAACTAGAATAAAGTGTAATTGCACATCCACTACAGTAGGTGGCAGCGGCGCTCTCATTGTCAGAGTGTGCACAGGGAGTATTAGCTCTATGGTGTAGGGTTTTTTCCACCGAGCAGAGCAGGAGGTATGAAGTGCAGTGAACAAACCCTCAAGAGACACCATGGAAAAAATATTTAACAGGGATGAAAAAAAAGACGGAGAGAGACGGAGATAACGAGACGAACGAAAGCCTCCCGAAAGCTGAGACGAGGAAATGTGATGAAGCGAATGTAGCGTTTGGCTTCACTGTGACGACGGTGGGAGACGAGGAAAGACCGGTGTGTTTACTGGGGCTGGTCCGAACAGTAATATCTGTTCTCCGGATATTCAGATCCAATGATCGGCAAATATTCGGTTCGTGCCGCGGTGTCGGCCGGGGAGGAGGGGTGACACCGGAGTTGGCAGGTCCGTGTGCTAGAACCACGGCGGTGTGCTACAGCCTCGGAGACGCTCGGCAGCGTTTGGAGACGCTCGGCAGCGTTCGGAGACGCTCGGCGGCGGCGCGCACAAATATTCGAATATCAAAATTATAATCCGAATACCACCACAACCAACGAATATTTGGATATTGGGGACCAGCCCTAGTGTTTACTGTGTCTAAAAATGTTGTCAGCAGACAAAACAATGTTAATAAAGTTATTCTTTGTTGTAAGTTGATCTATACTTCTTTCTTTCATACAATGCTATGCAGAGATGTTCTTACAACAATTTTATAGACAAATGATGCGATTAAAAGTTGCAACGGAGAGTCGGGGGGGCGCAACAGAAAATAATTGAGAAGCACTGATCTACTGTAAGCTGCATGTGAGGCGTTCAGGGAACATCTGGACAATCTGTAATTGCAGTGTCTATTTATAAGCAGTTGTCCAGCAGGTTTTAGGCATTTTAGGTACCAATTTATTCATATTTTGCCTCAGGGAGATGGACAGAATTCAGAATTGAAGATTAGTTTAGGTTTTGTTTTGATTCTCAGCTTCATATTTACTGATAAGACAGAGGGTTTTAAGACATTTGGGGTCTTTTTCCTGTCATTTCAGATCGTTTGATAAAGAAGAATTGTCTGTTCTCCTTGAGGAAATGAATCCTGGTTAAAAAACGTTTACTCAGTTGTTCTAATTCAAGCGCTGATGAATACCTCTTTGGGAAAACAGCTGGAAAAACCCTACCGCTGTCTGGTCCACATATCCCCTCACAGCAAAGCAGAATAACCTTTCACGTTAAAGACAACATGGTTTCACTTAATCCCGATCAGGTTGGTATGAACACATCAGAAAATGGAGAAAGTCGGTGTTTCCCGAAGCCCAAGATGACAAACGTCTTGTTTTGTCCAAAGATATTCGGTTTACCGTCACAGAAGAGGAAAGAAACGAGAAAGTTTTCACATTTAAGAAGCTGAAATCAGAGAATTTGGACTATTTTAAAATCAAAACAACATCAAAATAACTGATGATAAACTTAATAATCGATCAACTGTTGCAGCCGCAGCTTTAAAGGACTCACTGTGCAGCTGTTTCTGATAGCAAAAGCTAAAAGGTGTAGCATGTGGAGTAAAAGGACAAAAGCCTGTCTCACAAAAACACCACGATATCAAACCTGAATGCTGACCAACTTCACAAAAACCACAGAACACACGACCACAACATTTCTAGTCCAGAGAACTCAGCTTCAGCTCCACCACATGCTAACATCCAGGACAACAACATTCTGATGGTGCAAACATGGCAGCGTCTCACCTGTTGAGCTTGAAGTCTGGAGAGAAGATGAGTTTCCCCGGGTGGTCCACCGACCTCCACATCAGGCCCAGCATCAGGATCTCCAGCCAGCAGCACTTCAGCAGGTGGATCTGGTCGGACAGACTCAGCTCTACGAAGCCTGGGGAGAAAGAAGGCAGACATTCAGACCGAGAACATCTTCAGGAACATGTTTATTAACGGCTAACGTCACCTCAGAGGGAACCAGCTTTCAGAGGCTGCAGATATAAACTCCTTAAAAGGTTATTTTAGAACATAAGATATGGAACTAGGGATGGGGCCGATCTGATCCAGTATCGGTATCGGGTTCCGGTACCAACGTAATTCACAGATCGGAAATTTCTGATCCAGCCTGAGGAGATTTCATGTCTGCTGAAAGGACTCCACCAGTGATTCCATGCTGCTGCTCTGCTACCTGGCTGCAAACTGTGGAGTGGATTTCCTGAAGGGAGGCGTGTCTCAATGAAACGCTGAGTAACGACACGCCTCGATTTAGGAAATCCACTCCACAGTTAGCAGCCAGCTAGCAAGCGAGCATTTAGCAGCTAAAGTGGCTAACTTTTGGAACTATTTGACCTTAGCGACACCGCAGAACAAAACAGTAACGTGCAATGTTTGCAAAGCCGTTGTACCGAGAGGCAGTAGCTCCGTCGTGACAATACAATATAACAAACTTAATCAACATTTGAAAAAGCATCCCAGTAAAGAGCACGGCGGTTTGTTAGCCATGGGACAGAAAGACCAAAGGAGCCGGCAGGAATCACTTCTGGAGTCATTCCTAAAGGTAAACTCCCTCCAGACAACGTGAAAGCTAAAGGGATCACCGAGAAGCTGCTCAGCTTCATTGTCCTCGATGACCAACCGTTATCAGCTGGAGAAAACCCCCACAAAGCTCTCTGCTTCCCAACATGAACTACCTGTAGTCTGAGTGACGCCTCCTCTGGTCTCTGCAGTGTCAAACAGTAAGAGGCTCCACCTGGAGGAACAACCAGGTACTACAACGACACTCATAAACTTCACCAAAACATCCTGAAACTTCTCTAGAATGACTAAAATTTAGCCCAAAATTACTTAAAACTTGACAAAAGTACTTACAAATTGTCCAAAATGACTCAAAACTTGTACAAAGCGCAGTAAAACTTGCTAGCTAAACCCCAACAGTGCTCTCTGGTTGCCAACATGGACTTCCTGTAGTCTGAGTGACGTTTTCTTTGGTCTCTACAGTGTCAAACAATAACTCAATGCACTGCAGAGCTACTCAGCTGTCAAGTGAATACATCGGCTTGATTTCAGTAAACTTTAATGTACTAATGTAGCAACGGCATCAGATTAGGACTCGGTATCAGCAGATAGTGAATATTAAATGACTTTGATCAGATCAGGCATCACAGGTGATTCAGCCACACAGGTAAACTAATAAGTCACATGACCCTGACCTCCTTCTGTTCATGCCTCAATGATCACAGCTAATGTTTCTGCACGACACATGGCAACAAATCCACCAGTACATGGAGGCAACACAGCATTAAAGAGGGACGAGGCCTAGGAGACACTACAGTTCACACATGAAACAAAAAAGTGCATTTGTAGTTCTGTTTTTGTGGACATGTTAAAATATAAAGCATATATATATATACAAATACCTTCTATAAAACTATCTTTGAGGTTTTGGAAGATAGGCTTTCCTTGGTGGAAAGGTAGTTTCTTTCTTCTTCCAGTTATTGTCTCTTCCCCGGTTAAGCTCTATTTACACTGAACAAAAACATAAAGGCCCCATGTGAAATATTGAGGCCACATGAAGTGCGCCACCCTAAGTGAGCGTATACTGTCTGGTACTTGTACTAAATGGATATTTCTTTGGTTAGTTTCCCAAAAGCAGCCATTGGCATGTTGGTGTGATGCGTCTGTTGTCAGACCAAAGGTTTCATCTGCTGTACGTGTCGCTGGTCTGAGACCATCCCACAAGTGAACAAGCCGGATGTGTCCATCCTGTGCTGGGGTGGTCACACGTGGCCGACGGGGATGAGGTGGATTTGCAGTACTGCCCGTCTGTTGGAAACCAACTCTCAAACGTCCTGTCGTCTGATAGTGAACATTCAGCTGCACAGCGACCGCTCTGGTGGACATTCCTGCTTCCAACATGCCAATGACACGTTCCCTCATGACCGGAGTCATCTGAGGCGTTGCTGCTTCGGTCAACATGTGACATGTTGGGGTGGCCTTTTATTGTCCCCAGTATAAGGAGTGTCTGAGTACTGCTCATTGTGTTGGAGCAGCATCTGGATATGCCACACCCATGGACTGAATGGAATTAATGCATTACTGAGGCAGTGGTGGACTCAAATTTGGGAACTAATCAAGAGAAACATCCATTTAGTACAAGTACCAGACAGTATACGCTCACTTTGGGTGGTGCACTTCATGTGGCATCAATATTTCACATGGGGTGTTTATATTTTTGTTCAGTGTATCTCATCCGATACTAAACTTTTACCAATCTCAACACTATTAACCTTCTCATCTGATTCTCCATAAAGTAAATAAAGTTTTTAAAGCAGCCCACGACCAACTCTTTCAGAAATAATCAATCTAAATGCTCTAATGTCTAAATCACCCTGACATCAGCTAATTCCACCACAATAAGATCATTTAGTTGCAGCTTTATTTCGCCCCTCCAGCCTCCTGCTCACCTGCCTCCTTTTATACAGCAGACAATGAACGCTCATTTTCACCCCTGACTAAAGAAGAAGAAGAAAAAAAAACGTCTGGAAATCAGGAAAAATGGTCTTTTTGAAGAAAGAAAATCTGGGAAGACGGTCTTTATTCAAAAAAATAAAAAAGCGGGAGTCTTTGTGACGCCTTCGCGCTAACACCTCTGCTGAGAAGCTACCTGCTGAGTCGAACACCGCTGAGAGGAGACAAAGAGGACGGAGAAGAAAGCGAAGGAGGCGAGACGAGTGGACAGGAGAGGGGAGGAGAGGGGAGGAGAGGGGAGGAGAGGGGAGGGAAGCTGGATCTGATGGAAATACAGAGTCAGTCAGTCGAGAGTGAAAAAGAAGAAAGCCGCTAATTGCAGCTCATGTATGCAAACATGACAGAAAAGAGCGGAAGAAACACACGAATTAACGCTCAACGCTCTGCAATTATGGAAACATTAGGAGCCGATTCGTCGAGACAAACAGCTGCAATTTCTCCATTTAAATGCAAAATAAGAGGATGTAGTAAAACGATGCAGTTAATCGAGGATAACTAAACATTTAAACGGTCATAAAAATGTAGAAAACAGAAACGTCTGATGCACTAATCTTTTTTTGTCTGCATTTATACTCATCGTTTAACACCACAGAAGGGGGTCAACTTTAATGAGATCAATGCATATTTTAGTCTTGCAGCAAAACATATTAATATTTAGTGCATGTGTGACCATCACCGGCCCCCCTGGAGGCTAAGCTGTCATTCTTTATTGAATTTTCCAATCATGAGCCAGAGGGGGCAGTGCAGCACCTCAGTGGCGAGACAAGACGAACAGGGAGGGTAGAGACGGGCAGTGCTATTTGAATCCTATAAGAGTGCTGTAACATGCCGTGTCATTCCCAACAACCGATCCTACGTCTGAAAATTGGGAACAAATAATCAACACAGGAACAAACTGGAGACCAAGAGTCCTGACAGTATACAGAGTTAGGACGCCAGAGGACAGGAGTGAGGGAAGAATGTATGAGGGCGTGAGTTTAGTGCAAAGTCTGAAGAGTGGCTCTGCACAATCAGGCGGGTCCCATCAGAAAGGGGACTCGACAGGAGTTGGTAAGCCCTGAACAAACATGCATGTGTGATGGACACCGAAGCCCAGAGCGACTACAATGAGTCAGCAGGGCCAGGCCGGCCAAGTGCCCCCACACCCCGGGCCGGGGGAGCACCAGGAGGCATCACCCAGAGGAGGCAGCAACCGACACCCCCAGTGCGCCAAGGACAAGGCCGGGGGGCATGAAAGCCATCAATAATTACCAGCGTCGACTGAAATCAAACATTTTAATGGGATAAATCTCCCAGCTTTGTCACCCAGACCTACTTTTATGCCATGTTATGTGCATTTTTCATTGGAACATAAAAACATGATGCTGTAAACTCACCTAGCAACACATTTACTTGTGTATTTAGCACCACCTGCAACATATGAGACAAACTGGACGTAAAAAACAAGCGGGAGATGTTCTAAACTGTAGCTTCAGGTTCGTTTTAAACCAGTTCCCACAGCTGCTTCCGCTGACCTACAATCCTCAACACGTCTAAACCAACCTCAACCTTCACATGGTTCTTTTACTGATCAAGGACATAAAACTAACCCCAGTTTTATTGGATTACTTTGGAAAACTGGCTGTAAAATCAAGCTTTTAGGAGAACATTTAAAGAATATTCGTGTTTCATTGCGTACTAGTTTAAATATAGAGACAAAGAAAGTAGAGACACTGAAGAAAAGTTGAAATTTATGTCGAAACTTGAAGAAAAACGTTGCCACAACAGAATTTATGGGCAAACTTGGAGTCATATGGGTTCTTTCATGTTTATATATTTTAACAAATTTCATTGTAAATTAAAAATTCTCGACTGTCTGGCTGAGAAATTCTGAAAACTGACAACTTATATTCAATGAAAAATAACTATCAGCGGACAGTTCTGCCTGTTATCAAAGTTCAAGATGACTTTAGAGACTCATCTCCACATCTGAAGGTTATATAATCGAGTTTTATAACCAGTCTGGGTCTTACCGGGGATCTTCTTGGCCCAGCTGATCATCAGAACCAGCTCCTTGTCTGCCAGGTTGGTGAGCGACATCATCATGCTGGCCTCGGTGAAGGGCTTCTTCAGGTCCTCCATGAGGTAGATCTCCGGCGGCTCGGCCTCCATGATGCGGGAGATGAACTCCTCGGGGCTCATGGCCGAGGGGTGCTGGTGGGTCGCCCGGGGCAGCGGGTAGAGCGGGGACAGCGGCGCCCCCAGGTGGAGGCTACGCTGAGCCCGGGAGCCCAAGCCGACCCGGACCAGACCCCGGCCTGCTGAGGACTGAAGAGCTCCGCGACGGTGACGGGCTCCTCGGTAACTGCAGCGCTCACGTCTGACACCTGCAGGACGAAGACGGAAACACAAGCAGACGGAATAAACCACCTGGAACACGACGCAAGATCACAAGAAATGGTACTGAGAGTTTTTAAGTCGGCCCTTATGATTCTGCGGTCTCAGTGTTTATACTTGTTTGTTTCTTCAGCATCATTATTAGCTATTATCATCTGTAGAAAGATGTTCCACCATGCTGAATGTATCTTCCAACAACTCGCTCCTCTGTTCACCGTTTCTGAGCCGTGCTGCATTCGTCTTGTTTTTGTCGTTTTGAGTCTCATTTTTGTCGTTTTGTGTCTCAGTTGTGTCGTTTTGTGTGTCTCTTCGCGGTCTATGGTTTATTTCCATTTTTACAGCCTCTAAAAATAAAAATAAATGTCTAAAAATAACTTGAAACTTGCCCAAGAATGCTCAAGAATTGTCCCAAAATGACTTGAAACTACACTGAACGGAAATGTAAACACCCCATGTGAAATATTGATGCCACATAAAGTGCACCACCCAAAGTGAGCGTATACTGTCTGGTACTTGCTGCTGCTTTAAAAACTTTATTTACTTCATGGAGAATCAGATGAGAAGGTTAATAGTGTTGAGATTCGTATAAGTTTAGTATCGGATGAGATACACTGAACAAAAATATAAACACCCCATGTGAAATATTGATGCCACCTGAAGTGCACCACCCAAAGTGAGCGTATACTGTCTGGTACTTGTACTAAATGGATGTTTCTCTTGATTAATGTCCCAAATCTGAGTCCACCACTGCCTCAGTGATGCATTAATTCCATTCAGTCCATGGGTGTGGCATATCCAGACGCTGCTCCAACACAATGAGCAGGACTCAGACACTCCTTATACTGGGGACAATAAAAGGCCCCCCCAACATGTCACATGTTGACCAAAGCAGCAACGCCTCAGATGACTCCGGTCATGAGGGAACGTGTAGTTCAAAATGCCTCAAAATGTGTTTAGAATGACATTTTTTCAGTCATTATGGACGACGTAAGACCTGTAAGACAATTTTTAGTTCAGTTTTGAGTCTCTATACATCATCTGTAGGAAGATGTTCCACCATGCTGGATGTATCTCCAACTACTGTCTCCTCTGTTCACTGTTTTTAAGCCATGCTGCTTTTATTCTATTGATCCAGTATGTTGCTATTGTCCTCTCAGTCTATAAATGTCCAAAATAATTTGAAATCTGACCAAAGCAACATTAAAGCGCCCAAACGGACTTAAAAAATGTGTAAAAATACCTTGAAACTTGTCCCAAAAATGTCCAAAAGACTCGAGAACTGTACCAAAAACGATTGAGAACAATTCAAAATGACTCAAAATCTGTTTAAAAAGACACTTTTTCAGTCATTATAAGTCATTTTAGACTTCTTTGGTCCAGTTTTGAGTCTCTGCTCATCATCTGTAGAAAGATGTTCCTCCATGCTGGATGTATCTCCAACTACTGTCTCCTCTGGTCTCTGTTTCTGAGCCATGATGCATTTATTTTGCTGACGTCTGACTTTCCTCTCGGTGTTTCTTGTCGTCTCCTCTCTGCTCTCTGTGGAAACACTGCCTGCAGTTCAGCCGAGAACCCTCAGAACTCAAGCGATTTTGATGAAATATGACAACTTTAAGCGAAAATCTATGAATGATTAATTCAAGGATTGTTGGAAAAACAATGAAAATATGTCGATTCTTTCAGTTTTTACAGTTTCTGACTCTGATAAAAGGTGTAATTTTGGCAATTTTTCAAAAAGAAAACATGTTTTTGAAATCTCCCTGTTGGTTTTGGGGTTCAGGAGGTAAATTTATTTAGTGTATCTTATCATGCGTCACTGTAACGACAAATATCTTTGGTCTTATTCGACTGTTTTGGTCTAAATAGATTTTTACCATCCAGTCACTTGTGACGTACTTTCAACTTTATTTTTACTTCTTGTAGAGTGCTATATAAATACATTTAATTGACTGATTGAATGATGGCAGAACTCTTATTTAATACTCTCTGAAAGTGTGACTGGAGAAAATTTACATTACAGTCGACATAACAAGAATAAAAGTCTAAATCAGTGGTTCTCAACTGGTGGGTCGGGACCCAAAAGTGGGTCGCGAGGCGATTTTTAGAGGGTCGACTGCTTTTTTTGGTGGTATAAAGTCTTTTATTTTAAAGGACGTGTTTCTTATGACACAGTTTGCTTTGAATAACAGGATATTTAGTGGTGGTGACACCAATAGTTGCCCATTATTAACCTCTAGATTTGGTTCTGCCAGCTTATAGGAGAAATTTATGCTAAAATGTCCCAAAAATGAACCAAAATGTGCTCAGAATCCGTCAAAATGGGCCAAAATATGCCCAAAAACTTGGCAAAAACGTCCAAATATACCGAAATGAGCACAAAATAAGCCAAAATTTTCCCAAGTTGTATCAAAATGTGTTGAGACTCCACCCAAATAAACCTTAATCTGTTAACAGGAACAGCAAACTTCAATAATTTGGGTCACGACTGTTATTAATAGAGACATAGTGGGTCCTGAGGCTGGACCAGCTGAGAACCACTGGTCTAAATACATTGGATTTGCATGACTGCAGAAGGTCTTCTTTGACTGGCTGTAAGCAGAGCGAAGGCTTTAATAAACACAGCGGTCCTCAAACAGCCTTACAGCAACGTAGGAAGTATTTACACGTGTCAGAGGAATCTCAAAGTGACTCAAATTATTCTTTCAACAAGTAAAACTTTTGTTTTTCTGGGGCAGTTTGCCACCAGCAGGAATCATCCTGACAGACTGTTATTCTACATTTCTGTCAGCGGCTGGTTTAACTTTTCTTCTAGTTAATTGGAGCAACTTAGCAGCAATTTTCACCGCTTTTGGTTTTGCAGGATCCAACGCTCAGTCCGGCTTCTCTGGAGAAATAACACCATCAAAGCCTGGAGACGCCAATTTTTGCATCAAAAATTCCACAGGAGTTGTAATACGTTGGTGTTTTCAGGGTATTTTCACCATCTTTACCTCCAAAGCTCCAACGCTGGTCATTATAAAGTCCAGTCATACATGTTGTACCTTGTTTTCTTCAGAACAGTCTCAACTATCCAGATCTTACATCATTTAATATGATAATACATGCAGGTTTTATATATTCGCCTTCATGCCACGACTAAAATCAGCATTTTGTATTAAGATATTGCTGTTTTTACATGTATCTCACCATGAAATGCTGGCAGCAGAGATGTATTTAGACCAGTGGTTCTCAACTGGTCCAGCCTCAGGACCCACTATGTCTCTATTCATAACAGTCGTGACCCAAATTTTTGAAGTTTGATGTTCCTGTTAACAAATTAAGGTTTATTTGGGTGGAGTCTCAACGCGTTTTGATACAACTTAGGAAAATTTTGGCTTTTTTTGCCCATTTTGGTATATTTGGATGTTTTTGCCAAGTTTTTGGGCATATTTTGACCCATTTTGACAGATTCTGAGCACATTTTGGTTCATTTTTGGGACGTTTCAGCATAAATTTCTCCAATAAGCTGACAGAGACAAGTCTAGAGGTTAATACTGGGCAGCTACTGGTGTCACCACCACTAAATACCCTGCTACTGAAAGCAAACTGTGTCATGAGAAACACGTCCTTCAAAATAAAAGACTTTACACCACTACTTTTTTTGGAGGGGGGCATGCTTCTGTGACCCCCTAAAAATGGCTTCGTGACCCACTTTTGGGTCCCGACCCACCAGTTGAGAACCACTGATTTAGAGAAATGTTATTGGGGAGATTGTGCAGAATCTGGAAATATCTGAACCATGATGGCCGGTGTAAGAATTTATGAATCCCACAGTGGGGAAATCTGAATTGTTACAGCAGCAAAGAGGATGAAATGAACAAAATGAATAAAAATAAACACAGAAATATACAGCAGCACTGGTTCAGACTGTTTCATGAGTAGAAATACTGATAGAGACGTATTAATACTGCATAGTTTGTCCACAAGTACCAAAACACTGATGTTACAGTTATTAAATGTACAAATTGTGTGTGGCAGGTATGTGCAGGTAGCGTACATTGGTGTGTTTAAAATAAGTTTTTCCCAAGTGGATCGCTGCGTCGCTAGTTCCATTATCGGACACGGCTGTAGAAGCTCCTCTAGATGGAAGGTTTAAGAGTGTAGGAAGGGTTTATAAGAGTGTGGGGAGGGTTTATGAAGCCTTAATAAGACGAGGATCACTGTACATTTTTAATCGGTAACTTTCTGAACAGTTTAATGTTGTCTTGCAGATGTTCTGTTTTGTTAAATCACATATAATCAGTAGGAAAATCACAGCAAAAAAAAGAGTAAATTTACCTGTTGACTATAAAAGAACAGACCAGAACTGCAGATGCGGTACACATAAATAGTCAGTATTTCTATCAATAATATTAAAAATGATTTTGGATTTTTTTTAAAAATATATATTTCACTATTTGAAAAAAGCTTTATACTGTAAATATTTTTACTTGTAATTTGACATGTTTTCACAGTTATGTTAAATTACAGATAATATCTAATAAAAGGGCATGTTGACAAAAATTTAAAAAATTTAAATAACCCAAATTGAGCGTAATTTCCACTTTAAAAATCGGTATTTTTATATATATAGGAATTTTATTTTATTTTATTTTTATTTTATTTGACTTTATTTTATTTTGTTTTATTTTATTTTATTTTACTTCATTTTATTTTATTTTTATTTGACTCTCTTTTATTTTATTTTGTTTTTTATTTTATTTTATTTTATTTTATTATGTTTTATTTTATTTTATTTTACTTTACTTTATTTTTATTTGACTCTTTTTTATTTTATTTTTGTTTTTTATTTTATTTTACTTTATTTTATTCTATTTTATTCTACTTTATTTTACTTTGTTTTGTTTTACTTTATTTTACTTTATTTTATTTTTATTTGACTCTCTTTTATTTTATTTTTGTGTTTTATTTTATTTTACTTTATTTGCGTCGCTAGTTCCATTATCGGACACGGCTGTAGAAGCTCCTCTAGATGGAAGGTTTAAGAGTGTAGGAAGGGTTTATAAGAGTGTAGGAAGGGTTAATAACAGCGTGGGGAGGGTTTATAAAGCCTTAGAATATATATAAGTTGCTACTTCGTGGATTTCTTCTATCGTCGGGGGGTTCTGGAACCTAAACCCACCATAGACGAGGGATCACTGTAAATACAAAATGATTCACTGACACTTCGTTGCACAGAGAAGCAGCTGGAGTCGTTGGGAAGGTGAAGTCTAGCGGTTTAATTTGCTGCATTTCACTGTGATAAAACGCTCCGACGGCAATTTAACCGAGAGGAAGGGGCATTGAGGGACTTCCATTCTGTGACTGATTGACCAAACAGCATGATAACGTGTTTTATAACAACGACGGAGCAACACCTACCGCACTTCATCATCCCCACTTCGTAGCATTTGCGGAGGCGGCAGGCCTGGCAGCTCTTACGCCGGTTCTTGTCGATGGTGCACTGGTTGGTGGCCGGACAGATGTAGTCGTTGTGTCCTGATGGGAGAAGATAAAGAGGGTCACCGAGGCTGAAGGAGGGGAAGCTGAGGAGACGTGGGTGGGGATGGAGAGCTCACCCTGGATGCTCCTCTTGAAAAACGCCTTGCAGCCCTCGCAGGACCAGACGCCGTAGTGGTATCCGGACGCGTAGTCGTGACAAACGGCGCACAGGTGCATGTCGGCCTTCCCCACCGAGGACGAGCACGAGGAGGACTTGACCCCGTCCAGCCCGTCCTCAGACTTCTTCCCCAGCAGCTTGTTACAGCTGATGATGGAGCTGCAGCAGGAAACAGACAGAAGGAACAACTTGACATTAGAGGGGCTTCAGCTCGTCATCCAGCCGCCGTCAGACCGACGACGGCTGGAACCCGAACCGTCGTGGAAACGTGACGCGTGGATTGATGCGCTGCACAGAAAATGACATGACAGCCAGACGATTGTCACAAAGCTACGAGGGTTTATCATCTCAGATCATCAGCCTCCTTCTGCTCGACCGTCCCCAACTTCCTTGAACCTTTAATATCGTAAACTAAAGATATTTAAAATGCAATCTTTGGAATTTTAAATTGATATATCAATTACTTTCTGAGATAATTTGTTTTTAAAAATTGCCCGTCGATCCTGGAGAGTATCTGACGTATCAACCTGAAACTCTCCTCATAGCTTTAGAAATATTTATATTTAATGCTATAAAAACTGCATGCAATCAAAGACGGTCGAGCAGAAATCGTTTGAGATGAAATGATTCCACTCCAAGTCCAAGGTTTATATGATTTTTTACGATCCTAAAATTTATGTGATCGAGACCTTTTAAGATGAAACTTTATTAATCGCAAAGGAAACAAAGCAGCGAGTAAAAAGTCCAAAAGCGATAAGATATAAGTGCGATACATTATTGTAAAATGAAAAATGGCTGCCATGTTGAATTTTGGCATGGATAATGATATTTACTACACAATGTGGAGGCCAGATTAGATTCTTCTATGACAATTTGAAAATTGCAAAATTAAATAATTAAGTTTGAAGATATTAAATATATATATATATATATATATGGCGCCAACGTCCGCCATCTTGAAAAATGGCTGCCAAGTTGAATTTTGGGGGGCTAATATCTTTTACTATATGTGTATGTAAAATTAGATTCCTGCATGACAATTTGAGCATTTGAAAATTCAACAACCGAGTATAAAGATACTTCAGAAGTAATCCGGAAATATGGCACCAATGTCCGCCATCTTGAAAAATGGCTGCCAGGTAGAATTTTTGCATGGCTAACATTTTTTACTAAATAATGTGGATGTAAATGTCGTTCTTGTACAACAGTTTGAGAATCTGACAGTTAAATAACCAAGTTTAAAGGCATTCAAAAAAAATCCAAAAATATGGCGCCAACGTCCGCCATCTTGAAAAATGGCTGCCAAGTTGAATTTCTGCAGGGATAATGCTATATACTGCATAATGTGGAGGCCAGATTTGATGCTTGTCTGACAATTTGAGCATTTGATAATTGAATAACTGGGTTTAAAGATATTTTAAGAAATAGTCCAAAAATATGGCGTCAATGTCCACCATCTTGAAAAATGGCTGCCAAGTTGAATTTTTGCATGGCTGACATTTTTTACTAAATAATATAGATACAAATGTTATTCTTGTACAACAGTCTGACAATCTGAAAATTAATAAAACAAGTTCAAAGGTATTCAAAAAAATAATCCACAAATATGGCACCAATGTCCGCCATCTTGAAAAATGGCTGCCAAGTTGAATTTTTGCATGGCTAACGCTATTTGCTACATACTGTGGACACAAATTTGATGCTTGTATGACAATTTGGGCATTTAAAATAAAAAAAAACAAGTTTAAAGGTATTCAATAAGTAATCCAAAAATATGGCGCCAATGTCCACCATCTTGAAAAATGGCTGCCAAGTTGAATTTTTGCATGGCTAACACTATTTGCTACATACTGTGGACACAAATTTGATGCTTGTATGACAATTTGGGCATTTAAAATTAAAAAAAAACAAGTTTAAAGGTATTCAATAAGCAATCCAAAAATATGGCGCCAATGTCCACCACCTTGAAAAATGGCTGCCAAGTTCAATAACTGCATAGCGAATGTCTTTTACTATAAAATGTGGATGTCAAATTTGATCCTTGTACGACAATTTGAGCATTTAAAAATTTAATAAACGAGTTTAAAGATATTTTTAAAAAATAGTCTAAAAATATGGCACCAATGTCGGCCATCTTGAAAAATGGCTGCCATTTTTTATTTTTGCGGGTCTAATGTTATTTAATACGCAATGTTGATGCCAGATTTGATTCTTGTATGACAATTTGAGCATGTGAAAATTAAGTAAGTAAGTTTAAATATATTCAAACCAATAATTCAAAAATATGGCACCATTGTCCACCATCTTGAAAAATGGCTGACATTTTGAATTTTTGCATGGCTAATGCTGTTTATACACAATATGGATGTCAAATTTGACTCTTATACGACAGTTTGAGTGATTTTTCAGTTGTTTTGGTCTGCTGCTGCTGCTGCTGCTGCTGCTGTTCTGGTCGGGTGTTGGTGGTCCTACCTGCTGTGGTTGATGCTGTGGGCTTTGGGCTCCAGCCAGGGTGCATGAGGACTGGGTTCGTTGTAGACCAGAGGCTGGGTGCAGTGCAGGGTCAGCTGGGGGACGTTGGGGTGGGCGTGGGAGGGCCAGAAGGCCGACGGGCTGAGGGGGGCGCACAGCGAGGCCGGGCTGTCGCTGATGTTCGGCCGGGCGTAGCTCAGCATGGACGGACTGTAGAAGGTCAGGGGTCCGTGGCCGAAGTCGTGGCCGCCATCGGTGTACGGAGACGGGATGCAGACGGTGTGACTGTCCACGGCCAGAGGAGGGCTGTACATGGCGGGCAGCAGCCCCGGGGAGCTGGGCCTCTCTGGGGCTTTGCTGGAGTCGACCTCCTGGAGCTGAAGCAGCGGTAAAGGGTCAGCGTCCAGCATGGGGGAGGAGGCCATGGCACGGGGGAAACACCGAGGACGATGAGACACGACGATGCAGCTGCTTCTTCTATTGCATGTTCTTCTGCAGGCGAGTCCTGAGATACAGGAGGAGGAGACAGAGTGGAGGTAATTATAACTAGAACCAACAAACATAATCACATCAGTCCTGTTTCAGCCTTTTCACACTGACTCAAACACTCTCGTATGTTTAAGTATAGACCCTTCATGGCCTTTCTTCTCGTTATAATTCAAATATTTTAGTACTTTAAGCACCAGTACACAATTTAAGGCATTCATGCAGACGTCTTTTGTCTGCTCTAGGGGTCCGAGGCTCTGAATCGATCTGACTGAGTTAATCAGGTCGGCTGAATCAGTTTAAATCTCTTAAGAAACACTTGTCAGAGAGCCTTACCTGATTTTTAACTGTATTTCCTTGGGACCGTCTTTCATTTCTTTCACATTATTATTATCATCACCGTTAAGATAATGAAACAAAACTACCTTTCAAAACAACAAAAGCGACATCACAAAGTAGGGAAGCAAATTTAGAGCAGTTTTCTCGACCAATAATCGGCAGCCTTACCAATTAATTATCAATGAATTCATAACACAAAATGAACTCAGTGGTCATCATTTAAAGCTGTCATGAGGCTGCACTGAACTCGTCAAATACGTGGCTCTAATGGCGTAAACAATCAGCCACTAATCCATAATGACGGTGTCTTTGTGCATCATAGTTCAGCTACAAGATGTCATTAATCATTAATCATCACAGAAGTCTTTGTCATGGTGCCCCTTTGCTAGCTAAACCCCCACAATGCTCTCTGCTCGCCAACATGACCTTCCTGTAGTCTGAGTGACGCCTCCTCTGGTCTCTACAGAGTCAAACAGTAAAATTCAAAACCCAAAACAAGCTCAAAACTTGTTCATAACTTCTCATAATTGTAAACATTTCCAAATGACTAAAATTTAGCCTAAAATTAATTAAAACTTGACAAAAGTACTTACAAATTGTCCAAAATGTCTCAAAACTTGTACAAAGCACAGTAAAACTTGCTAACTAAACTCCCATAATGCTCTCTGGTTGCCAACATGAACTGTCTGTAGTCTGAGTGACGCCTCCTCTGATCTCTACAGTGTCAAACAGTAAGAGGCTCCACCTGGTGGAACAACCAGGTACTACAACGACACTCATAAACGTCAACAAAACAACTTGAAACTTCTCCACAATTACTCACAATTTGCCTGAATTCCTCAAAACTTTTTCATAACTTCTCATAATTGTCCAGAACAAGAAAAAACATGTCCAAAATGTGTTGAAACTTCTCCAGAATGACTAAAATTTAGCCTAAAATGACTTAAAACTTGACAAAAGTACTTACAAATTGTCCTGGTCTCTACAGAGTCAAACAGTGAGAGGCTCCACCTGGTGGAACAACCAGGTACTACGACGACACTCATAAACTTCACCAAAACATCTTGAAACTTCTCCAGAATGACTCAAATTTAGCCTAAAATTACTTAAAACTTGACAAAAGTACTTACAAATTGTCCAAAATGACTCAAAACTTGTACAAAGCGCAGTAAAACTTGCTAGCTAAACCCCCATTATGCTCTCTGGTTGCCAACATGAACTGTCTGTAGTCTGAGTGACGCCTCCTCTGGTCTCTACAGAGTCAAACAGTAAGAGGCTCCACCTGGTGGAACAACCAGGTACTACAACGACACTCAAAAAATTACATCAAGTTACGGAGGTTAAGCTGGCAACAGGCCACCATGACAAAGACTTCTGTGACCCTTAATGCTCTCTGTTACGTGCCCTTCAGCTTCTGCTATATCGGTTAATGTATTTCTAACAGCTGCTGTGTCCGTAGAGGTGCAGGACTTGAAATTGCAGTGAAAAATGAGCCACAGTGATTAAAAAACAATCAGAAACTGCTTCATGTCTACCTCAATGGATATATTCTGACTTGTTCCTTCATCTAATTCACTGTTAAAGAATTTTAGGATTTGTTTTTAAAGAGATGCTTGAAGAGTTTTGTTTAAAATCACACTTTCACAGCCTTCGGAGCAGAAAAATAAACGACTGTAGAGCTTGGTGTTGGATTGGAGGCTGCTACTGTTGACAGAACACATACCGAGATACTTCACGAAAACCCCTACGCAACCAGTTTGTTTTTCCAGAAAGCATGCATCATGTCGTCATGTCTGAAGACGCAGACACAACAAGACCAGCCGGGCTTCTACCGTTTCACTTTCACTGCATCAGAGAGCGAAGAAGCCACCAGCAGCTCTGTTGCTGTTATTCCAGAAACCACAGAACAACAGGAGATAACAGGATGATCTTTATTTAAAGAGTGCATCAGATTCTGCTGCACGTGCAAAAGACAAGACGCAGCCTTTCTAGGAAGAACACAAGAAGCCATACAGCAGATTTACCTTCAGTGTATGAGACGTCTCTGCATACTTTCTTATTTATTTTCCTAAAGGGTGGATCATTTTACATACTGGTGTTTCACAACCACCTCAGATTTTGCTTTTTTCCCGCCTTGAGCTTCAAAAAATATGAGATTTATCGTTGTATGTGTTCAATTAGCATCAGTTTCTCTGTTCAGTGATGTTTTCCAGTATCTGTATGGAAGCATTAAGGCAAAATCGGCCTCATATGTTGTTAAAATTCAACATGAAGACAACATGGAAGCAGCTTTGCACATATAATACCAACACATAGACTCTATTGAACACCAGTTTTGTCTCCTACAAATGACTCCACATCAGCATTTAGTCTAAATATCTAAAAACTGGAACCTTGTCTGGTCATAATTACCACACATTTGATTCTACTGATGTTGGAGGCCTTTAAAAGTTGGTAAAATGTCAACCAAAGTTTGTATTTTTAGTAGGAAATATGGATCCATCCATGTATATACGCTTACAGGAACTTTCAGAGACACAATACCAACTTTTTCTTTCCATTTTCAAGGGCCAATAATTGAAAATTTGGCCTCTGATGGCATCTTTGTACAAAATGGCTGAAGATTTGCTCAGAATGACTTAAAGCTGGTCAGAAAATCACTCCAAACTTGTTTATAATGACTCCCAAATTGTCCGTAACTATTTGAAATCGACCGCGACGTCCTGAAGGTTGTCCAGAAAGACACAAAATCTGTCCACGACATTGACAGCCAAACATTGGAACCTTGAGCCTCAAAAGTCGGTGAAATGTCATCCAAAGACTGTATTTCAGTAGGAAATTAGGAAACACCTCTACATATAGACTTAGAGGAAGTTTCTGGGGGCACCAATACTACCGTTGTTTAAAAATCTTGCACTGTTTTTCCATTTTTAATTGCAAATAATTAAAAACTGGTCCTCTGATGGAGCCATTCAGTCAGTCTGTGTTCACAATAACTTGAAATGTGTCCAGAATGACTCCAAATTTGTTCATATACCGACTTTAAAAATGTCCAAAACCATTTAAAATTGACCACAATAACTGTACAAAGAGACTCAGAAATTGCGCAAAACTGCTCAGAAAATGTCCAAAATGACTCACAAATTGTCCACAATTGGACTCATCACTATTTTAACAAGTCAAAAGAGCTGAAATCCCGAACCTTGGCTCACAATACTTGCTACACATCATATTCTACTGATGTTAGAGGCCTTAAAAGTTGGTGCAATGTTGACTAAAGACTGTATTTTAGTAGGAAATATGGATCTATCCATGTATAAATACACTTACAGGAACTTTCTGGTGACACAATACCAACACTGATTGATAATTTAGCACTTCTTACCATTTTTAAGGGCCAATTATTTAAAATTTGGCCTCTGTTGGACAAATTCAACCATTCTGATCTGCTGGAAACTGTTCTGTCCGTGTCTTCACCAAATCTCACGGCTGTAGGAGTTTCATTTCTCGAGATACTGAAGTTAGAAAATGGCTTCTCAGGCAAATGTTTGGGTCAAGATGGAAAAATTATCAGGTCTGAAAACATGAAATTCTCCAAATTCAGCCAAAAGATTTTCCAGAAACCAACTCAGGTACAAACAGAATGAACAGTGCTGATGGTAACCGTCGTATCCTCTTGACAACTTTGCATTTTATTCATATATCACTGAGCTTTGACAGTTTTCCTAGCATCTAACTTCATATTAAACCCTTCCCTCTTTGCTCTGATGACGCTGCTGCAGCTCTATTAACCGTTTCCAATCGCTCCAGGTCAAACCCTTCCACTAACAACCCGACCGCTGTGCTCAGATTAATCTGCAGGCTGGTTAAATGAGCCACCAAATGGAGACCCCTCCTGTATTATTGCTCACGAGTGGCTTATTTCTGTGTTTACTTTCGGTTGGACTCGAGAATTTACACTGGGAAGCTGCAGGGAGCTTGAAGACCATTTTGCGACTCTTTATTTGTAAAAATCAGTATAACAAAGGTGGAGAGAGCAAAGCCCAAAGAGCCACATTCATGGGAAACACAGCAGTTAGAAACAAACCACAGCTATCCTTTAATAAAACCTCGTTAGTACAGTCTTCTGTTGATTCCTGAGAGCAAAAATTGAAGCTCACTTTGGATTCTTTCCACTCTTGGTCAATAAATCTCATAAACGCACAGCTTTCCTGGAATGAAAGATGTAATTTAAGTCTATACAGAACCATTGGTGGACTGAAATCGTACCTATTTTCGGCAAATGAATGAACCAAAATCAGCCACAGCGCTCTGAGTGACTCAACCTTCAGCCTTATGAGCCTAAATGATTCTAAATCAACATAAGAAGCTGACATTAGCAGCAGATTGACTCACTGTATCCTGGTTACCTTCAGCTGAAACGATGAAAACATTCTGGGAGCAGAGCAGCAGCACAGATTGATATGGTTTCTGAAAATATACCAACAAGAACCACTGAGGAATGAAACGGACAAGTTAGCTGCTGTTATAGAAGAAACCAGAAAATACTTATTACCTCCACCAACGAGGTTATGTTTTTGCCGGCGTTGGTTGGTTGGTTTGTTTGTTTGTGTTCAAAATAACTCGAAAAGTTATGGATGGATTTGGATAAAATTTTCAGGAAATATGTGAAATGGGACAAAGAACAAATGATGACATGTTGGGACTGATCCGGATCACCGTCTGGATCCAGGATGTTTTTTAAAATTTAAGGATACTTTGTCGTTGGTAGATTGTGTTGGGGTGGACTGAAGCTGCTTGGTGGAGGTCTGGATCTCTGAGGGCTTTTCTACTTTTATTTTTATCTACCCAAAGTTGAAACTCTGTGCTGTTGGAAAGCGTTTTGAGTTTTTGACACCGGAGTTGGTAGGTCCACGTACTAGAACCACGGCGGCGCTCGGCAACGCTTGTCAGCCTACTACTGCCTTGGCAACGCTCGGCAACGCTCAGCAGCACGCAGGACTATTCTAATATCAAAATTAATATCCCAATCCCACCACAACCAACCAATAATCCAATTTTTGTATATTGGGGACCAGCCCTAATATTAGTTTGTAAAGCAGCTAAGCTACCATACTGTTGGTTAGCTAACTTAGCCACTCTAGGCTACTTGGAACTACACCGTACTTGGCCTTAAGGTCAGCCTTATTTCATCTTGCTCAAATCTCCTGCTGCTTATTTATTGTCTCAAAGCTTTAAATTGGGACGTCTTGTTCAAACTAAGTAGTTGTTTTTCACATAGAACTGTTTGTCCTCAAACGCAGCTGCAACAGAAGTCCTGTTTAGCAAAACCAAACCAGATTCTCCAGAGGAACATTTCTGGTTTTATCCTACTTATTTTATCCATTGAGCTTCCTCCAGTTAATCTGTTCAGAATAAAGAACCAACATATATTTCTGTGTCCTGTTGATTTCACCAGACGACACAATGATACTTAGTCATTGGTAGATTGTGTTGGAGGTGGACTGAAGCTGCTTGGTGGAGGTCTGCGCTCTATGAGGACTTTTCTAGTGTTTAAGAAGCTGCAATCGATTCTTTAAACAGTGATTAATTGAATGGTTGACCACAGCTCTAGTGTTTACTGCCTTATTCTGATGGAACACATGAGGTTTTATAAGCTCAGGATTCACATTGCAGCTGCAGATTGACAGAAATTTGATCAGTAGCTGTTGGTTTGAGTCATTTTCTGAGCAAAAATGCTGAAATTTGTCATGTCAAGCACCTCAGATGTTAGGATTTGAGCCTTTTCTTTGCCCTAAATTGAAGATCTTTCAGTTTTGGACCATTGAAGAGAGAAAAAAAGTCCTTAAATGTCTTGTATTGTCCAAAGATGTCCAGTTTACTGTCAAAGAGGAAAGAAACCAGAAAATATTCACATTTAGGAAGCTAAAATCACAGAATTTAGACTTTCTCTTAGGTAGATTATCAAAATAGTTGCTGATTAATTCACTAGTTGACAACCATTTGATAAGTTGCTGCATGGAACAATTAATTGGCGTCAACGTAAACAAGTTGGCTGCAGTTTTTAGATGATCTAACTTGTTGGTTGTTGAGTTTTGACACACAAACTGCTGTTGGCAAGACAAAATGCAGCAACCCCAAAGACTTCTTTACGATGGTGTGATGTTGGTCTGGAGCCGACTACGAACAAATGTTAATTTAATGGTAAATAAGTCAAATTTATCTTGATGGACTTGCTTGAGTTTCTCGTTTTTCAAGAAGCCTCTATGACTCCTCCTCTGTCCAATCAACCTGCCAGGAACTGCTGGCTGAAAGCAGTGGACACATCTGGCTTCCTGGGCAAGTTCAAGGCATTGATACGCCAGCATGGTATATTATCAAGGATGCTCTGGATGCTACTTGGTCCCCATCTCCACTGTGGAGACCCTGGAGATGGTTGGGGTTGCCCAGAAGCCTCAGTAACATCGTCCTTTATGGGAACATCTCAAAGCTTCGCTCGCCCTTGAAATGTCTGGAAGAGAAGTTCAAGGTGGCATGGACCAGAGAGGTGCTGCTGTACAGAGACTCGAGCAACCCTAAGGGGGTCCAGGCAGGAGTCGTGTTGAAGACCGGAAGGAAGTGGAGGACCCAGGCTGCAGTGATGGATGCAGACTTGGACCAAGTATGAACACCTGGACAACAACCGTCGTGAACAGGGCTGGAAGCCAAGATGTGTGTCCATCGAGGTTGGCAGCAGAGGGTTTACGGGGCACTCACTCCACAAAGCCCCGAGTGCCCTGGGCATCAGGGGAACAGTAAGGAGCAAGAACACCAAGAACAAGGCTTGACATGGCTCTGGATCCGGAGAGGAGAAGCATGGGGAACACAAGGTGGCACAGACCTGAAGGAAATTCTTGAAATAACTGATTATTCCTAAAAGACTGTAGATTTAGAGCTTTTCTCCTCATGAAAGTCAGTCCAGAGATTCTCCAACCAATCGGAATTTGGTCCAATGGGAGCGCATCAACCAAAAAACAAACCTGGAGACTGCAGCTCGAATTCATGCTAAGATTGTAGCGTTGAAAAAGTTTCCTGAACCTGCTTTCGAAACTCTTATAAGGATGATATCAACAAGACTTTAGGGAACCCAACAAAGTTCTTACATAAGACTCACTGTAGTCATTATAGCCTGCTGAGACTCCAGCTAAAGGCGTCTAAAATCCGTAAATATGCCAAATATAAGCCACAAAATCATGACTCTGAGGAGCTCTGCATGGCCGGATAACGTAAAAGACCTACTTGTTTGCAGGTTTAATCACTGAGGTGTGAAATGTTCCCACAGGTGACATGATGAAACTGTGTCGAAGGTGAAGAGAACGTCTCTATGTAGAAACTGTACAGGTTTGTCCCAGACTGTAAAAGCAGAGAGCGACCCGGCTGTCTGACCTCACACCGGTTACAAAACGCTGCATCCAATCTGTGCCGTCTGCCGGTTAATCAGTGACAGAAGCAGCGGCTCGGACAGCGGCGGGAACACAAGGCCGGTTTTTAGGGTCTCCAGGGTGATTTTAGACGAAGATGCACCAGAAACACAGAGAGAAACGCTGCACATTTAGGTTCTAAAGCAACAGAAATCCACATTTAAGAGACGATATTTGATGAACGGGTGGCACAGGGGAGAAGTCACTAAAGGTAAAACAACAATTAGGTTTGTTAAAATGACCAACAATAAACTGCTGGTCAAATCAGATCAAGTAAAACTGTTGCAATAAAACTCCTGAGTGAGTTAAAGCGAGCAGAGTTGCGTTTTATTGTTTATTAATTCAACAAATTCAGCAATTCCTTTATTTACAAGTTATCAGAGGTGCAATTAATGATTTCCAATGTCAGTTTATCCGTCAGTTATTTTATTGTTTTGTTGTTTTGTCCATCAAATGTCAGAAAATGGTGGAAAACATCGACCAGTGTTTCTCAAAGATGACAAATGCCTCGTTTTGTCTGAGGACATTCGGGCTTCGTCCACATGTAGCCGGGTATCCTACAAAATGAAGATATTCTCTACGATTTGTTCTGTCATCCACACGAAAACGCAGATTGACGGCATTAAAAACGATTCTTTTAAAAACATGTGACTTCTCTGTTTATGCATGTGGACGTCGATGACCGGAGTTTTGTGTTTCCAAACGTCACTGCCTGTGACTAAATATGTTCTGACGTCACATATGAGACCTTTGTTTACATTCGGAAACAGCATGGATGCCCTCACTCTGATTGGATAGGATCTGGGGAACTACTGCCCCCTAGAGGTCTGGCATGCTCATGAACGTGCATAAAAACACACTTATGCAGTTCGGTGTGGATGAATGTTTTTCTAAAAAGGAGGTGGTGTGTATGAAGGTTGTTTTCTAGACCAGTGGTTCTCAACTGGTGGGTCGGGACCCAAAAGTGGGTCGCAAAGTCATTTTTAGAGGGTCACAGAAGCAAAAAGTAGTGGTATAAAGCCTTTTATTTTAAAGGACGTGTTTCTTATGACATAGTTTGCTTTCAACAGCAGGATATTTAGTGGTGGTGACACAAGTAGTTGCCCACTATTAACCTCTACATCTGTCTCTGCCAGCTTACTGGAGAAATTTATGCTAAAACGAGCCAAAAATGAACCAAAATGAGCTCAGAATCTGTCAAAATGGACCAAAATATGCCCAAAACTTGGCAAAAGTGTCCAAATATACCAAAATGGAATAAAAATAAGCCAAAATTTTCCCAAGCTTTACCAAAATGTGTTGAGACTCCACCCAAATAAACCTTAATGTGTTAACAGGAACAGCAAACTTCAACAATTTGGGTCGGGACTGTTATTAATAGAGACATAGTGGGTCCTCAGGCTGGACCAGTTGAGAACCACTGCTCTAGAAGGAGGAGGCAGGATATTCAGTTTTACAAAAACCCGGCTACATGTGGACAAGGTCGAAGTTTACTGTCATGGAGGAGGAAAGAAACCAGAAAATGTTCACATTTAAGGAGCTAAAATCGCAGAATTATTGAAAGCAATTAATTTATTTCCAAACTAGTTGGCAATTTAACGTTGACGTCCAGTTAAGGATCGAACACAGAAAATATTAAAGCTTAAGAAGCTGGAATCAGAGAATTTAGGCAGGTTTTCCGAAACAAACAAACAAAACAAACTCAGGCTCCGTCCACATGAAGCCAAAACACTTATAACTTCAAAAACGTTCTCCATAAAGACGGAGAATTTACTTGATACGCCTGAAAACGATGTAAAACACATGCCAGGCCTGTTGGTGGCGCTATGACGCCGTAACAGGAACAAGTGGAAAGTGGCGGTGGGACTTTAGGCATGAAGAAATCTGTATAGGATGTAAACATAGAACATGGTGGCAAATAGGAGTGGACGAGCTGGTAGGACTCTAGTCTGGACGGACGATGAGGTGGAACTATCAGCAGGACATACGCAGCTCTATACGGAGACATTGTTGTCGTCGTTTTCTGAGTTTGGTGCATCTATGGAGAGGTGGAGCTATGATGCAAGCAGACAGGGCGTAACAACGGTGACACGTAAACGGCGTTTTCAGATCTCTGCACTCTGGGACCTACGTTCAGAAAGGATCGTTTTCAAACCCTCAAAACGCCGCTTGGTGGACGATACACGGGTTGATGGACTGTTGGTGGGTTTAGGCCTGAGCTCGACTTCCTGTGAACGGGGCCTCAGACTACATAATCTGTCATCAGACTGGCGGGTGATTAATTTAATTCTCATTCTCAGCTCTACCCAACATAGTCGCTGGTCAAAGCACGACTTTGCGTTTCATTGCTGTTGACTTCAACTCTTCGTTTGTTAGAAACAGTATCTGCAGTTCCTTCATTCTCAGTTTATCAGAGGTGCAGCCAGCAACCGTTTCCACTGCTGCTTCATCTGTCGATCAGCGTCTGGATTAATTAATCAGCTGTTTGGTCTCTAAAATGTCAGGAAATGGTGAAAAATGTTGATCAATGTTTCCCAAAGATGATAAATGTCTTGTTTTGTCCAAATATATTCAGTTTACTGTCACAGAGGAGGAAAGAAACCAGAGAATATTCACATTTTAGATGCTGGAATCAGAGAATTTAGACTTTTTTGTCTTAAAAATGTACTCAAACTGACTAATCAGTGTTAAAAATAGCTGATGATTTATATAACAGCGGCCAACTAAGTGATTAAATCTTGCAGCTCTGTTGTCAACATTAATCTGGATGCTTTTAGAAGCTGCTGCGACAAACTAACCACTAACACGTGCAATAATGCTACTTCTATGATTAGTACTTACATAAATCCTGGTTTATTTTGGTTATTTTTTATTTTGTACTACATTCCCTAAATGTTTGCACTCTCTTTGCTGCTGGAACAATGCAAACCTCCCCACTGTGGGATTAATCAAGGCTCATCTTATCTCCGAACATCTGGGTTTTAACTTGGACTAATTTCTAAATGATGAAAATAAAGATGCTGCAATCAGCTGATCATTTCTCTAATGGAGAGTCTTCACTCTGTTTAACCACAAAAACCTCCAACTGAACGTCACACGACCACAAATCTGACAGAAATCCATCCTGGTTCTAAAATCTGCTGGAGGCGACCAAACCTGGAGCTAAAAATACAGAATAAGTCATAAAATATCCTCATTTAAGAAGCTGGAATCACAGAATTTAGACTTGTTTTCATTTAAGAAACACTCAAACCAGCTGATCTATTATCAGAAGAGTTGGTGACTAATTTAAAGGTTGACAACTAATTGATTAATTGATTAATCACTGCGGCTCCTCCCACCTTAAGTAATTGGTTGAAGTAGGATTGTAGCAGATAAACTCCTCAGTAGAGCTGCTTATGAATTCCACTTTTTATTTCTAATAAATAGAATAATCTGTATTTACAAGTTACACACTCTCTCTTTAAGGATTTAATTTTACCGTGAAAATTATGGAATCACAGGAGTGCCACATTAAATAAATAAATAAATAAATGTTAAAATAAAAAGAGAAATAAATAAATAAAAAGGAAAATTTTCCTTTTTATTTATTTATTTTTATTTCAACATTTATTTATTTATTTCTCTTTTTATTTCCACATTTATTTATTTAATTATTTATTTATTTATTTAATGTGGCACTCCTGTGATTCCATAGAAAATGACCAGAAAAATCTAAAATCTAAAGAAAAGGTAGCTTCCAGCAACAAAACCAGACGTCGAAACAAGCAAACCAGAAAAGACGAACGAACAAACGGACGAATACCTTAACGTTTGAGGTTTGAAGCTGCTGTGAAGTGCAGGGGATCAATCACTAATCTGTCAATATCTGAGTCAAACAGGTCGGGTCAAAGCGGCCTCCGGCTCAACAACGTATTCAGAGAAGCTTCAGTTCATCTAAGCTTTTTACCGGTCAGTGAAAACCAGCTGAAGTTAAGAAAAACGCAGCTTTGATTTACCTGAATATGGACAGCCGACACCTCCACATGTAATAGTCAGAGTAGTAAATACAGATTGAATGACACAGTGTTCATCGGTTGTCCATCATGTGTTCACATTAAACACAACAGCTTGTACTGTAAATGCAGGTATCGTGAAACTGGTCCCAGTTTAACCAGCTCAGTGACAAAGCTGGAACATTCTCAACTGGTCACAAACATCATCATCGTAACTAAAGTCAACAATGTGCTGTTATTTCACAGATCTTCCCTGTTTTGGTAAAATAATGATAAAAACATGAAAAAAAGTGGAAAAAAATCAGACCAAACAAACTAATTCAGGCCAAAACTGTAAAAATACTGAAATCAAAAATGTGTATTTTGCAAATATTTGTTCTTTTACAACCTTTATCATAACATTACTTTATTCTTACTACAAAATCAGCAAAAAAATATATAAAAAATGACAAATATTTGCTGTTAATTGAAAGAAAAATGATATATATCAAGGATTATGTACTAGTTATTATGAGATAATAACTCTTAAAATCACAGAACAAAGTATTTATTCATATGTTGACTATAAAGCAAAAAGCCAAAACTTTAAATAACCTCCACATTAAAAATCAGTATTTAATTTATGGTAAAAGAACACACGTTTACTGTATTTGAATCCAACAAAAACATCATTATTTAACAAGTATTTACTGGTATTTTCACCATTTTTTGGAACCTAATTTTACTACTTTTTAAAAATTCTTTTTACAGTGTAGACTTTAGATATGAGCCTACAGTCTTACATCTCCCACCACTATCTGTCATTTTAAAATCGGCCTCACTACAAGAAACAAAACACAACGTCCGATCAGCGACCCACATGCTGAAAATGTAGTGGGATATTTGGATCATGCAGTGAGGCGGAGCTGCTGTGATCAGCTGTACTGACAGCGTTCGCCTCCTTGGGTGTAAATGTTCCATAAAAATAATTCCTCCGACATTATTTGTCAGGGGCACCATCACTACATCCTGGGCTGATATAAACTAATCTCCCTATAGCAAAAAGACAAAGAGGTGCAGTCAGACCAATCATGTTGAGATAAGTCAGTTTATGTAAGACCAGGTTGGTAAAAATCAACTAGCTACCAGAGCTAATGGATAGTTTAGAGTGTTGTGGAATCTCGCCTCCATTTTAGACTAAACCTCACCTCCTAAGCTGCAAACAGATTTTTTACAAACATCATCTTTTCTAAAGTACGCACAGTAAAAGCTACAAACAGAACTCCAGGTTAACTCTTCTAATAGTTGCACTGGTGCACCAACTCAACCAACCAACCAACCAACCAACCAACCAGCCAACCAACCAACCAACCAGTCAACCAGTCAACCAATCAATCAACCAACCAACCAACCACTCAACCAACCAGTCAACCAGTCAACCAATCAATCAACCACTCAACCAACCAATCAACCAACAAACCAACCAATCAACCAACCAACCAATCAACCAACCAACCAACCAACCAGTCAACCAGTCAACCAATCAATCAACCAACCAACCAACCACTTAACCAACCAATCAACCAACAAACCAACCAACCAGCTAAACAACCAACCAACCAGTCAACCACTCAATCAACCAACCAACCAACAAGCCACTCAACCATTTAACCAACCAACCAGCCAACCTACCAAACAACCTGCCAAACTACCAGCCAGCCAAACAACCAACCAACCAACCAACCACTCAACCAACCAACTAACGAACCAACCAACCAACCAACCAACCAGCCAACCAACCAACCAACCAACCAACCAGCCAGCCAACCAACCAACCAGCTAAACAACCAACCAACCAGTCAACCACTCAATCAACCAACCAACCAACAAGCCACTCAACCATTTAACCAACCAACCAGCCAACCTACCAAACAACCTGCCAAACTACCAGTCAGCCAAACAACCAACCAACCAACCAACCAACCAACTAACGAACCAACCAACCAACCAACCAGCCAACCAACCAACCAGCCAGCCAGCCAACCAACCAACCAACCAACCAACCAACCAACCAACCAACCAGCCAACCAACCAACCAACCAACCAGCCAACCAACCAACCAGCTAAACAACCAACCAACCAACCAACCAAGTCATACCACTGAAAACCATTGGCAATCTAGACATCTAGTAGAAACAGAGGAAGCTGCAGCTTTCATTGATGTTAGTCTTCATGACTGGTGTTTTGAGCTTTATAAATCTGGTCCTAATGAATCTAATTAACTGTATATCTTTAACATAAAATCTTAAATCAGCCGTATGCTTTCATTTAGCTTGTTACAGCTCACTTGTATTGTATGAATCTGTCTTGGAGATCACACCAACATCATTTTAAGCAGCCGTTTTAACCCACTGTACACTAACTGCCCAGCACCAAACAGCAGATGGGAAAGATTTTACTGGATATTGTGTGACATTGAACAAAAATAACATTTAATAAAGTTATTTGCCATTTTTGAATCCTTAATATACACAATTTTAATTAAAAATAATGGAAATATCTGCACATTAGCAGTTTTTCTGCTGATTTTAATACAGTAGAATAATAAGAAATTAATATTTATTAAATTACAGATTTCTTATGTGGACATTATTTACAGTTTTGGCCTGTTTTTCTTTATAAATATGTCCTCTGTCCTAGCCAATTACAGTTTTAAACAGTATTAAACACATGAGCTCTGGTTGGAGGTCATTAACCGCCACATAAGTCTCTGTCATGGTGCCCCGTTGCTAAACTACCACAATGCTCTGTGCTTGCCAACGTGAGCTGCCTGTAGTCTGAGTGATGAAATAAACAAGTAAATTATCACATTTTTGTGTGAATTTAGTAGAGTTTATCTATATTTTTAAGAAATATGGGGAAAAATCTGTAAAAACAAACAAACATTGCTTAAAAGAAACTGCAGCTAAAAACTGCTAAAAAACCTGCAAAGACCTACATGAATTAATCTACTGGGATGATAATGTTGTGTACACAGACATCCAAAAATATTAGCTAAGCAACTTTATAAAGGTGATAATGCATCTAATCAGTGTGTAAGTGTGTGGAAGAGCTTGTTGTCGAGTGATTCTGTCTCCTAGTGGTGCAAAAGTTACTCAAAATCAGAGAGTTCGAGGCAGTTTGAAGCTCCATAACTGGACTGCAAGACAACCTCCGAACAAAAAGGGTTGAAGCCTCTAAAAACGTACCGTCAGTGAACATTTTAGCACAAAAATAGTAGTAATTTAAACCAACACAACAAAAACCGACAGCATGAGAATATTTGTTTTCTGCTCACAGGGTTTTGTCTGTTCGGCTGCCGGGCTCGTTGTGAACGTCTGGTCGAGGATATGTGGAATAAAAATGTTATAATCCGTGAAGATCGAGCTAAAACACGAGCAGATCAAGGTTTAACCAACAAGCCGGAGGCCGGATTCAGGCAATTAAACTGCTGCAGACAGTAAACACAAAGATGCACGGTAGCAGAAGTAATTATAGTAAAACTAACCGCCTACATTCTGACATTTTACGGCTGAAGATTCTCTCAGATTTGCCAGAATTAAACACCGAAGCCTTGACTTACTTAATGAATCCCATTGTTTCACACGCCCGGATTTAAATACTGCTCCAACCACAGGCTGACGACAACTTTACGAGGATTTAAAAGGCATGAAGAAGCTCTAACGGACGACTTACTCGTTGAGGCTGTGCAGCTTTTAACGAGTCACTGTTCAGTCAGAGAATCTGTGCCGAAGTTTGAGCTTTGGACAGACTGGTGTTCATGGCAGCCTTCCATGGTAAACCACCAGACAGCGACAGCAGAGGGTCAAAGGACACACTTTTAATGCAGCGCTGCCTTTTATACCACTGCAGGGTTCACATGTCGCCAGTGATCCGGTCTTTAACCCGACAGGCCTGAAGGGGCGCTGCTGGGTTTCACAGTTCTTGACTTCCAAGAACTAAACTCGCAAAATTTGGACAAGACTCCAAAAAAGATGTAGTTAAGAAATAAAAATACATAAAAAATACGGAAAATCTTAAAACATGATGCACTCTCTATACTGTTGTACACTCAGTGGCCACTTTATTAGGTCCACCTTGTTAGTAAAAGCTTGGACCCCCTTTTGCCTTCGGAGCTGCCTTAACTCTTCGTGGCCTACTTTCAACAAGGTGCTCCTCAGAGGTTCTGGTCCATGTTGACATGATAGCATCACCTGCACATCCATGATGCCAACCTCCCGTTCCACCACATCCCAAAGGAGCTCTACTGGACTGAGATCTGGTGACTGTGGAGGCCGTTGGAGTCCAGAGAACTCATCGTCATGTTCTAGAAACCAGTTGGAGACGATCTGAGCTTTGAGACATGGAGCTTTATCCTGCTGGAAGTAGCATCAGAAGATGGTCCACTGTGGTCATAAAGGGATGGACATGGTCAGCAGCAACACTCAGGTAGGCTGTGGAGTTTAAACCAGTTGGTACTAAGAAAACACCCCCCACACCATTAGACCACCAGCAGCAGCCTGAACCGTTGATCCAAGGCAGGATGGATCCATGCTTTCATGTTGTTCTGACCAACCATCTGAATGTTCAGCTGAAATGGAGACTCATCAGACCAGGCAGCGTTTCTCCATCTTCTACTGTCCAGTTGTGGTGAGCCTGTGTGAACTGTAGCCTCAGTTTCCTGGTCTTAGCTGACAGGAGTGGCCCCCGGTGTGGTCTTCTGCTGCTGTAGCCCATCTTCTCCAAGGTTGTTGTGGTTCAGAGATGGTATTCTGCATTCCTTGGTTGTAACCAGTGGTTCTTTGAGTTCCTGCTGCCTTTCTATCATCTCCAACCAGTCTGCCCATTCTCCTCTGACCTCAGACCATCTTCTGTAAACCCTGGAGATGGTTGTGGTGAAAATCCCAGTAGATCAGCAGCTATTGAAACACTCAGACCAACAACCATGCCACGTTCAAAGGCCCTTAAACCCCCTTTCTTCCCCATTCTGATGCTCGGCTTGAACTTCAGCAAGTTGTCTTCACCACATCTACATGCCTAAATGCATTGAATTGCTACCATGTGATTGGCTGATTAGCCATGTCTGTTAATAAGCAATTGAACAGGTGAACCTGATAAAGTGGTCGGTGAGTGTTCATCACCATTACATATCACTAAGTCTGTTTCCCCTGATGTTATGTTTTCAAGAGCGAACTCGTCCTAGGGGGTAACTCCCACAGATCTCAAATTTGGCAGACATATAAAACAGGCATTGGTGAGCAATACTGATTAAAATGTTCCACAGAAGTATGAGGGCATACCCGTGGCGGCCCGCGGCGTTTTGCCGTTTCGCCATGAAAGAAACAGGAAGTGAAGTCCAACTAGGCTGTACACGCTCCGATCGGCCTCAAGCTCCACGTGCATGATCAAAGGCCTGATGAGATGCATATGGTGATTTCCTGTCTAAGTTCTCAACAATCCTTAAGAATGTTCTTTTCCCTGCTTAGAGGAACTTTTTGTGCCTCCCTCATGAAGTTTCAGCAAACAACAAAGTGCCAGTAATTGAGAATTAACATATTTACATGTTGTTTTAAAGCAGTTTGGTCAACTGAGGTTTCAGTGTGGATGTTTCCCGTCATAATTTGTCCCTAAAATGCTAAAAAGAATAAAAGAAAATGCACAGAATAGAGTTAATGATCTAGAAGAAGGCCTCGCATCCTGGAAAAAATACCCTGAACCTTGTTTACTCTGCAAAACATCAAGTCGGCCTTTTTTTTTTTTATGATGTTTTCATTTCAGTGTTATGATAAATTCAAGCTCTGCAATCAGGATCATGATTATTAACAGCTAAGCGTCACCTGATGACCTTCTACCTGCTAACGAACTGTAAACAGAGTATTTACCAATGAGAGCTGCACCAAGTGACGGATAGTTTTCATGATTAATGAGCTGTTTGGCAGCTTTCCTGATGCAAGTTGTTTTTATGTCTCTCTACGCTTCCCAGAAAGACGTTTTGCAAGAATCACTTCTAGCCGTTATTTCTTCTCTGGAGAAACCAGAACTGAATCCTGAGCGTCATTCAGCAGCAGCTCTCAGCAGTTCAAAGGTTTCTGCAGCTCTGTTTTCCCACTGACTGAGGACACGCTGCAAAAAATGTCCAGAAATCCATTTATACTGATTATTAGGATCTAATTTCAAATAAAAACCTGCCAGTTAGACGTTAATATAAACAAACCAACCAGGAGCACTGCTTCAGCTGCTGACATCTATTATCTAATGATACTCTGAGCGAGTCTTGTATCAAATGACTTTATGTTTTTAACTTTTTGCAGTGTGCACATGGCACCACCGGCTTCCAGGACGGAGTGTACTCGGCATGAGATTAAAGAGTGTCAAAGTGTTGTTTGAGGGCAGCAGCATCCTTGCAACTGTAACTGTAACTGTAGCATTTGCGTAAATCAAACATTCACCAAAGCCTCACCAAAGATCCGGTTAATCAATAGGAGGAGGACACAGGGTACAGAAGATCAGTGCTACTGTCACACACTTCACCTCAAATAACCCTGATGTTTAGATTTTATCAGCTAATGCAGCTCAACTCTGACCTTTAATGACGTCCCATTTTTAATCTGCAGGGTTTCATATGGAGTTGTTCCACCCTTTGCAGCTATAACAGCCTCAACTCTTCTGGGGAGGTTTTCCACAAGGTTTAGGAGTGTGTTGATGGGAGTCTTTGACCAGGTCACACACTGATGTTGGACCAGAAGGCCTGGCTCTCAGTCTCCACTCTAATTCATCCCAGAGGTGTTCTATCGGGTTGAGGTCAGGACTCTGTGCAGGCCAGTCCAGTTCCTCCACACCAGACTGGATCATCCATGTGTTTACTGACCTTGCTTTGTGCTCTGGTGGCAGCCATGTTGGAACAGGAAGGGGCCATCCCCAAACTGTTCCCACAAAGTTGGGAGCATCGAATTGTCCAAAATGTCTTTGTCTGCTGAAGCATTAAGAGTTCCTTTCACTGGAACTAAGGGGCCAAGCCCAGCCACTGGAAAACAACCCAACACCATAACCCCCCTCCACCAAACTTCAACTTGGCACAATGTAGTCAGGAAGTACCGTTCTCCTGGCAACCTCTAAACCCAGACTGGTCCATGAGATGTCCAGACAGAGAAGTGTGATTGGTTCCTCCAGAGAACACATCTCCACTGCTCTATAGTCCAGTGGCGGCTGCTTTACACCACTGCATCCGGCGCTTCGCATTGCACTTGGAAACAGCTGCTCGGCCATGGAAACCCATTGTTCTGGAGCTGATCTGAAGGCTACAGACCTCCACACCAAGTCTGGAGGTCTGTAGCTGTTGACTCCACAGAAAGTTGTGGATTTCTGTCCACTGCTCTCCTCAGCATCCATTGACCCTGCTCTGTGATTTTACGTGTCCTACCACTTCATGGCTGAGTTGCTGTTGGTCCCAGTTGCTTCCACTTTGTACCACTAACAGCTGACCGTGGAAAGTTTACCTCTGCCAAGGAGGTTATGTGATGGCCGGCGTTGGTTTGTTTGTTTGTTTGTTTGTTTGTGTTCAAAATAACTCGAGAAACAAATGATGACATCCGGATCACCGTCTGGATACAGGAATGTTTTTTAATCTAAGTGTAACCAGGTGGACAATTAAATGCGGTTTACTCTAAAAGCCACCAGAGGGCACTCTTGTTTTTGGGGTAACCCCCTCTGACCACATGACATTTTGGGTCTCCACATGACAGACAGCGACAGTGACGGAGTTCTCTTTCCTTCCTGAGCGACATACGCACAGTTGGGCCGGCATTCTTATCACCGGTTGTCTAAGAAGCTGGGAGGCTGTTAGGAGCTGCCGCGCTAGAGGCCGCGCCTGTTCATTAGGTCGGATGGGGTGAAGGCCACATTGTCGGTAGGACATTTGAACTGTCTGTAATTACATTTGTATCTGTAACGTTCCATACAAAATATGTGAATGGGGAGATTGTGTTGGGGGTGGACTGAAGCTGCTTGGTGGAGGTATGAACTCTCTGAGTGCTTTTCTAGTTTGTATTGAGGAAGTTTCACCAACGGACTTATTACACAGGTGGCAACCTATCAGGGTACCACACCTGAATCCCCAGAGCGACCCATTCTTTCACTAATGTCTGTAGAAGCAGTCTGCATGCCTAGGGGCTGGATTTTATACACCTGTGGCCATGGAAGTGATTGGAACACCTGTATTTAGTTATTTGGAGGGGCGTCCCAACACTTTTGGCAGTATAGTGTATCTTCCAACAACTTGCTCCTCTGTTCATTGTTTTTGAGCCCTGCTGCATTTACAGTCTCTCTAATTTATTTCTACACTTGCAGAATAATCCCTGAATGTTTGTCATGTAACTGTCGCAGATGAGTGAATTATGGCTTCCTGGTTGTGCAGAATCTTTAGTTTTGTTTACAGGATCTGGCGCAAATTTTCAAATGGGACATGCAAGTTGAAGCAATTTAGACGAAATATCACAGTTTAAAGCTTAAATTTGGTTGATTTTCCTGACAGAACTGCTTGTCACACATGATTACGTCAAGTTGTAACTTGAAAATACGACAGTTCTTTCTGTTTATTACTGTTTCTAGCTCTGATGAATGGTCGAGGGTTTTGGAGTTCAGAGAGTTTGCCTCTAAATCCTGCATGAAGGTCAGCTTTTCTATGATCATTTTTAAGTAAATGATTGATACTAATCATTCTTTGATCACAGCAAGATCTCAAGTGTGACTGGTGCAAACTGGTAACTCATAATCTTCTGCTGCTGCACTCTATTTGACTTGTTCTGAGGAAGAGAAGGAAAACAGAAAAGCCACATAACCTCATCAATTATTTGGAGAAGAAGAAGAAATTAGTGTACGAATCTGAACATCTAGTCCAAAAAGTGTTGAAATAAAACTGGCTCTACGTCGCGTTTCATGAATGAACAACCCACACAGGACCTGGAACCACTCAGGAAAAACAAACGTCATCCAAGACCCCGCTCACAAAGGAAGCATTTCACTCTGTCTCACCTCATAATAAAGGGAACTCTCTGTTTCTGACCACATGCGAAGCTCAGATCGGCCACCTTCGGAGGCTCGTAGATGAGGTCACGAATGAAAATATCCACGTCGGAGCTGCACTTTAAAAATATCAGTTTCAACGCTTCAGTCTGTGAAATGTTCCCGGGAGCTGCTGTTTTACAAAGCGAAGGACCGCCATGAGGCCCGACAGTGAATGAAACTACAATGTGTTCCTCCCCAGTGTATTAAAAACATGTTTATTTCTGGTGGATAAAGCAGCGTCCACCCTCCTCCCGTCAGAACAAGGCTCCCGGCCAGCAGCGCATACCGAAACACAAAGACCCCCAGCGAAACCATTAGCCGGCCTCTATTCCTTCATTCTCCCGGCCTCACAAAGCCGACAAGGAGCTGCTGGAGGAGGAGGGCCGCGGTGAATGGAAGGGGTCGACAGATTACATGGGAGCTGGGAGGAGCTGGACGGAGCCGCTGGAGGCTTCGGCAGAACGGACGGGCTGATTACAGAGCCGGGATGGGGGGTAATTTTACCTGTCACCTGTCACTGCTGCTGCTCCGTCTACCTGCCAGGCAGCTCCGGCAGACGCCACTGTAGCACCGTACCCCAAAAACACATCCACTCAAAGTCATTTCATCTCCTTTAGAGAACACTTCTTCAGATTAAGTGATATAATAGCATAAAAATACCTGAGAATAAATAACTGTTGGCATCAGGTGTTGAGCTTTTACACGTCCTTAGATGCATATAATCAGTCAAATGTACTGTGACACCACACTAATGTCAAATCAGTAAAAACACAGTACTAGTTGGGAAGGATTTTGATTTGAGACTATTGAGAAAGGCCACCAAGACATCCAAGACTCCTCTGAAGGAATTACAAAAATGGCACTAGTCAAGGAGGCTACCAAGACATTTACGCCCCCCTAAAGGAGATGTAAAAACCGAGACTAGTGAGGGAGGCCACCAAGACACCTATGACTCCTCTGAAGGAGTTACAAGATTCAGCAGCTGAGATGGAAGAGACTGTTCAACAAACAGTGTTGTTCCGGTTCAGGCTTGAAAAGAACCAGCACAAAGTTCAGTTCACACATGAAAATGAACTAGTTCACATTCGTTTGTTACAGTTTTTTCAATAGATAAGACACTGTGTTACTCAACAGAACGAGTGCGAACATCACTCTGACGTTGGACACAGTTTGCATGAAAATGTGAGCTTCATGTCGTCTGTGTCTTCATTTGTTAATTCATAAAACTCTGCTAGGTCTTCTGCTAAACTGGCCATGCTGGACTGTCATCAGTGTTTGCAATAAACTGTCGTAAAACCTGAAAACCTCTTTCTCTCACGAGAGTTTTTAAATGAACATGAACGGTGCGTGCTGCTCATTCTCACGAGAGTGACCGCGTTCACGTTCACGCTCACGCTCATTATTTCAAAACTGATCAGTTCGGTTCAGTGTTCACCGAAATATGAACGCGTTTATGAACAAAAATGTCAACAACAACAACTGTTGTCTGTTCTTCACCAGTCAAAGCTTTATGGGAGACAAAGAGAAAGACTCTGTTGGACAAAGCTCAGATTAAATCTGGACTAGAGTCAGACATGTGGAGACTCTGAAGTCAACTGGAAGAAGGTTCTCTGGTCTGAGGAGATCAGGATGGAGCTTTTTAGCCATCACACATCATGTTTGGCCGACATTGTCACAAACAAATCAAGCCTACTGCGAAGCATGGTGGTGGCAGCATCATGAGGGGAAGCACGGTGGTGGCAGCATCATGACGTGAAGCACGGTGGTGGCAGCATCATGATGCGAAGCACGGTGGTGGCAGCATCATGACGTGAAGCATGGTGGTGGCAGCATCATGATGTGAAGCATGGTGGTGGCAGCATCATGATGTGAAGCATGGTGGTGGCAGCATCATGACGTGAAGCACGGTGGTGGCAGCATCATGATGCGAAGCATGGTGGTGGCAGCATCATGATGTGAAGCATGGTGGTGGCAGCATCATGATGTGAAGCATGGAGGTAGCAGCATCATGACGTGAAGCACGGTGGTGGCAGCATCATGATGTGAAGCATGGAGGTAGCAGCATCATGATGTCAAGCACGGTGGTGGCAGCATCATGACGTGAAGCACGGTGGTGGCAGCATCATGATGTGAAGCACGGTGGTGGCGGCATCATGATGTCAAGCACGGTGGTGGCAGCATCATGACATGAAGCATGGTGGTGGCAGCATCATGATGTGAAGCACGGTGGTGGCAGCATCATGACGTGAATCACGGTGGTGGCGGCATCATGATGTCAAGCACGGTGGTGGCAGCATCATGACGTGAAGCATGGTGGTGGCAGCATCATGATGTGAAGCACGGTGGTGGCGGCATCATGATGTCAAGCACGGTGGTGGCAGCATCATGACGTGAAGCATGGTGGTGGCAGCATCATGATGTGAAGCATGGTGGTGGCAGCATCATGAAGTGAAGCACGGTGGTGGCAGCATCATGATGTGGGGATGTTTCTCAGCAGCAGGTCCTGGAAGGCTTGTAAAGGTAGAGGGTAAATGAATGCAGCAAAGTCTAGAGAAGTCCTGGAGGACAACCTGATACGGTCTGAAGATCAGTTTCCATCCAGACAACGAGGTGGAGGTTCTGGAGGTCCAGTCAGAGTCCAGACCTCAGACCAACTGAGAATCTGTGGCTGGACTTGAAAAGTTCTGTTCACTTATGATCCCTGAAAGACAGAGTCTGAACAGTTTAACAGTTAATATAGTTTATTTATTGACATTACTTTGAAGAAATCTGACATTTTAATGTAAAATCAAGTTTACTGAGCACGATTCAGTGTTTATTTATATGTATCGACAGATGGATAGAGTTCCTCTCAATAAGCGATTTACCATCATAAATAATTGATTGTGTTCAGGTAGAACCATGTCTGGAGCTCACTGAGACTGCTGCTCTGTAATCCTTTAAACCGTCTGGGTCAGGGTCTCATCAGTCCAGTTTGCCCAAAGGTTGCAGCTTCAACTGCGGTTCGGTAAAAACCCGGCTGCCATGTCCTGCAGAGCTCACGTTTCCGAGGTTTAACTTTAACCGGCTGCCGGCGCGGTTTAACTCAGGTTTGGATTCAGTACGAGGGCCAACGTGGACGAATCAGATCATCTATTAACTGTAAATAAAGAGAATTCTGCAACTGTAAGTAAAAGTTCTCCTTCTGTTGGGTTCTGATGCCAGGAGCAGGGTTACTGGTTACACAAGCAGCAGCTAATTAATGCGCCGTCACGAGGGCAGTCTGACTGAAATGTACGAGTCAAAGAAGCAAACAGACGTGTGCTGGATGACCTGAGCTCCACTGTAAGTGTAAATGTTAACTACTAACGACTGAGTGAAGCATTACCGCCTAATTAACCCGTCTGGTGCAGGGAATCCAGCTAACACAGGAGGTTTAGAGTCATTCTAAACACCGAGGAGGCTGGAAAACCCATTGAACTCTTGTGTTTTTTAAAAATTGTGCAGGTGCGCTGAGCTTTTTTTCAGTTATTTGCATAAGCATGACTGTTTTACATGTTAGGTACAGCTGGATTTACAAGTAGGGCTGCAACTAGTGATTACTTTGATTAATTTGTTTATTATTTTCTCAGTGGATCGATCAGCTGCTTCAAGCGTTTATCGATTGATTGATTGGTTGACTTTGCAAAAGCCTTGATGGCGTCTCGTGGCGACTCTCCGCCTCGTGTTTTAAATCTGTTATAAACGGTGAAGATTGAGCTGATGGGCTTTTTAGTATTTCCCCCTCAAGTCGTCCAGCTCTGGTTGTTTGATCGTTAAAATGTCAGAAAATGGATGAAAGATGTCTTCCTTCTTCCACAACCCGCGTACGTCTAGTTTACCGTCACAGAGCAGGAAAGAAAAACAGGGAATATTCACATGTAAGGAGCTGGAATCAGACAGCTAACCGATCAGCTCTACTTTAAGGCCGTACAGGTGGATGAGGAAACTGTTTCTGCAGGAAAAAAGCTAAAAAGGCAAAGTATGTGGAGTCGAAGACAAACTCTTCCTACACCTGCATGTTAACCAACTTTTAAAAACACATTTAGAGCCACGAAACATTAAAAAAACCTCAGTTTAAGAGGCAACTTCCACCATTTTCCACCCATACAGTTACTAAAAGACATTGTAAAGGTCAGAATAGCTAAAGCTATCTCTAATGTTATTTACATGGCAATTACGGTACGGTCATGCTTTTATTTTGATAGCGTCCTGTTAGGCGGAAGTAAGGTAACGGAAGTGGACTTGACGAACGTTACGGAAAGCGCAAAAGAAGGTGTATGTTCACGGTAAAATTAACGCAACGGAAGAACAACGGAAAAGTCAATAAAACAAGGTTTTGGCTTCAGTCAATGGGAGAACAAGGTTTGTAAATGTCATAGAGAATATACTGATTAACTGGAGATGTTTATTGCTAAGATGTATAACGAATTTGCTAATGGAAAGTTACTAATGTAGGAGTTATGTTATGGTTAAAAGATGAACGAATAGTAATCGTGGTTTATTTTGTTCTCACCATAGCTCTTACGTTGGTTAATGACAAGGACGGCTCAATAAAGTCATTTTCCATCAGTTTTTGGCCTTCTTTGAATTGACTGGATGCTACAGACATGGTAACAACATCCAAAAGAGAAAAAACCCAAAATATTCACATTTAAGAAGCTGGAATCACAGAATTTAGACTTTTTTCTTTATAAAAAATGTCTCAAACAGTCAAAATTGTTGAGCCTTACAGCCATAAAAAGCTAAAAAAAAAAAAAAAGTATGTTGAGTAAAAGGACAAAACACATCCACGTGATATTAAACCTGCATGTTAACCATCTTTAAAAAAGCCTTTACAGCCAAGAAACATTAAAAAAAACTCAGTTTTAGCAGCAACTTCCACCATTTTCCTCACACATGGTGACTAAAAGACATGCTAATGACGTCCAAAAGAGAAAAAAACTCAAATTATTCACATTTAAGAAGCTGGAATCAGAGAATTTAGGCAGTTTTTTTCTTGAATTTGTTAATAAAACAGGTGATTCATTTATTCGCTGACAGCTCTCTTAGTTTAAGGCCTTACAGGTGGATGAGGAAAACATTTCTGCAGGAAAAAAGCTAAAAAGGCAAAGTATGTGGAGTAAAAGGACAAAACAAATCCACATGATATTAAACCTGCATGTTAATCATCTTTTAAAAACACCTTTAGAGCCAAGAAACATTAAAAAAACTCAGTTTCAGCAGCAACTTCCACCATTTTCCTCACACATGGTGATCAAAAGACATGCTAACATGCTAACGATGTCAAAAAGAGAAAAAAATCAAAATATTCACGTTTAAGAAGCTGGAATCAGAGAATTTAGTCTTTTTTCTTCATAAAAAATGTCTCAAACAGTCAAAATTGTTAATAAAACAACAGATGATTCATTTATTAGCTGGCAGCTCACTGATCAGTTGGTGCAGCTCTACTTTAAGGCCGGACAGGTGGATGAGGAAACTGTTTCTGCAGGAAGAAGCTAAAAAGGCAAAACACATCCACGTGATATCAAACCTGCACGTCAACCAACGTCACAAAAGACTTTAGAAACATCAAACCGGACAACTTCTGGTCCAGAACACCGAGTTTTAGCACCAACGTCCACCATTTTCCTCACACATGGTTGCTAAAAGACATGCTAACGACGTCTAAAAGAGAAAAAAACTCAAAATATTCACATTTTAGACACTGGAATCAGAGAATTTAGAGTTTTTCTTCTTTAAAAAATTCCTCAGACTTGTGAATTTAAGAAAATAACAGGCGATTAATTTAATAGTTGACATCCAACCGAACATTAGCTGCAGCTTTAGCTTTAAAGGACTCGCTGACATGGATAAAAACATGCCGTACAGGTGTAAAAGGAAACCACGTCTGCAAACGGAGGCCTTCAGAGCCACGAAACATCCGACCACAACACCTCTAGTCCGGAAAAACTCAGCTTTAGCCGCAACTTTCCACACACGGTTGCCAGAAGACATGCTAACGATGCTAACAGCCCGAAGATGTTCAGTTCGCTGTCACAGAAAGGGGAAAAAAAACACAAAATATGCACGTTTTTTAAGTTTTAGAACCTAAAAAGCTTCTCAAACTGCTCCATCGACGATCAGAACAGCTGCTCAACAGATTAAATCGCTGCTCTGGTTTATCTGGTTTCTCTGGTTTCTCTGGTTCACCTGAGGCTTAGCGACCAAACAGCAGCCGCCCCTATTAGCTGAGAGCAGCACGACAAACTCCGGACACGGACGACGCAAACACAAGTTCACACGGAAAACATGTGAATCAAATCTCCCATCGTGACCTCAGACGCTCGTCACAGATGAGCGACGCTAAACGTTCGTCCTCCGATGACCCAGAACCACCGGAGACACCAGACCAGACCAGACCAGACCAGAGCAGAACGACGGAGTTCATTATGAGGTTTGCTGCTGATGGAGGTTCAGACCTGGTGACTCATCAGTGAAGCAGCTTCTCACCGACGCCTCGTTAAAGTTCCAGCAAACAAACAATCAATCAGATCAGGACCTCATTAAACCACAGCAGACACCTTTACAGCTCTGATGGGCCTCCTTCCTCCTCCTCCTCCTCTTCTTCTTCGTCATCTTCTTCATCTTCTTCCTCCTCCTGACCTTCGTCTTCCTTCTCCTCTTTGTCTTCTTCTTCATCCTCCTTCTCCTCATCTTCTTCGTCTTCTTTTTCCTCCTCTTCTACTTCGTCTTCCTCCTCTTTGTCTTCTTCGTCTTCTTCTTCATCTTCCTCCTCATCTTCACCTTCGTCTTCTTCTTTGTCTTCCTCCTCCTCCTCCTCATCTTCTTCTTTGTCTTCTTCTTCTTCGTCTTCTTCTTCTTCCTCCTCTTCGTCTTCTTCTTCATCTTCTTCCTCCTCATCTTCTTCCTCTTCATCTTCCTCCTCATCTTCCTCTTCTTCTTCATCTTCCTCCTCATCTTCCTCTTCTTCTTCATCTTCCTCCTCATCTTCTTCTTCTTCTTCATCTTCTTCCTCCTCCTCTTCTTCTTCCTCTTCGTCGCCTTCTTCATCTTCTTCCTCCTCCTCTTCTTCCTCTTCTTCTTCTTCCTCCTCATCTTCTTCGTCTTCCTCCTCATCTTCCTCTTTGTCGTCTTCTTCATCTTCTTCTTCGTCTTCCTTCTCCTCCTCCTCTCCTTCTTCGTTTTGTTCTTCGTCTTTTTCTTCCTCATCATCTTCATCTTCGTCTTCTTCCTCCTCATCTTCGTCCTATTCCTCTTCTCCATCTCCTCCTCCTCCTTCTTCTTCCTTTCATTCCACACTACTGTCCATGGTTGTAAATAAAGAGTCTTGTTGGCATCGACCCACAGAACAAACAGACCTGCTCCTTATTAAACTTTACATTTGTATTTTATCCTGTTGATTTTATTCGTCCACATTAAAGCTTCTTTCCCACGTTAAACTTCTCCTGTTCGGTTTCCTGCAGAACAAAATCCAAATCGTTCATTAATAAAAGGTTCAAACGTGCGTCAGCAGATCTGATCTCCTTAATTACGAACCATCAGTCCGGTTGTTTCTGCTGAACACCGTAAACCGTGCAACAGATTTCAGATTTACCGTTTCCTGGCAGCCCCCGGTTTCCACTCACTTAGCTTCAGACGTGGAAACCAACTCCTGAAACTGAGCCGACGTGTCATTTATCACAGGAAACGTGAAGCCCGGATTATTTTCAGGCAAAGTTTTCCCTCCCTGCAGCTCAGAATGACAAAAGGTGCATCTAAGCAACGAGCTGAAGGCAGACGTCAGCATCAGTCCTCCTCATGGTCCCTTTACAGCTTCTGTCCATCAGAGATTTATTTATATGAAACCTCAGTTAAATTAGCGATCAATGCCTGATGTAGAGTCTAGAGGGCGCTTTCTCTAGTGTCAGGGGGGTCAAACATCAACCTGAGAAGGACGACTGGGTTTCCAACTGGCCTCTCTGAACCCTTCTGAACTGGCAGCAGCTTTGAAAGGCATCTTCCTTCATCAGAAAAGGTGCAAGACGACACCATTTATCAGAGAATCGAAGGGTTTTCACCTCCAGTTCTGTCAAAATGAACTGAATCTAAGCCTCAAATAGTGATATTTCATCAAATTCACTTAATTCTGCGTGTTTTATTCAAATATTCACCTAGAATAACCTGGTGGCACCAGATTCTATAAAAAACAAATGACCAACACCCATCCATCCATCCATCATCTATACACCACTTTATCCTCTGTAGGGTCTGGGGGGACTGGAGTCTATCCCAGCCGACACCTGGACAGGTCACCAGTCTATCACAGGGCTACATATAGAGACAGACAACCAAGCACACTCTCATTCAGACCTACAGACAATTTAGAATCATCAGTTAACCTCAGCATGTTTTTGGACTGTCGGTGAAAACCCACGTTGCACAGGGAGAACATGCAAACTCCAAAGTCCTAACCGGGACGCGAACCGGGGATCTTCTAGCTGTGAGGCGACGCTGCTGACCACCGAGCCAACCAAAACCCCTTCTCCACCAAGAAGAACCAGGTCTAGTTCTGGTGCTTAGTTGGTTCAAATCTCCTAAGAACCTGTTTGCTTTTCCAAGTTGGAGCCATTGGGTCACCGTAAAACCACTACGCTAGCATCCATTACATAGCAGTTAAACAAACGCAGTAAGTTGATGATAATATCTGTGTTTATCTCTATAGATGGTCATAAGGCTGATTGTGAGGCGGAGGTCCTCCTGTTGCCTGGACACATCCGTGATCACGCTACTGGTGGGACACAACTGTAGCGGATTTCAGGTCAACAGTTTGTGGTAAACTTCCAGGAGTCATTCCAACACATGTGTGATGGGACCAGGGACGTCCTGGAGAACAAGGACACTAATTAGCGCTTGTGTGTCCCTTTCCACCGTTGATGGTTGGTCACCATAACCCCGCCCCCAGCCCCTGACGTACTCGGTGCTTAGCTCTGGACCAGCAGAGAGTTGGTGCTTGCTGAGCTCCAGTTTATAGAACCTGGAGTCGGTGCTTAGGTGGAGGAAACACAAAGAAGTGGTTCCGAACTAGACCTGGAACCAGCTAAGTGGAAAAGGGGTATCAGAGGCCATGATTCACTCAGCTAGAACCAACTGACAGAAATCCAGAGTATTCTCGGCTGAACTGCAGGCAGTGTATAAGAGATTGAGAGGAAAATCCAACCTACTGGATCAATAGAATAAATGCAGCACGGCTCAGAAACAGTGAACAGAGGAGACAGTAGTTGGAGATACATCCAGCATGGTGGAACATCTTTATAGAGATGATGAGGAGAGTAGAGAGGAAAGTCTGTAGAGGCTGGAAACATGGAGATAGATAAATATCTACAGTATATGGAGAGTATTTGTTTTCCAGTGTTGATTTCTGTTTTTTTTCAATTCTTAAAAATAAAATATCAAAGAAACCCAACTCGTCTGGTCTTTTTCTTACGACTTGTGTCATTCTAATGGTCTCATTCTGCACAGAAGACATTTCTCTCTCCTTCTTCATGTTGTTCTGTTTCCACAGAGGTGAAGGACTTCATGTCGTAGTGAAAAACGAAACACAGTGAGGAAAAAATGTGCAAAGAAACGTCCAGAAACTGCTCAGAGTGTAGAGGGTCAACTAATAATGATGATAAAAAAGCTAGCATCAATGCTAAAACCATAAACGTATAAAACCCTACCTAGAAGCCACATAAACGGATGGTTTTAGTTTGAAAGTATCTTTATGTCTCTGTATTTTCAGCAGCGATGGCTCAATTAACGGATCGATCAGCTGTTTGGTCTCTACAATGTCAGAAAAATGTTTCCCAAAGATGGCAAACGTCTGGTTTTGTCCAAACATGTTCAGATTACCGTCACAGAGGAGGAAAGAAACCAGAAAACATTCACATTTAAGGAGCTGGAATCACAGAATTTAGACTGTTTTTCTTTTAAAAAAATTAACAAAAGCTATAAATCGAACGCGGCTCTGGACTAAACCAGACATCTGAAGACATCGTCTGAGTTTGTTGGAGATATTTTTGAGCTTTCTTTTATCATTTTCAGGCACTTTATCAGTAAAACAGTTAACTATTTAATTAAAACTACACCACATTAACAACATATGCAGAGTTTACTGTGTAACTAGCTTCGTTCTGGCCTTTCAGTGAAGATAATCAACCAGTTCAACAAGCTAACAGAGCTCCAGAGGCCTGGTTTGGGCGTCTGCAGCCTCCACAGATTTGTCATGTGAGAGAAAGATTGAGACTATACATCGTTTCTGCACCAACATCTGAGGAGAGGCGATGTCAAATAAGAAAAATGAACCAAAACCAGTCGTGCTACAACTGTTCTGCTGCTGGATGTGGAAAGAAAACTCTCACAGTTCTCATTTTCCATCACGAACCTGCAAGAAAACATCATTTGCTCTCATTTAAAGGCTCTATTTGAACTTTATTTAAAAAAAAACAGACCTTGTTACAGTAAAATACGTAACAAATCAGAGAGACACGGCTGATTTCACCATTTGAACCAGCAGCACTAAGCCTGATCTGAACGTCTTCCAAACCAAACCACTGTGCTGGAAGTCACTGCAGTGTTGAGACGTATGAGAAAGGTTCCAAACTACAGAGAGAATCAGCGACACGACGACTTTTCACCTCGCGAAAGACACGACGTCATTAACAGAGCTACCAAAGAGGGTTTTAAAAACACGACAGGCAGCTTCTAGAAGGCCGCGTTCGGTGGCGCGCACGACTTTTTGAGTATCAAAGTTATCATCCGAAAACCACCACAAGAATCAAATATTCGGATATTCCAATATTCGGGACCAGTCCTAGTGAAACATGTGGTTCGCTAACACCACACTATAAGATCAGAGGAGAGAGATGTTGTGCGATCTGTCTTTTGTTATCTTCAAGTGTGTGGTCTCTAAATCTGAGAAGGTTTGAAGGATCCTGTAGTGTGTGCCGGCCTTAAAGAAAACTACGAAAAACGCTTCCTGTTCATAAAACGTTCAAACAATGAAGGAGTAACGTGACATCTTTAATTTTCTAACAGGTTTTCAATGGATGTGAAGAAACTACCTTCGAAAAGTGTCACAGAAATCAAAACAATCCTTCCTGGAAAACAAATAAAAAGTCCCGAGCCACCATATCACTCACTGAGTGGGCCGTTACCATGTGGACGCCAGCAGCGGTGGCGAGTTCGAGTCCGGCTCACGACCTTTTGCTGCCTGACTCTCCTCTTCTCTCTACACCAGTGGTTCTCAACTGGTGGGTCGGGACCCAAAAGTGGGTCGCGAAGTCATTTTTAGAGGGTCGCAGAAGCAAAAAAAAGTAGTGGTGTAAAGTCTTTTATTTTAAAGGATGTGTTTCTTTGCTTTCATTAGCAGGATATTTAGTGGTGGTGACACCAGTAGTTGCCCACTATTAACCTCTAGATTTGTCTCTGTCAGCTTAGAGAAATTTATGCTAAAACGTCCCAGAAATGAACCAAAATGTGCTCAGAATCCGTCAAAATGGGTCAAAATATGCCCAAAACTTGGCAAAAGTGTCCAAATATACCAAAATGAGCAAAAAAATAAGCCAACATTTTTCCAAGCTGTACCAAAATGCGTTGAGACTGCACCCAAATAAACCTTAATTTGTTAACAGGAACAGCAAACTTCAACAATTTGGGTCGCGACTGTTATTAATAGAGACATAGTGGATCCTGAGGCTGGACCAGTTGAGAACCACTGACCTAAACCCTTTCAAACTGTATGTCCCCCATCATGGAATGGAAAAACTCCCTAAAAAATATTTAAATAAAAAGCGGATTTCCAGCTCCGGAACTAGTTTTAGGAAGACCTGCTGCCGTCAGTCCGTCAAGAAAGTCCGTGAGCTCAGCTGGGGGGCCGTGGTGAGCCGGTATGGAAGGCCTCGGGCGTCTTCGTCTAATATCAAAATCAGTCTGATGACCTGAAACACTTACAGAAATAAAGCATCTACAGAGGGGGGCAAATACTTCCCGACTCTGACTTTTTCCACCCGAACCAGCTGGAAAAGGCTCCGTGGAAGCCGGCACCCGTCCGCTGCGGTGTTTTGGTTACACTTTGTTCCCTGGCGTCTGGTCGGTGGGCGATGGTCTGATCCGCACCGAGCGCCGCGACCTTGGCGAGAATGTGGCGCCGACCGGTGGAATGCCTTCGGAAGGCGAGCGGAAGGGGAAGCGCTCGGAGCCCGGGGCTCTCATTCGACCGGCGGGACTTCCCTCCCGTCCTCCCCTCCATGCATACCTCCGACTCCCCTCCCCTCCCCTCCCCCCCGCGGAGGAGCGGAGGAGTCGCCGGCGAGTGGAAAAAGGAATCCGGTATTTAGAAACGAGGGCCAGATTGTAATTACAGCGCGAGCGGTCTCAAGGCTGCGGGAGGAAGGAGGCAGCGGGATCACATCCTCGCCGGGCAGCAGCCGGTCGGTCGGCGCGATAAACTAATCAGCAGCGCCGACTAAAGATTAGGCAGCAAATAAACTGCAGCGACGACGTGAAGCACTGTGGAGGGACATCTAAACACAGGGGTGGCATTAACCTCCAGCTGCTCTAAAGACAACATCACCCAGGTTTAAGAGGAGAAAACTGAAATCTGATGGACTGATTCACACCTGATGCTGAACTTTGTCACATCTTAAACGCAAAACAGACACGAGATCCAACCTGCATCTGAGAAAACTTCGACAAAATCGACCTTTTGTTGCAAACTGGACGCGAGAAAAGCCAGAAATAAGACGCAGTTTGTCGGATAAGATTCATTTAAAGCAGCTTCTCCTCTCTAATGTAAAACGTTGACTAGTTTTTACTCATTTCCATTCATTCAAGCTCTTTTTTGGGCCATTTTTCTGCCAAACACTCCTAAAAAACACTCACAACAAAGACACTTCATCAATTAAAGACGCTGACATTGAGCAGAAAGTGCGCTGCTCCGATCTCCCCGTGTTTCCATTAAAGCCTTCTTCGTTCTGAACCGGCAAAAAGTCTCGACCTCCCTTCATCCGCAGGACTGGAGGAGGTGCAGCCGAACAAAGACAGGGTTTTTTTCAGGCTGCGCTGAACGGACGTGAATGAAACAAGCCGCTGCTGAGTTTTGAGAAATTAAAAGTCGGAAGCCGTGAGTCCAGCAGCCGATCTGAGGCTGAAACACCGGACGGACGCGAAGCCGGAGGGTTTGAAATGAAAGAATCGAGGCTGCTTTCCCTTCCTCGAACACTGTTTTCTGTCTTCTCCGCTAATCTGCTGCTGCGTTTGAAGGAACGAAAAGTCAGGAGCTGCTTTTAAAAAATGGAAACATGAGTCGAACAGCAAATCAGTGGCTGAGACAGTGGATGAGGTGAAGCCAGGAGGTTCAGAATCAACAAGTAAAGACTGTTTTCCTTCTAGTAAAAGCTGCTTTTCATCTTTTTGCATTTATTTGTCACCAACATGGGTAAAAAGTCGACAAACGCTCAGAGAGAAGGAGCCTCTGGACCTGAAGATGAGCAGAGAAAAGCTGCAAGACGAAGAAAAGACCGAGAACAAACCTTGAAGATGGAAAGAAAACGCAGGAAACCCAGATTCACTAAATGCCGCAGAGGCAGAAACCAACTCATGGGGCTGCTTCTAAGGCTCAGGTGAAAGAAAAAGGACGGAGAGTTTAAGTTCAGCCGCTTTCATTCAAAGCACCCGTGGTTTTGTTTTAATAAATGGGCGTTTGACTCTGTTTGACTGAGCGAAACACACATGCACTGTGCAGTAATGTGGGTTTAATGAGGATCTGTCAGCTCATTTAGCTCATCTTAACCAGCCGCTCTCACATTTCCACCAGTTTCATAGAGGAAACGCACGTTAAGGTGAAAAGTTGGTGGTTTAAATCAATAAAATGAGACTTTTTCTTTGCATTAAAACTCCAACACAGTATTAAAATTCACACTCACACACGCTTTAAACTTCTTCCTCCTCCAACCCGCATGAACGGAGCCGTGACGTCCTGCAGCTGCCTGATCAGAAGTCACCTCAGGGCAGGTGTTGACCTCTGAAGCGCGTCTCCCAGGTTCATTCAAAACACCACAAACACCAGTTCAAGCACCAACCTGAGCTCTGGCACCAGATCAGCTGCTGCTGCCGGACTTCCGTCGGGTTCTGCGCCTCCAGACGCGCCGCCGCCGCAGACGCTCGTAAAAACAAACAAACAAACAAACAAACAAACAAGGTGTAAAAGTGAAACTAGAGCCGCAGACACCGGCGCTTATTCCTCCGCGTTATTCCTCCGAGAACTTCTTCATTCCTGCCGTGCCGCTGCTGTTTCCTCCCATCTGGGGGAGCGGAGCGGCTCGGGGGGGTTTGGCCGCTCGGAGACGTCATGGCCCCGCCTGGTTGGAGAGCAGCCCGGCGGCGGCGCACCGAGGAGGAGGAGGAGGAAGAGGAAGAGGAGGAGGAGGGTCACCGGGACGTATGGAGCTGGACACCCCGGAATTAAAGGCTGCATGTTTCCTTCTGCACATGTTGGTCATGTTATGAAGAAATAAAAACAACACAACTTGGTGATGTTGAGCAAAAACCTGATCTGGATTTTTTTGATTCGTCTTCAGGCTTCAGCTGCTCAGAGTTAATGATTAATAAAGATGGACCACATAAAGGCAGGAGGCCAAAAGGGCTGCAGAGTCACAAGTGTTTACACCGAGAATCAAGAAAATGTAGGTTAAACCAGGTTAACAGACATCTCTTAAGAACAATGTCCATTTTCTATATCAGAGTTGCTTCCATCCACTTGTAAAGACCATATATAAATATACTCTATATAAATATGTCATGGCAGTCTGGGGTTTCCAATGATTCCTATAGCTCTTAATTTTCTATGAAGGACTTGTTGAAACAAATAGGTCTTTTAATAGATGTAGGTCTTCTGAAAATATGACGAACTGGGTCAAATATACACATATGGGAACTTGAATTATCAGTCTTGGTGATGTAGAAAGCTGCGTCAATCAAATTTTCTTACTTTCCTGACTTCTTAACTTCTCAAGATTAATTATGGTTGACTACAGCTGCTGACTCCTCTGAGCCAGTTTAAATAGGAACCATTCAATCCACTCGTTAGACTCTATGAAAGTCTGAGGAGCTCAGCAAAGATGTGAAGAAGCAAATCGTTGACTTAAACAAGTCAGAAAGTCACTTGGATCCGTTTCAAAGCAGCTTCAGATCCTAGAATCATCTGTTTGTAGTATAAAGTTCATGGTCCAGGTGTGTTGCTGCCACCATCAGGGAGAAAACACAAACTACCACCTGCTGCTGAGAGACACCTGGTCAGGATGGTCCAGAGTCAACCAGGAACCAGCAGAAAGCAGGTCTGTTTGGTTTAGTCCAGTTTGGTTTAGTCCAAATTGGTTTAGTCCAGTTTGGTCCACATTTAGTCCAATTTGGTCCACGTTTAGTCCAGTTTGGTCCAAGTTTTTTTCACATTTGGTCCAATAGTTCCTTGACACCTGGTCAGGATGGTCCAGAGTCAACCAGGAACCAGCAGAAAGCAGGTCTGGATGAACCAGAAGCTGCTGGAACACAGCTGTCAGTGTCCACAGGGTTGGACATCAACATGAGCTGAGAGGCTCCATGAAGAAGGAAGTTCTTCCTCTAGAAGCAGAACCTTAAAGCTCCACTGATCACATGGACAAAGAAAAGGCCTTCTGGAGGAAAGTTCTGAGGTCAGATGGAACAAAGACTGAGGAGAGAAGGTGAGGCCTTCAACCCCAACAACACCAGACCTACCATCAGCATGGAGGTGGCAGCATCATCAAGTCAATGGAACAATGAAGGAGGAGGATTAGAACCTAAAACCACCATCAGAAGGTTGATCTGGGACACAGTTGGATGTTCCAACCAGACAATGAGCCCAAACACATCAAAGTGGTAAAGAAATGGTTCCATCAGGCTGGAATGAAGGTTTTAGACTGGTCCCCCCAAAGTCCTGACTTAGACCATCAAGAACCTGATGAAGAAACAAGTCTGAGTCAGGAAGACAAGACATTTAGTTGGACTGAACCGGTTCTGTCCAAAGGGGTCAAAGAGAAACCAGAAGCTTGTGGATGGAAACCAGAAGAACTGAACTGAGGTGGAGATGGACAAAAGACGTTCAACCAGTTATTAACATTTCTGTGTGTAGATTCTTGACCCAGCAGGTTTTGTCATGTTTCCAGAAGACTTATAAATCTACGAAAGAACTAAAATTCAAATGGACCCAATTTAAACCAGCTCAGAGGAGTCACCAGCTGTAGTCAACAGTAATTTCTCACAGGAAGTTAAGAGAACGTTTGACAAACACAACTTTTTACATCACAAAAACAACTGACATTGCTGCATGTATATTTCTGACCCAGCAGGTTTTGTCATATTTCCAGAAGAGCTTTAATAAATCTATGAAAGAACCAGAACGCATGTGTTTCAATGAGGCCATCATAGAAAATTAAGAGTTATAGGAGTCATTGGAAACTCTAGAGACGCGTGGTCTTTACAAGTGGATGTAAACAGCTGTATATGTATGTAGAAACATAACTAAACAAAGATATTCCAATGAAGTTTTGGTCACCAATAATCAGTATCAGCCCTGAAAGAAACCCAAAAGTTGACTTCTAATTCAAACTCTATCAACACAACATCTCAGGGTGAACTGAACAACCTCCACCCCACTGCTACGCTCTGAAACTGGAGTCTTGCCTGCTTGTGGCTGGTTGTTAGCGCAGCCTTGTTTCTGGTTAGTTTATTAAATTACGTTGCCTCATGAGAGCCCCATTCATCACTGTCAGACATGGCTTGTTTGGATATTTATGGCTGCAGCTACTTCACACTCTTGTCTCTTTTTGTTTTGGCCCGTGCACAAGGCTTTCTACTGCTGTTTGGAGCGATATGACCAACAAGACCACAACTGTCCTCAAGTGACTTCTGGTGTTTACTCTCTATTCATGTTGAAAGCTCTTCTGCAAAAAACTAAACTCTGTCACACGTTTAGGAGTTTACCATTAAGAATAATACATCCCTGCTTACAGTGAGTCTACGTTGTTACCTCTGCCAACAAGGTTATGAGATGGCCGGCGTTGGTTTGTTTGTTTGTTTGTTTGTTTGTGTTCAAAACAACTCGAAAAGTTATGGACGGATCTGGATGAAATTTTCCGTCTGGATCCAGGACTTCTTTTTAATCTAAGTGTAACCAGGTGGACAATTAAATGCGGTTTACTCTAAAAGCCACCAGAGGGCACTCTTGTTTTTGGGGTAACCCCCTCTGACCACATGACATCGTGGGTCTCCACGCGACAGACAGCGACAGTGACGGAGTTCTCTTTCCTTCCTGAGCGACATACGCACGGTTGGGCCGGCATTCTTATCTCTGGTTGTCTAAGAAGCTGGGAGGCTGTTAGGAGCTGCCGCGCTAGAGGCCGCGCCTGTTCATTAGGTCGGATGGGGTGAAGGCCGCATTGTCGGTAGGACATTTGAACTGTATGTAATTACATTTGTATCTGTAACGTTCCATACAAAATATGTGAATTGGGAGATTGTGTTGGGGGTGGACTGAAGCTCCTTGGCGGAGGTATGCGCTCTCTGAGTGCTTTTCCGCTGCAGCTCAGCACACCAGCTCACCTGTAACTCTACTTAAACACTGTAAATCTACTCTACACTAAGCCATGCCAAGTTGATGCTGACATGATCAAACTGGAAACGATTTCTAAAGAAGATAAATGATGCAGAATGCTCCACTCTGCAAGCTAACAGGATTGGTTGTTTAGGTTTGTGACATATGAAACCCTGGACATCTGAACCTGTGTTTTTGAGACTTGAGCTTCAGTCTTAAGGTGGAAATCCTCAGTAAACACCAGAATTTGGTGTTTTACTGAGCATTTTACTCATGATGTGTCTTCTAGCATATAAAAAACAACACATAGACCTGTAAACTATGTAAAAACTGTATTTTCAGTGGGCTTTGCCTTTAAATTTCAGTCTTTAATCAGGGAAATTGTCTTACACCACATTTCACACCTTAATTTCCAATTAATCTGGGACGCAGTACAAGATTTTTAAGTTGTTCCAGCCTCCTCCTTAGAATAAAAAGTTATTCTAATCACCATATGGACACGTTAACATGGTAAAAAACTGGATTTTCAGTCGAGTTCACCCTTAAAAGTCATTCTGTTATGTTCCTTTGTGTACTTAAATCATGTTACCAACGTAATTCTACCCAGTGGCATCAGGGAATTGGTCTCACACCATATCTGACAGCTTAATTTCCGATAAATCTGGCGTGCAGTGCAAGATTTTAAGCTGTTTTCAAGATATATGGAAAGTTCCAGCTTCTTCCTTAGAATAAACAGCCATTCTAATCACCACATGGACATGTCAACGAGGTAAAGAATGTCATTTTCAATGGAGGCGACCTTCTCAAGTCAGTTTGTTAAGTTCCTCTGTATACTTTTAGTGCGATACTGATGTAATTCTACCCAGTGGCATCGGGGAAATTGTCTCATACCAGATTTGACACCTTAATTTCCAAAGAATCTGGGATGCAGTGCAAGATTTTAAGCTGTCTTCCAGATATATCCGACATTCCAGCTTCCTTAGAATAAAAAGTTATTCTAATCACCATATGGACATGTAACATAGTAAAACACTGGATTTTCAATGGAGCTCGCCTTGAAAAGTCAGTCTGCTGTGTTGTTATGTATACTTTTCATATGAAACTGATGTAATTCTACCCAGTGGGATCAGGGAAATGGTCTCATACCATATTTGACACCTTAATTTCCAATAAATGTGGGAACCGGTGCAAGATTTTAAGCTGTCTTCCAGATATATCCGACACCTGTCTTTGATTTTTGTTGGCATGACCTTGAGTCTGTGTGGAAAATACAGCACTACAGTCACCTAGCGGCATCGCGACACGTCAGCTCTGTGGTCGTTTCTGACGCTGTTGTTGTGCCGCATTATGTAACGGTGTCTGCTCAGCGCTTTCACAGGTAACTGGAGACAGCAAGGCGCTAAAACAAAGACGTCGATGTTGCGGTGACGCCAGAAGACGAGCAGCTAGAGGCGGCAATAACAGTGGCAGGTGTTAGTCATGGTTGCTTGGTGATCTCTGGACATCTTCCAAAAGAAAAAACGGTAGAACAGTTGAACCATCCACCAACAACCACCATCATCTCCGATTGGGGTTTTAGGTTTCGTTTAGCCGGCTAACACAAAGAAAGCCTGGATATGTTAAACTTGAGTCATAGCACAGCCCTCAGGTTGGCAAAAGTGACTGATGACGGTGTCAAACTTTGGCGTTGAGGCTCAATCATGCAGCTGTATCTCCATTAAATCTACATTTGATTCCTTTTTCCATAAAGAAGTGGTTGAATTTTGCACACAGGTACTATGCACGAGCAATCGAAAGGTGTTTTTGTCTGGTGATTGAAAAGAGAATGAAGTAAATCTGCATTAAAATGATTCGCCACAAACAGGGAAGGACAGATATTACATCCCTGACTTGTTTTGAGTGTTTATTATGAGGGTTTATTAATCCCAGAGTGGCAGGGACAGTTGCAGTGTTACAGCAGCAAAGAGGATGGTGCAAAACTGTCAGAAAATCAACAGAAAAATAAAAAATACTCAAGAAAAGTGCTGTTAATATTGTGCAGATTCTTCCAAATGCAAAAATTCAGACATTGCAGGTTGATCTGCATGTAGGAAAACCTTAATATTTTTAGATTTTTAGATTTTACTGTGAGATATTAAAAATAGTGTTTATCAAGCTGTGATTCCGCTCAGTCTGCTTTTCCATTATATCCAACAACATGTCACGGACAAGCCAACAACAGCTGCCAGAACCACCACCTCAGACCTGGAAGCAGCGGGACCTGAAAGCCGTGGAAGCGAATGAAGTTCCCAGAAAGTGCAGCTGAGATGATCCGAAAGCCACGTGCAGATATCGAAAACCTCCAGATAGATCGGCCCCGTAGAATTCATCACTTCCTGGGAGGAATGCAAGGAGGACGCCAACGAAAGAGGCAAAGTAAGGCCTGCTGAGGTGGTGGAGGAAAGCCGAAGTTACAGGTGGGAAGCAGAGGCTGGTTATTCTGCTTTATTACCTCCGCCGGCATTTGTTTGTTTGTTTGTTTGTTAGTTTGTTTGTGTTCAAAATAACTCGAAAAGTTATGGACGGATTTGGATAAAATTTTCAGGAAATGTGTGAAATGGGACAAGGAAGATATGATGACATGTTGGGACTGATCCGGATCACCGTCTGGATCCAGGATTTTGTTTTAATGTAAGGATACTTTGTCATTGGGAGATTGTGTTGGTGGGGGACGGAAGCTGCTTGGTGGAGGTCTGCGCTCTATGAGGGCTTTTCTACTTTTATTTTTATCTATCCAAAGTTGAACCTCTGTGCTATTGGAAAGCGTTAGAAGTTTTTGACACTGGAGTTGGCAGGTCCACGTACTAGAACCACGGCGGCGTTCTAGAGCCTTGGCGGCGCTCGGCGGCGCTCGGCGGCGCTGGTCAGCGTATTACAACCTTGGCAACGCTCGGCAGGAGCGTGCAGGACTATTTGAAGATCAAAAATATTATCCGAATACCACCACAACCAACTAATATTCAGATATTCCTATATCGAGGACCAGCCCTAATATTAGGTTTGTAAAGCAGCTAAGCTACCATACTGTTGGTTAGCTAACTTAGCCACTCTAGGCTACTTGGAATTAAAATGGTAAATGGTCGACACTTATATAGCACTTTTTTCCAACTTAATGGTAACCAAAGCACTTTTTTTGTTTCGCATTCACCCATTCACACACATTCACACTCCAATGGCAACAGAGCTTCCAAGGAAGGCGCCAATCTGCCACTGGGAGCAACTTGGGGTTCAGTTTCTTGCCCAAGGACACTTCGGCATGCGGAGGGGCCGGGGATCGAACCGCCAACCTTGCGATCAGTGGACAACCCGCTCTGCCACCTAAGCCACAGTCGCCACACCATACTTTGCCTTATTTTATCTTGCTGAAATGTAAGGATACTTTGTCATTGGGAAATTGTGTTGGGGGTGGGCTGAAGCTGCTTGGCGGAGGTCTGCGCTCTATGAGTGCTTTTCTAGTTCTTCATAAATACCAACACATAACAAAGGTTCAACTTGATTCGAACACTTTAAGATTGAATTTGACCACTTCAACCACCTGGTCTTTGAAAACCGCTATAATACAGCCGGATTCAACCACGCTGAGGAGTTTTCTGAACCAGACTTTCTAACAGCGCTAAGTGGTAGTATATCTTTTCACTGCGGCTCTAACTGTGTGGATGTTCTGTCAGACCATGCCGTGGTTGAGTTCCTCTCCAATCGTGTTTTTTTAGATGTGGGTTGTGAGGGCGGAGGTGGTTACGATGATACAACATGTTTGGTGTCCCTGCAAAGTCCACAGACTGCGGTTTTGGTTTAAGATTCCCAAAAAAGTCCTATATTGGGAAGCAGCCTTGTCCTTTTTTATCCTCAGAAGGATACGACTGACTGTTTTTAAGCCAAGTAGGCAGTGTGCTTGGAGTTTGTTGATGCAACCAAACATGCATATGAAATTGCTGTTTGTTCTCTGTACATCTTTCAAAAGAACTGATATGTTTAGCTGTTATAATATATAAACAAACAGCCTCATAAGAAACTTGATAACTGCTGTCGTAAGGTGGGGTCTTTGGGCTTAGGTTTTGCTGAGCTGGCTAACACAAAGAAAGCCTGGATAAGTCAAACTTGGTTCATGGTACGGCCACGTCAAATGTGATTGTTGAAGGTGTAGAACTTAGGAACTAGCAGGCAGCTGTCTTTAAGTTCTGCGTAAACACAAAAGAAGCTTGTGCTCAAAGAAAGGATTTGCAACCAGTAGAGAACCTCCTATAAGCCTAATGCTACCCTGTTATGGCACAACTTGACCGGCGAGCAGTGATAGCTAACATGTCTCTGGGTTCATCAGGTGGGAACCGCCTTTCATGGGTGTTTCGTCTAGCTGGTCCCACGACACCTCCAGGAAGCTAGACTGTGATCTCTGGCGTCCCAAAAACACTCCCCTAATGCCGGTCATCACTGCTCCTCACACCAACCAATATTTCCCTTACCCACCACATGGCTTCACAGCCCAGACAGCACTGCCTCCTTCAACAGACCCAGGCTTTGTCCATGCAAGCTCCAGGTAGCGACAATGAAGATACTACCTTCCCTAACACGTGTCCTCTACAGCAGTGGCTCTCAACTGGTGGGTCGGGACCCAAAAGTGGGTCGCGAAGCCATTTTTAGAGGGTCGCAGAAGCAAAGAAAGTAGTGGTGTAAAGTCTTTTATTTTAAAGGACGTGTTTCTTATGACACAGTTTGCTTTCAATAGCAGGATATTTATAGGTGGTGACACCAGTAGTGGCCCACGATTAACCTCTAGATTTGGTTCTTCCAGCTTACTGGAGGAATTTATGCTAAAACGTGCCAAAGATGAACCAAAAATGTGCTCAGAATCTGTCAAAATGGGTCAAAATATGGCCCAAACTTGGCAAAAGTGTCCAAATATACCAAAATTAGCAAAAAAAGTCATAATTTTCCTAAATTGTATCAAAATGCGTCGAGACTACACCCAAATAAACTTCAAAAAGTTGGGTCGCGACCGTTATTAATAGAGACATAGTGGGTCCTGAGGCTGGACCAGTTGAGAACCACTGCTTTACAGGACTACAACCTGCTTCCTAGTTTCAGTAATTGAGGATATATTGCTACAAAAACAACTAAAGCAGACTACAGGTCATCATATGGCAAAAAAACAATCAGTCGATCAATTAATCAATCTTACTAAACAGCAGATGATAAACGTAAATCAGCAGACTTACCTGTGTGGCTGCATGGTCCCAGACAATCAGATTCAAATAGGCCACTCCCACCCCTTAAATAACCCTCCTCTTCCTGGAGCTCCGCCTCAGGGGATGATTGGCTAATCAACTCCGCCTGATGTCGTCACAACACAAACAGACTTACACATGTAAATAAAAATAAACAAGGATAAAAGAATGATGTTGCCTTAAATACATGTTAAACAAAGACAGAAAGCACAACCTGGACCTGCCTGGAGGACGACCAGGAAGAAGCCGCTGCAGTGTAAGATTCAGAGTGGATGGTAAGGACCAGGTATCACCAACAGGAGTGTTTTACCCCAACGTCAAGTCCGTCAGACCTAGCAGCAGGACGTCATGAATGCATTACTTAGGTGGAGGTGGTGGAGGAAACAGGGTTGTACGTATTTTTAGACCATTAAGCCAGTCTCAAAAGGGCAACCAACAGCTGCAGCCTCCATAGAAGAGGTCTGCAGGTGTGGATGGCGGCAACAGGAGGACCAGGCAGACCAGCATGCCTTGGAAGACCTGCACGAGAAACCACGGGAAGGGTGAAGGAACTGCATTATCAAGGGATATGATTGGCTGTAATGTAATGTGGAGAAAGATGCTTTTTTTTTTACCTTGCTTCTTAGCGCTGCCAACAGAAGTGGGATCTCTGCTGGATGCACGATCTGTAAATTGAACATTGCTTCACATCAGTACTGGCAGCAGATTTTACAGTAGTTTATATGAAGTAGTGGGACTAAATGGGGTACATGTGGCCTGGACTGAAGGAGGGGGGACGGGGGGATCACTTTGAGGTCGGGATTGCGTTGATGTCGGGACCGATTATCTCTCAAACCAAGCTCAAAACGATAGCAATCAAAGTTAGCTAGCTAGCAAGTTAGCAAATCAAATGGATCTTTATTTATAAAGCAGGTTAGTTCTCACCTCCTTCATGTCTTTTTGGAGAATCTGGAACGAGGCTCTGCTGCTACCGGTTGACCCAGACGGCAGCCGATCATCTGGAGAATCTGGATCAGGTTCTGAATTCATCCGATCCAGATTCGTCTGAGCTGGACTGTGGAAAAATGCGGCGTCGTGAAACGCGCCGACTGTCACCGCTTGGCCCGGGTTGGTGATCGTCTTTTCTGCTCCAGTCTGAGCTGCTTGAACTTAACCGTCTTCTCTTGTTGCTCCATTTCCTCCCTCGTCAACTCTCGACCTCTTCTCGGCTATATGCCCATCTCGGCTCATCTCTCATCCAGATCGTTGCACTGCTGCCACCTACAGGGCTCCAGTTGGTCACTACACCACAGTACAAGTCTGAAATTTATAGGAGAGCTCCACCAGAATGTCCCCTACCGCCTCCCATTGGAAAACATAAATGACGTAAATATACATCAATGGCAGCGAGGAGTTGGATTTGAAATGACGTATATGTACGTCAATGGCAGTCAATGAGTTAAGATCCAGGGAGGCAGCACATCTGGAGTTTGCTCATTCAACCCAACTTTGCTCTGTTGATATGCGCTTTCAAGGCGGTTTACATCTGATGCACTTACTGAGCAACTTCCTTATCGCTACCAATGACAAGTCTATCGCCGGAACATTTTGTTATCATTTTGCCGCATGTTAAAACCCACGAAACACCCAAAGACGACAGGAAACTTCGCGGCTGATGTGTCCAGGTGCCACAATATGATGCCCGTCAACAAGTTCTTCTGTATTTGAGGCTACAAAACATCTAAGACTGCTCGTGTTAGAAATGACATCCAGACTCTTACTGCTGAGTTGCTGACAGTTACCTGCTGTTGCCACTAGAGGTTGCCACTGCACAGCTGTGACTCTGAAGCAGCTTTGTTCTGTAATTTTTTAATAGGTTTTTCATGGAGGTCTCACATTAATCTATAGTTCAGGCTCCGATACAAGAGGAGATACCAGAACACCAAACAGTGTAAAGCACAGAGGTCACTTTGAAAACCTTTCAGCTGTCCTGGGAGGCAAAAATTGCTCCAATAAAGTGGTTAATTCACCAACTAGTCACGTTGAAGAGCCACCGTCGCTGCCATTTATTGCTATTTGTCTTCTTGTGTAGGTGTGCGATCAGGATAAACCTCAGCGAGACTTTGCACTTATGCGAAACCAGCGATTCACACTCCCCAGATTTGAGTCTTACTTTTGATTTACATCTTCCAAGTACATCTCAGAACTATAAGGTCATCCTGCTTCGTTTCAGCTGCCTCTCTTTCTCTGACCTCCCATCAACATGCAGCTGAGGAGCTCTGCAGGCTCCGGGTCGCATATTTCACGGCCCAAATGAGATCAGTTAAGCGAGCTGAACTGCAAAGCTTGTTTGACATTTTTAAAATAGTTTGTAAGGCCACTGCAAAGGGTCAGAAGGGTAAATGGAAGTGATTCTGTCCTTTAAACTAAAAGTCTGTGCTGCCCAGTGGCAATATGATGGAGAATAGCTGTAAAAGCAACAATAAATCACCCTGTCAGGCCTGAAATCCAAGTAATACCTGAAGTTTTAATTAACTGTGCTTATCTCTTTTGTCATGATGGCTCAGTGTTTGCCAGAACTAACTAGGTGAGTCAATGTAGGAGGCAGTTGGTTGTCCATGTCGAATATAAGGGCGTGGAGGTCAGGGTGGAGGATGGGCATGTCAAACATCTTAACCCTCTGAATCCCAGGAAGTTTTAGGGATTTTATTTGCTCAAGGCGTTGAACCAACTTAGAAAGTTCCCGGATGTCAATCTGATTGAGTATCTACTAGAGCAGTGGTTCTCAACTGGTCCAGCCTCAGGACCCACTATGTCTCTATTAATAACGGTCGCGACCCAAATTGTTGAAGTTTGCTGTTTTCGTTAACGAATTAAGCTTATTTGGGTGCAGTCTCAACACATTTTGATACAACTTGGGGAAATTTTGGCATATTTTTTGCTCATTTTGGAATATTTGGACGCTTTTTGTCAAGTTTTGGGCATATCTTTGCCCATTTTGACAGATTCTGAGCACATTTTCGAATATTTTTGGCACATTTTAGCATAAATTTCTCCAATAAGCTGGCAGAGACAGATCTAGAGGTTAATAGTGGGCTGCTACTGGTGTCACCACCACTAAATATCCTGCTATTGAAAGCAAACTGTGTCATAAGAAACATGTACTTTAAAATAAAAGACTTTATACCACTACTTTTTGCTTCTGCGACCCTCTAAAAATGGCTTCGCAACCCACTTTTTCACGCCACCAGTTGAGAACCACTGCTGTAGAGGACACGTGTTAGGGAAGGTAGTATCGTCATTGTCGCTACCTGGAGCTTGCATGTACTGAACCTGGGTCTGTTGAAGGAGGCAGTGCTGTCTGGGCTGTGAAGCCATGTGGTAGGTAAGGAAAGTATTGGTTGGTGTGAGGAGCAGTGATGACCGGCATTAGGGGAGTGTTTTTGGGACGCCAGAGATCACTGTCTAGCTTCCTGGAGGTGTCGTGGGACCAGCTAGACGAAACACCCATGAATGGCGGTTCCCACCTGATGAGCCCAGAGACATGTTAGCTATCAGTGCTCGCTGGTCAAGTTGTGCCATAACAGGGTAGCATTAGGCTTATAGGAGGTTCTCTACTGGTTGCAAATCCTTTCTTTGAGCACAAGCTTCCTTTGTGTTTACGCAGAACTTAAAGACTTGTACTTTAAAATAAAAGACTTTATACCACTACTTTTTTAAGGGGGTGGTATGCTTCTGCGACCCTCTAAAAATGGCTTCGCGACCCACTTTTTGGTCCCGACCCACCAGTTGAGAACCACTGTACTAGTAGCAACGGAACAAGCCTGACCCTTGATGCCCCTCCCCACAACCTACGGGACAATTCATTCAACCTGGTTCATGAAGTGTAAAAACATCCATGAATCTGGATATAAGAAGGCTCAAGTGTCTCACCATCTGAGTCAGGATTAAACAGGAGTCATTCATCCCAATAAAAACATCAAACAAACCAATGGGAGTTCTGAGACCCAACCATTGATCCGACTCTGAAACTCCCCAGAGGATCCACAAGAGGCAATGGAACAAGCCTGAACCATGACGTCCCACCACACAACCTACAGGACCCAATGGATCCAATTCTCAATGTTCTGGTTCTAACGCTAACCCAATGGTCCGAAGGGTCAGTGTTGCTCTGGCATCACAGTGGGAACCTACATGTTGTCGCGATTAGCTGCATTCTTTCAGGGTTAAGAACTACAGACCAACACACTGGGAAAACTTTCAAACGTATGCGACCACGTCTGGCGAGAGTCTCTTTGAGTTCGGATTCTCAGGCTCTTTTTAAAACACAGTTGGTGAGTCGTCAATGTCACAAATCCTAGAGTCAAAGTTTACCAAAGCCCAACTCGAGGCAAAAGCTCCACTCAGGGATTCTCCAGGTTTGGACCTTGGCCCACATCCTGCAAGTCAATCTGGACACCACCAATACCTTGCGTTAGGAAAGCAATGTGTTACGAGCAGATGGCTGAAGCTAACGTCCTGGAAGTTCAGCTACGTGATGCTGCTAAAGCTCCAGGCCCGTCATGACTGCAGAGCTTACACCAGCTACAGCCATTAGAAAGAAGATCTCCAAGCTGAGGACTGAGTTTCTTGCAGAATTTTGCCTACAAGACCAGGATAGCGGCCGTAGAATCAGTCCTTAGCAACATTTCTGACTGAACCATGTCTGTTTTGGTTTCGTGCTACAGAAGATGTGAAATTTGTGGTTTATTATCACACTGATGCAAGAGACTGCAGGTAAACTGTGCTTGAGCTTCTCGGGGGGTCTTGAACTTGAATCAAGAGTCAAGTCAGAGATTTTTGTGCAGCACATTTAAAGCTTTCTGCTAAACAAGACAACGACTGGTGTTCTAGATTAACCTAACAAGTTTAAATATTGAGGTTAAGATCCTACTGTGTTATTTATGGCATCATTTTACCACATTAATTCACATATCAGGGATTAAAACCCAACAAGAATCACATGAAACACCACTTTAGTTGACTATAACACATATAAAGACCCTACTGCATTGGTAATTCTGGATATTAACCAAAGTAATTTAGAGCTAAAGCTTTGAATCTACAGAAACACACATGAAAAGTGAGTTGATTCAAGTTTATTTTGTTGTCACCAATTACTCTGGACCTCTGATGTTGAATGAAAGTCAGATGTGGACCTTTGAGATGTCGCTAACGCCATCATTTTGCTCTAAAAGTCTACCGGTGTGAGTTCTTGGTCCTGAAATGTGGATATTAGTTGGTCTGTTCTGTCTACAAACCTGGTCCCTGCTGAGTAAAAACAGCAATGACTCCAGAAATTAAAAGGTTTAAGCGTCTAAACGTCTAAATCAGGATTATATGGGTCAGTTTTAGGAGCTGCTGCTGATCAAAGCAACTCTGTGGTGCTTTTAACTTTTAAATGCATAAACATAATAAGTGTCAAACCAACCAAAATATTGGGCATCAAGTATAAAATATCCAAACCAAACCTGCATGAATTGGGCTGATTGTGTTCTGACAGCAGTGTAAACAGCCTGCATGGAAGGAAATCTGATGTTGCAGCTGCTGGAGTTTGTTGTGAGGAGTGTTTGAATGCTTGAAACGTGACGTATTGAACATAATCCACAGCAGAAACACAACAAAGCTGGAGGAGAGTGCAGCAAAGAAGGAAGAAATGGAGCCTGGAGAGAGTCCAGCTTGTCTCAGATGATTCATTCCTTTCTTTTGAAAGACAGAATACTTGTTCTGATACTTAGATTCTCTCTCTGCCTGCTTCAATTATCTTCTGATAATTCTATTTGTCGTATTAGCAGCCGACACACTCGGCAGCATGAAGCTACGAAGCAGCACCAGCAGACTATTTCCACAAAAATCCTGAGTGAAGGGAGGAACTGTGTGTTCCCTCTTGTGTCCTCTCGTCTCCTTTAGCCTTTGCTCCAGTAGCACAGAGAGAAAACCAGCGAGAGAAAAGATAAATGCGTCCTCCCCCTCCGACTGGGAATCGTGTTTGTGTGTTTGTGTGGGAAGAAAAGGCCGTGAACTGCACTGTGTGTTTGAGCGAATGAATCACGTGTCCGGCTAAAGTTTCTGCACTGATCTGGAGTCCAAATTCTTTGCAAATGCAAGCTGAATCATCCTTTGGCCATTTTTTTCTTCCTTAATCATGTCTGAATTAGTTTCATCGGCCCTTTGTGCTCCGGCTGCTGCGGCAGTAATGACAAACCGGGAGAGGAGGTTGGATTCCCTGCGCTTTCATGCGGCTGTTGCCTATTACTCCTGTAATAGGCTGAATATTCAGCTGCATGTACTCTGAAGGGAAGCACAGGTTAGGTCAGGAGGGGACTGATGAATCATTATATCTGTACAGATATCCCTCCTAAATGACGGGAGCTGAGCAGAGAGCAGGTACCGAGAAAACCGAGCGAATCATCTCGATGCAGCTGAAGGGGAAGCCGAGGTCGAGCTCAAGTCTGACCTGGATTGTGAATTTCTGCACGATTCCGAATCAGATCTTTAATTTTAGATAGATTTGGAACTAAATTTGGCTGAAAAATTGGATTTGACTTCTGAATTTGGATCAAACCCTTAAACTAATTCAGTTAATACCTGTCAGGTCTAAAACAACCTTAGTGTCCATGGAGGAAGAGTCTGACTAACCGGATGTAGACTATGGATATAAGCCTGCAATTGGCTGCTATTAGCATTTTCTTCACTACGTGAAACAACAACAACAACCTCCAAGCTAAAGTAATTCAGTCAACAACCGCTGTGTGAATGTAAGGTCAAAACTAACAACCTTAGTCTCTCTGGGGGAATAGTCTGACTCACCAGATGTTGACTATGGGTATCAGCCTGCCATTGGTTAATGTTAACATTGTCTTTATAACATGAAACAACAACCTCCAAGCTAAACTACTAAGTCAATAACAGCTGCTAAAGGTCAAAATGAACAACGTTAGCATCTATGGAGGAACAGTCTGACTAACTGGATATAGACTATGGATATAAGCTTGCAATTGGCTGCAGTTAGCATTTTTTTCGCTATGTGGAACAACAACAACAACAACCTCCAAGTTCAACTGATTCAGTCAACAAAAGCTGCAAAAATGAACAATCTTAATCTCTCTGGAGGAATAGTCTGACTCACCTGATGTAGACTATGGGTATAAGCCTGCCATTGATTGCTCATTTCAGGTATCTTTGTCAGCTATCTGTGTTACCATTATCTTAGTTATGAGAAACAACAACTACAACCTCTGAACAGCAACCTGCCACACTGAAAATTTCAAGTTTTACAGAGGATTTGGATCCTGTCTCAATAAAGGAATAGTCTGACTCACCAGACGTAGACTATAAGCCTGCAATTGGATGCTATTAGCATTTTCTTCGCTACGTGACACAACAACAACAACAACAACCTCCAAGCTAAACTAATTCAGTCAATAACTGCTGTGTGAATGTAAGGTCAAAACTAACAACCTTAGTCTCTCTGGGGGAATAGTCTGACTCACTGGATGTAGACTATGGGTATAAGCCTGCCATTGGCTGCTGTTAGCATTTTCTTTGCTACGTGGAACAACAATAACAACCTCCAAGTTCAACTAATTTAGTCAATAACAGCTGCACAAGGTTAATGAACAATCTTAACCTCTTCGGAGGAATAGTCTGACTCACCTGATGTAGACTATGGGTATAAGCCTGCCACTGGATGCTCATTTCAGGTATCTTTGTCAGCTATCTGTGTGACCATTGTCTTAGCTTTGAGAAACAACAACTACAACCTCTGAACAGCAACCAGCCACACGAAATTTCAAGTTTTACAGAAGATTTGGATCGCATCTCAATTAAGGAATAGTCTGACTCACCAGACGTAGATTATAAGCCTGCAATTGGCTGCTATTAGCATTTTCTTCTTTAACTACTGTGTGAATGTAAGGTCAAAACTAACAACCTTGGTGTCTATGGAGGAATAGTCTAACTCGCCAGACGTAGACTATGGGTATCAGCTTACCATTGGTTAATGTTAACACTGTCTTTGTGACATGAAACAACAACCTCCAAGCTAAACTAATAAGTCAATAACAGCTGCTGAAGGTCAAAACTAACGGCCTTAGTCTCTCTGGAGGAATAGTCTGACTAACCTGATGTAGACTATGGGTATAAGCCTGCCATTGGATGCTCATTTCAGGTGGTTTCGTCCATCCCTTCAGCTATTTGTGTGTTACCATTATCTTAGCTATGAGAACCAACAACTACAACCTCTGAACAGCAACCAGCCACACTGAAAATTTCAAGTTTTACAGAGGATTTGGATCCTGTCTCAATAAAGGAATAGTCTGACTCACCGGATATAGACTTAGGTCTCTCACTGGATGCTGTTAACATTTTTTTTCGCCACATAAAACAACAACAACAACCTCCAAGCTAAACTAATTCAGTCAGTAACAGCTGCACAAGGTCAGAATGAACAACCTGAGTCTCTATGGAGGAATAGTCTGACTAACTGGATGTAGACTACGGGTATCAGCCTGCAACTGAATGCTCATTTTGATTGGTTTTGTCTTTCCCTTCTGCTTCCTACGTGTTACCGTTTTCTTATGGATGTGAGCCGCTGTAGTTTAAAACGTTTACTTTCCAGTTGTTCAGCTTCAGTTTTGTATTTTACCGAGACTGTGGTGATTCTTTTCTCACTGCAGCCACCAAATAAACGACTTATTCATTCATAAATATTCACATATTTAATCCTTATTTAAATTGTTACATGGAGGTGAAGTTAAACGGTTACTAAATGCTGCTGGAGCTTCTATTGGTGGTGATTCTCTGTAGACCAGTGAAAACATGACTCTCCTCACTGTTCTTAGTTTAGCTCCACCAAGTTATCTGATAACATGTTTAACATACATTATATCTGGTTTCTGTTCAGACAGCAGGTATTTAGTGATCCTCATCAGAAACACTCAGCCCAGAGACTGTGGAGGTTTATAATATCTGAAGTTTATATCATGTTATGAATGTGGACGCTTTTTGTTTCTCAGACAGTTTAGTCCCGAACCACCGGACAGAACAAGACCCTCAAGTCTTCAAGTTTATAAGACATATTAACAACAAAAATCACAATTTCAGGATCAAATTCAGTCAAAAAATGAGGTTAAATTACAACACAGTCGTCTTATCCTGATCCTCGGATAAAAAATTCGGCAGTCCGGGTTGCTAGGCAACAGGAGCGACGCTTCAGGACGTCGTGATGCAAACAGGAAGTCCGTCGTAGGCGAGACCGTCTCATTTAGCAAACGCTCATGAAGCCTTCTGAAGGGGAAGAAACAAACAAAACTGTGTCCATTTATGAGAAAAAATAAAGGAAAGTCTTTGGGATTCTTTAATTCGGGAACATTTATTAATCACAAACAGCAGAGTTTCTCCAGGATCTTCATCTGGATGAAATCACAACATTCTGTGACTCAACTTAAGACTATTTATCTGACCTCGTGTCGAACCACCGCTGAACCACTTTAAGGTCTGTCACGAGTCTCTTCTTCAGGCCGACAAAACCAGGTCTGGTAAAGCCGACGACATGTGGGGAAAAAGGTAGTACATCAAAACGCGGTGCGCCAAAACCACCAGGACGTCCCGCTACACCTCCGTGAGTTTTGCAGTTTGCAGCCAGCAGGGTTTTCTGGCCGTTCTGATCCACATTCCTCAGCGTAGTTACGTCACAGAATCTTAAACAGCCATAAACAAGGCTGAGCTGCTGACAGCACACGGACAGATGACGGCTTATTTTGCAATACAGACTCCAACAGTGAAGACTCAGGGCGCTTTATTACTGTCATCTTGCACAGTTTGCTTCATTCCTTCCACCATTAAACAGGAGTAAGTCGTGCATCGGTTGGGGACTACTTTTAGTGGCGGATTAACGCACGTTTGGACTGTGAGGATGTGTGTTCGCTACTGTAATCTGAATGTACTGTAAATGTAATCCCACTGTCTGAGGTGTAAAATGTCACTTCTGTCTGCTTCTAAAGGCAGCTTCTCATGAAAAACTGCCACCATGTGGTTCACGTCTGCCGGTCAAGGACCCGGAGCAGCCCATGTGCTGCCAGAGAATTCAGAAAAACCCTAAATTTCCCAGACGAGGGAAGGATTTCCACGAGACGGCAGGAGGCAGAGTTCAAGGTAACCTCTCCTGCCTCCTTCACTCCCACACTGCAGTCCAGCTTCATGAGGACGTGATGTCTGGAAACCTTCAGAGCATTTAAAATGAATGGAAGCAGCCATGTAGTGGAAAAACTGCATTATCTACTCATCTACGCATTTATCTGACACAGTGGATGATAGAACAGGCTTTACACTACAACACATCATCCAGATTAAACCTGTTGTTTCCAAGCACTGGTACAGTTTTGAAAATTCAGATAATTTACATATTTTACATTTTTTAATTATATTTTTTTATATTTAAAAAAAACATATTTTTCAGAATTTTTATTTCAATGTATTTTGATATATTTAAAATATTTGTTTATATTTGCATTTATTATATATTTTTATTATAATATTATTTTATATTATTTTGTCATATTTTCTGTATTTAAAAAACAAAACTATAATTTTCCTACTAAACTTCGCATGGTTTCATTTTAATAATAATACATTCTTTGCTTTTAATATTTTCAGTATTTTTTTTTAGATTTTTTCATTATATTTTATTATTTTAATTTTTTTTTAATTTTTGTAGTATTTTATAATTTAAAAATAATTTTCTGAATTTAAATTTTAATGTGTTTTGATATATTTAAAATATTTTTATATTTGCATTTATTGTATATGTATATATATATATACATATTATATTTTTCTGTAATATTTTCTGTATTTAAAAAAACAGATTTTTCCTTCTAAACTTCTCAGACGGTTTAATTTCAGTAATAATACATTATTAGATTTTTATATTTTTAGATCATTTTTAAATATATAAATTTACTATTTTATGTGTTTTTTCTCTTTTATTATTTATTATTTTATATTTTTAAATTTCTTTGTATTTTTGCAGTTGTTTTGATATTTTTTGATTAAAAACAAAGTTTTTTTTAATTTTCTGATTGTTTTTTTAAAATATTCAGACGTAGAATTTTTTCATTATATTTTTCTTGTTTTTTAATATTTTTTATTAAAATGTAGTAATTTTTATTTTTCTAATATTTTATTTAAATTTGTTAACTTTATTTTTTTCCTTATTTCCTTCCTGGCCTCTTCCAGAATGCTGTGTGTCATCATATTTCAGACGTCTGAGTCGTGAACAGCTCAAAGAAACACTGAGTTTTTTCGGCTTTTATGGCTTCTGGTAAACGGGACTCACCAGCAGAGACTCATGAAAGCTCTGCAGCCACAGATACCAACTCTCTAAACCCTGAAACCCACCTGAAGGTTTGAAAGGGATGTCGTCTTTAGTCAATCGCCAAAATGTAAATATTCATAAGAGCCAGAAGCTGTAAAAAAAAAGACAGAACCATCCTCAGATTTCCAACTTTCCAACGGTCTTTGAACTAATCACCTGTAAAGCAACATTTCAGCAAAATCGCTTTATTCTACGTGTCTCGTTTTAAAAAATCGGCAAAAATTAAAAGTTTGCTTTAATCAGATTCTATAAAAAACAAAAAATTCCGAGGTCCTCGTCGCATCTGTGAAGCCATAAATGACTCGGGTACGACCAAAAGTCAGGTGACAAAAATTCAGAGTGTTCGGCTGAACTGCAGGCAGTGTTTTGTATTTTTTTGCAGGACTTTATGTTGCAGTGAAAAATGAGCCACGGTGAGGAAAAAATGAAACAGGAGCAGGTTTAAAGTACTGGAGGCTCTGCAGGAGATCGTTGGTGGATTAAACATCACCAGAACTGAAGACAGGAAGACGTTCAAACCACAAGAACATGCAGAATAAGGTGTAATGACGGAAGAATGCTAAGCTCACAGGTTGACATGTATCTGAACCATGAACCCATAAAAACACTTCCACTCACACAGACAGACTCTTTCCATCCATCCCTGCTTGTTTGCTGGTATCTGTATTATCTGCTTGTTGCTGTGGGATTTCTAGCGTTCGTTCATTTATTCGCCCACGTTGGTGTTTCAAAGCCAGCAAACACAGAGGACTGAAACTGGAGAACACGTAGGGAGAGAACTGAAGCTGACAGAAAGTGTAAAGTGACCTGTTTGTAATCTGTTTTTAACTGGACCAGTGATCCAGTGGAGCTCCTCTACATTTTACTGAACAGAGACTGTAAATAAAGAAAAGCAGGTCAGATTTGTTTCCTGTCATGTCTTAAATGAAGACATTACAACTGAGATAACATAAAAGTGTTCTATCAACTTAATAATGTGAGTAATTTACACTTAAATTTCTGCATTTAAAACACTATAAAAGCCCTCATAGAGCTCAGACCTCCTCCAAGCAGCTTCAGTCCACCTCCAACACAATCTACCAATGACAGAGTATCACTGTGTAGTCTGGTGAAATCAACACAGAAATATATGTTGGTTCTTTATTCTGAACAGATTAACTGGAGGAAGATCAATGGATAAAATAAGTAGGATAAAACCAGAAATGTTCCTCTGGAGAATCTGGTTTGGTTTTGCTAAACAGGACTTCTGTTGCAGCTGCGTTTGAGGACAAACAGCTCTATGGGAAAAACAACTACTTAGTTTTAACAAGACGTCCCAATTTAGAGCTTTGTGACAAGAAATAAGCAGCAGGAGGTTTGAGCAAGATGGAATAAGGCTGACCTTAAGGCCAAGTACGGTGTAGTTCCAAGTAGCCTAGAGTGGCTAAGTTAGCTAACCAACAGTATGGTAGCTTAGCTGCTGTACAAACGGAATATTAGGGCTGGTCCCCAATATAGGAATATCTGAATATTGGTTGGTTGTGGTGGTATTCGGATAATATTTTTGATATTAGAATAGTCCTGCACGCCGCCGAGCGTTGCCAAGTGTTGCCGAGTGCCGCCGAGGCTCTAGAACACCGCCGTGGTTCTAGTACGTGGACCTGCCAACTCTGGTGTCAAAAACTCAAAAGTCTTTCCAACAGCACAGAGTTTCAACTTTGGGTAGATAAAAATAAAAGTAGAAAAGCCCTCAGAGATCCAGACCTCCACCAAGCAGCTTCAGTCCACCCCCAACACAACCTCCCAATGACTAAGTATCCTTAAAAATAGTTAACTGTCCGGTAATCACTCTCACACCGTTCCACTACTTTGGTTGAGCACGAGCGGCCGACACCCACCATATATGTGCAATACACTTTCCTACCACAAGGCGGCACTGCAAGGCTTTCTAACACTACCAATGTTAAAGAACCTTCTAAAACAAATCCTGGATCCAGACGGTGATCCGGATCAGTCCCAACATGTCATCATTTGTCCCATTTCACACATTTCCTGAAAATTTCATCCAAATCCGTCCATAACTTTTCGAGTTATTTTGAACACAAACAAACAAACAAACAAACCAACGCCGGCAAAAACACAACCTCCTTGGCGAAGGTAAAAATTCAAGTCGAGGAAACTTAATGAAATTGGCTGATAAACTTTGTTTTCACTTTCATCTGTGACTTAATTTGCCAACTTTAAAACTTGTGTTCAATATTATAATAATTAAGAAAATAAAACGTAAAGAATCTTTTTAAATGAAACAGAAATACTTGTTGAAGCAACCTCAGTTTGAAAGCTAATTCTCTTCCACATCTATCATTTTATTAGATGCTGCTATAACTCAAAAAGACTGATCCAGACTGTTCTTACATTCCGCTTTAAAGCCGGCTGTTGGCGCTGAAGTGCTGCCTCAGATACCTCAAATCTGACAAACGACTGATAATCTGATCCGTCCTCTAATGTGGGTCGAACAGGTTTGTCCTCCCGAGATTCCACAGAGAAAAACACTGACGTGAATTCCTACATTTAGTTGATTTACGCCATCATAGCTCCCTGTTGCCATGGAGACGCTGAGGTTGTTTACTCAACCTGAGCCTGGCTGATGGATAAACTGTTCTTCCACTGCATGGAAAGGCTTTCTGCATTCATACAGTATGTTGTTTCTCATCAGGTCTCATTCAGTTTTGTCTTCCAGTGACTCTTATAACTATTAATTTTCTATGATTGACTCAGTGAATCACAAAACAACCATGTATTTTGGTTCTGGAAGGTTTTCTGGAAATATGACGAAATCTGCTGGATCAAGATTATACATACTACAGTTCAAACGTCTTTTATCCATTTCCACCTCATTTTATTCTTCTGGTTTCCGTCTACAAACTTCTGGTTTCTCTTTGACTCCTCTGGACAGAATTCAGTCCAACTAAATGTGTCGTCTTCATGACTCAGACTGGTTTCTTCATCAGGTTCTTGATGGTCTAAGTCAGGACTTTGGGGGGACCAGTCTAAAACCTTCATTCCAGCCTGATGGAACCATTTCTTTACCACTTCAATGTGTTTGGGCTCATCGTCTTGTTGAAACATCCAACTGTGTCCCAGATCAACCTTCTGATGGTGGTTTTAGGTTCTGATCCTCCTCCTTCATTGTTCCATTGACTTGATGATGCTGCCACCTCCATGCCGGGTGGTAGGTCTGGTGTTGTTGGGGTTGAAGGCCTCACCTTCTCTCCTCAGTCTTTGTTCCATCTGACCTCAGAACTTTCCTCCAGAAGGCCTTTTCTTTGTCCATGTGATCAGTGGAGCTTTAAGGTTCTGCTTCTAGAGGAAGAGGAATTCAGGTCATTACGGTAGATCACTGGCCCAGTCTGTGCTCGCTACCTGTGGCTGCTGCGGTCAACCACGGCTACGTTGGGGGTAAAAACAAAAAACAAAAAACAAAAACGCTCCGGCCACTGACCTGGAACAGACCGGGTGTTCGGAAACCTCCCGAACCTCCCCATGGCCAGCCCGCCCATGATCAGCCTTCAGGTCCTGCTTGAGATCAGTGGTAATCTTTCCACCTAGCTTGTGCCCACATTTACCGCCGTCTCCCTCTGCAGTGCATTCAGTTTTTTCTTTCTGATGGATTGTATTGAAAGTACGTCCATAGATCATTTAGTGGTGCATTGTAAATGTCTGACAGACCACCCACTAAGACTTTCGTCCAGTCTCATCTCCTCAGCGAAAACTCACACAGGACTCATCATGTTTTGGTCATTAAAGAGCCACGTTTAGCTCGTCACCGTCTCGTTATCGTCATGAAAAAAAGGGGCGTCAACGAAGTCATTTCATCATCGTTGACGAAAACAACACTGTTGGAAACGCTACACCAGTGGTTCCCAACTGGTGGGTCGTGAAGCCATTTTTAGAGGGTCGCAGAAGCATGGCCCCCAAAAAAGTAGTGATATAAAGTCTTTTATTTTAAAGGACGTGTTTCTTACGACAGTTTGCTTTCAGTAGCAGGATATTTAGTGGTGGTGACACCAGTAGTTGCCCAATATTAACCTCTAGATTTGGTTCTGCCAGCTTAGTGGAGAAATTATGCTAAAAACGTGCCAAAAATGAACCAAAATGTGCTCAGAATCTGTCAAAATGGGCCAAAATAGACCCAAAAACTTAGTAAAAACGTCCAAATATACCAAAATGGGCAAAAAATAAACCAAAATTTTCCTGTGTTGTACCAAAATGCACTGAGACTTCACCCAAGTAAACCTTAATCTGTTAACAGGAACAGCAAACTTCAACAATTTGGGTCGCGACTGTTATTAATAGAGACATCGTGGGTCCTGAGGCTGGACCAGTTGAGAACCACTGGTCTAGACCTCCATGACATTCATGCTTTTTTCCCCAAGTGTATGTAAACTTTGTATAAGTTCGATACAAACCGCTTGAAGAGTCTTAAATAGAAACTGATGGGAAAATTCTGCAATATCCCAGAAATAACAGGTGGATTAATGAGTGGGTTCGTCTCAGAATTATTAGCATGAAGTATAATAAGTGAAATATACAAAATGTGTCTTTAATGGATGCTGGTGGAGATGAATAACACCAGCAGCTGCAAGAAAATCACTTGAGGACGGCGCTGACTCCATTTGATCAAAATATGCAGATACTCAGAGACAACATATCTAATTTTCAGTAATTGTCTGCTCTCAGCTGTGACACAAATCTGACTTTTTGCTTATTTTCTCTCGCTGGTTGAAGCTCTGATGCTGAGGGGAACATTTTTGTCACGTTCAGACGCAGAAGTTCCTCTCAGAGCGTTACCAGAACTGGAGGAGCGAGAGGTCGGCGAGCCTCGCCGCCGCCGTCATCCCGGTTGCTGCGCGACACGAGCTCTGAAAACAACGTGGAAGACACAAATTAGCGTTTGTCACCTAATATGCAGCATAAGAGGGGATAATGATATCCAAAGCACCAGCCGAGAGGGAGCTGGCGGTGTTTTCTCTGCTGGGTTAAACGGAAAACGAGGGAACAAGACGTCCAACCGCAGAGAACAGAGGCCATTTTGTGCAGAAGCTCGGCCTCAACAGCGCCGGTTTAAAGTCGATGCAGCGACTCGTTGCTTCTCAAATACAAAGTGCAGTGTTTGAATCCGAAGTGGTGCATTAAAGCTGCATTCACTGGTCGCTCGGGGACGGAGAAAAGCAACAACAAACCTCTTATCTCTTCTTGTAAATCTGTTTCTGACATGTTGCGTGATTGATAACTTCTACAGCACAACATTGGAATTTGTTTGAAGTCTTCATGCACTCAAACCTGCCCATCCAAAATGACCTGAAAGCTGTGCAGAACGACTCAAAACGTGTCCAAAATTAATTAAAATGTGTTAAAAAATGACTCAGAATTTGTCCAGATTGACCTGAAAACTCTGTAAAACTCAACAAATGTTCTGTTGGTGGCTGCAAGAGTCTTCATGCACTCACCTGTTCATCCAAAATGACTTGAAAATGGTCCAGAATGACTCAAAACTAGTCCAAAATTAATTAAAAGCATTAAAAATGACTGAAAATGTGTCCTTAATGCCAAAACTGGATCCAAAATGAGCTGAAAATTAGTCTAAAATGACTCTAAACTAGTCCAAATTGGCCAAATCAGTTGACCTCATGTATTCAAACCTGCCCAAAATGACTTGAAAATCAGTCTGCAATGACTTATAAAGTGTCCAAAATGACTTGAAACTTGTTCAAAATGACTCGAAATGTATCCAAAGTGACAAAAACCTTCCCAGAATGATTCAAAACTAGTCCAACATTAAATAATGTCTTAAAATATGTCCGTGATGACAAAAACGTGTCGACATTTTGTAAAGAATTTGTCCAAAACGACTCGAAAACTAGCTGCTAGTGTGAAAACAAGTCTTCCTGAACTCAAACCTGCCCCAACATGACTTCAAAATTAGTCTAAAATTACTTAAAAAGTGTCTAGAATGACCTGAAACTGTGTCCAAAGTGACAAAACGTGTCCAAAATTAGTTGAAAATGTGTCCAATAGGACTCAGAATTTGTCCAGATTGACCTGAAAACTGTAAAACTCACCAAATGTTCTGCTGGTGGCTGCAAGAGTGAACACAAGAGTCTTCATGCACTCACCTGCCAGTCCAAAATGACTTGAAAATGGTCCAGAATGACTCAAAACAGTCCAAAATTAATTAAAATGTGTTAGAAATGACTCAAAATTTGTCCTTAATGCCAAAACCGGATCCAAAATGAGTTGAAAATTTGTCTAAAATGACTCAAAACTAGTCCAAATTGGCCAAATCAGTTAGAAATTTGTCCTCATGTATTCAAACCTGCCCAAAAATCAGTCTACAATGACTTATAAAGTGTCCAAAATGACCTGAAACTGTGCCCAAAGTGACAAAACGTGTCCAAAATTAGTAGAAAATGTTTCTAATAAGACTCAGAATTTTTCTAGATTGACTTGAAAACTCTGTAAAACTCATCAAATGCTCTGTTGGTGGCTGCAAGAGTGAACACAAGAGTCTTCATGCACTCAAACCTGTTCAAGATGACCTGAAAGTTGTGCAAATTGACCCGGAACACGTCTGAAATTAATTAAAACGTGTTAAAAATGAATCAAAAATTTGTATAGCCACTGTTTTTAGTCGTTTTCAGCTACCGATTACATTTGATTTCACTCGCTCCAAATCCCTGTTGGAGGCATTTTCAGTCACTGTGTATATTTGTTTTTGTCACTGTTTTTACATGTTTTCAGTCACTGTTTATGCTAGTTTTCAGTCACTGTGTATATTTGTTTCAATCACTGTTTCCATTCATTTTTAGTTGCCGTTTACTTTGTTATCAATGACTGTTTTCAGTGACTTTTAGTTGCTGTTTAGTTTTTTGTTGTTTTCATTTTCAGTTGCTGTTCTGTTTTTGGTGCCTTGTACTTTTCATTTTGAGTCACTGTTATGTTTTCATTTTTAGATTCTGTTTACTTTTGCTTTGAATCACTGTTTACAGTCGCTTTCAGTTACTGTTTTCAGTTACTGTCTGCTTTGATTTTCAGACATTTTAGTTGCCGTTTCGTTTTCAGTCACTGTTTTAGGTCATTTTTAGATGCTGTTTACTTTTGCTTTGAATCACTGTTTACGGTCGCTTTCAGTTACTGTTTTCAGTTACTGTCTGCTTTGATTTTCAGACATTTTAGTTGCTGTTTCGTTTTAAGTCACTGTTTTTTGTTTCTGGTGCCTTGAACTTTTCATTTTCAATCACCGTTTGCAGTCATTTTTAGTTGCTTTTTAGTTTGTTGTTTTCAGTTGCTGCTTACTTTGGTTTTGACTCACTGTTTACAGTCATTTTTAGTTGCTGTTTTCAGTTGTTTTCAGTCAATGTGTACCTTTGTTTCAATCACTGTTTTCATTCATTTTTAGTTGCCATTTATTGTTGTTTTTCCATTTTAAATTGCTGTTTACTTTATCAATTACTTTTTTCAATGATTTTCAGTTGCTGTTTAGTTTTTTGTTGTCTTCAGTTGCTGTTTACTTTAGTTTTGAATCAGTGTTTACAGTCACTTTAGTCGCTGTTTTCAGTTACCGTGTACTTTAACTTTCAAGTCTCTCAGTTGCTGTTTAATTTTTAGTCACTGTTTTTTTGTTTTTGGTGGCTTTGTACTTTTCATTTTGAGGCACTGTTTTCGGTCATTTTTAGATGATGCTTACTTTTGTTTTGAGTCACTGTTTACATTCACTTCAAGCTCCTGTTTTCAGCTACTGTCTGCTTTGATTCTCAGTCATTTTTTTAGTTGCTGTTTCGTTTTTAGTCACTGTATTTTTTTGTCATTTTCAGTAACAGTTTACTTTGACTTTTGTTTTAAGATGCTGTTGTCAGCCACTGCCGAACTAGTCACTAAAACTACTCGGTTTAGTTAAGAAAACATCGTTGGTGTCCATGGTAACCACAAAGCTTTAGTTGTTTTTTAGGTTACTATGGTGACAATTATTGTTTTGCATCACCGTTCACAGTTCTTTTTAGTTGTTGTTTTCAGTTTCTGTTTGCTTTGATTTTCAGTTATTTTCAGTTGCTGTTCTGTTTTTAGTCACTGTTTCTGGTCATTTTTAGATGCTGTTTACTTTTGTTTTGAATCACTGTTCACAGTTATCTTTATTTTCAGTTGCTATTTTCAGCTGTTTTCAGTCACTGTGTACCTTTGTTTCAATCACTGTTTTCATTCATTTTTAGTTGCCGTTTACTGTTGTTCGTTTTTAATTGCCGTTCACTTTATCAGTGACTTTTTTCAGTGATTTTTAGTTGCCGTTTAGTTTTTTGTTGTTTTTGATTGCTGTTTACTTTTGTTTTGCATCACTGTTCACAGTTATTTTTACTTGCTGTTTTCAGTTGCTGTTTGCTTTGATTTTCAGTTATTTTCAGTTGCTGTTTTTGCAGTTTTTGCAGCACCCAACGTTAAATTAAAAGTGTCCTACTGTGGCGCCTCCTGCTGGTAGCATCAGAAACGCTGCAGCAGAGTGATTATGCTAAATGGATGTTACAGAGTCCTACACAGGATGCTCTGATCGTCTCCCCCAGATCTGGACCAGAGAATTCTGGCTGGACGTGGTTCTGAAATGGACCAGGCCTCCTCAAACCTCCTCCTCTCCTGTTGTTCCTTCTCTGGCTGTAAATTATTAGAGATTGCTTTGTGTCTTTGAGAGTTGAGCCGCTTCCAAGAAATGTCTGCAGGAGTGAAACTCCAATCTGATAAGTGAACAACTCCAACGCTGCACAAACTCAAGCCTCCTGATCAGATCCTTCAGACTTCCTCATTCAAACCATTTATTTCTAAGCAGGTTTTTGAACAGCGGCAGAATTAAATGAACTCAAATAAATCACAGACGAAACAGGTTGTAAACAATCCAACAGTTAATGAGAGTGTCGTTGTTAAGAAGTTTAACAGTCCAGTATTATGTGAGCAAACAGGGGAAACACAACAGCAATGGATGTTTGCATGTTTTGCCCTTGTTTATTTTCATTTTCGTCTACTGTTTTTGGTTGTTTTCTGTCATCTACATTCGCTGTTTACTCTCGTTTCCAGTTATTTACAGTCACTTCACCTTTATGTTAAGCTGCCGTTTTCAGTCACTGTTTACTTTCATTTACAGTTGTCTTTTTCTTTCGTTTTCAATTGTTGTTTATTTTCATTTTCAGTTGCTGTTTTAAATTGTTTTCGATAGCTCCGTTTTTAATAGGAGTCGTTTTCAATCACTGTTTACTTTGATTTACAGTTGTCTTTTTCTTTCGTTTTCAATTATTGTTTATTTTTGTTTTCATTTACTGTTTTCAGTTGTTTCCTGTCATTTCAGTTGCTGTTTACTTTCATTTTCAGTTGCTGTTTTTAGTAGTTTTCATTTACTGTTTTCAGTTGATTTTTCTCATTTCCTTCCATTTTCAATCACTGTTTACTTTCGTGTTAAGCTGCCGTTTTCAGTCACTGTTTACTTTGATTTACAGTTGTCTTTTTCTTTCGTTTTCAATTATTGTTTATTTTTGTTTTCATTTACTGTTTTCAGTTGTTTCCTGTCATTTCAGTTGCTGTTTACTTTCATTTTCAGTTGCTGTTTTTAGTAGTTTTCATTTACTGTTTTCAGTTGATTTTTCTCATTTCCTTCCATTTTCAATCACTGTTTACTTTTGTGTTAAGCTGCCGTTTTCAGTCACTGTTTACTTTGATTTACAGTTGCCTTTTTCTTTCGTTTTCAATTGTAGTTTATTTTCATTTTCAGTTGCTGTTATAAATTGTTTTCGATAGCTCCGTTTTTAATAGGAGTCGTTTTCAATCACTGTTTACTTTGATTTACAGTTGTCTTTTTCTTTCGTTTTCAATTATTGTTTATTTTTGTTTTCATTTACTGTTTTCAGTTGTTTCCTGTCATTTCAGTTGCTGTTTACTTTCATTTTCAGTTGCTGTTTTTAGTAGTTTTCATTTACTGTTTTCAGTTGATTTTTCTCATTTCCTTCCATTTTCAATCACTGTTTACTTTCGTGTTAAGCTGCCGTTTTCAGTCACTGTTTACTTTGATTTACAGTTGTCTTTTTCTTTCGTTTTCAATTATTGTTTATTTTTGTTTTCATTTACTGTTTTCAGTTGATTTTTCTCATTTCCTTCCATTTTCAATCACTGTTTACTTTCGTGTTAAGCTGCCGTTTTCAGTCACTGTTTACTTTGATTTGCAGTTGTCTTTTTCTTTCGTTTTCAATTATTGTTTATTTTTGTTTTCATTTACTGTTTTCAGTTGTTACCTGTCATTTCAGTTGCTGTTTACTTTCATTTTCAGTTGCTGTTTTTAGTGATTTTCATTTACTGTTTTCAATTGATTTTTCTCATTTCCATCCGTTTTCAGTCACTGTTTACTTTGATATACAGTTGCCTTTTTCTTTCGTTTTCAATTGTTGTTTATTTTCATTTTCAGTTGCTGTTATAAATTGTTTTCGATAGTTCCATTTTTAATAGGAGTCGTTTTCAATCACTGTTTACTTTGAGTTACAGTTGTCTTTTTCTTTCGTTTTCAATTATTGTTTATTTTTGTTTTCATTTACTGTTTTCAGTTGATTTTTCTCATTTCCATCCGTTTTCAGTCACTGTTTACTTTGATTTACAGTTGTCTTTTTCTTTCATTTTCAATTATTGTTTTCAGTTGTTTTCATTTACTGTTTTTAGTTGTTACCTGTCATTTCAGTTGCTGTTTACTTTCATTTTCAGTTGCTGTTTTCAGTAGTTTTCATTTACTGTTTTCAGCTGATTTTTCTCATTTCTTTCCATTTTCAATCACTGTTTACTTTTGTGTTAGCTGGCATTTTCAGTCACTGTTTACTTTCATTTATAGTTGCCTTTCCTTTTGTTTTCAATTATTATTTCTTTTCGTTTTCATCTGCTGTTTTCAGTTGTTTTCAGTTGTTTTCGGTAGTTTCGGTTTTGGTATTAGTCATTTTCAGTCACTGTTTACTTTCGTGTTAAGCTGCCGTTTTCAGTCACTGTTTACTTTCATTTATAGTTGTCTTTTTCTTTCGTTTTCAATTATTATTTTTGTTTTCATTTACAGTTTTCAGTTGTTCCCTGTCATTTCAGTTGCTGTTTTCAGTAGTTTTCATTTACTGTTTTCAGTTGATTTTTCTCATTTCCTTCCATTTTCAATCACTGTTTACTTTTGTGTTAGCTGCCATTTTCAGTCATTTTCAATTACTGTCGTCAGTTGTTTTCTATCATTTTCAGTTACTGTTTATTTGCGTTTCCAGGTGCACCGTAGGGTACCTGTGGTCATGTACCCTTCAGGTGTACGTACCCTGGAGACAGTGGCGGCTGGTCAATAGAGGGCGCTAGGGAGCCGCCTCACCAATCACCACTTTAGCTTAAATAAGATATTAAAAAAAAAAAAAAAATGAAATAATAAAATGCAAATATTTCTAAATAAATGTATATGTATTTTAAGATGAGAGAAATAAATATTATATAGGTGATGATGGTGAGTAAAGTTGTTTCATTCATCTGTGTTGTCTGATTGGTGACGTGTTAAAATCTTTGTCCATAGACTCTCATTAAAAGTTGTACATACGCAGTAGCTCCTCTTCAATACAAGAGATAGGGCCAAGTTGGGAGCACCTTCCCTGCACTCACAGCTGAATGTAGCTGGATTATCTACACACCACCACCCTCCCGCCATGGGTGGGGTCGACGCCAACATCACAGCTACATGCGGCTGATTGACAGGTGAAGCCGCGGGAGTTGGAGACGCAAAATGGAGAAAGAGACATTAAATAATTCAGAGAAGTCACTTAAATCAAAACCTTTGGAGAGGAGAACAGATCAGGAGAAGCTGCAGGTGAAAGAGCTCAGACCTGATCAGCCGATTGTCATAATTAATCAGCAGTCCAAAGACAGAGGGCGACAACCACAGACATATATATATGTAGACGTCGCATTAACTGTGGAGGGACGTGCCTAAAGCTCCGCCATCTTGGTACAGGGCTAGCAGAGGAGGGAGTGAATGTAAGTCTATGGAGGTAAGAGGTACTCCACAATCTTAAAGTAGAATTATTCACTGAATTTTCGACCGATTTCCAAATGGTTTGATTTGTTAAAAACGTCACACATGTAGCTTTGACACAGGATGCTTGGATGCTTTTGTTCTATTTATGTCTGCCTGTCCGTCCTCCATGTCTGACGTTTGTAACAAACAATATATGTTGACAACTGATGGATTTATGATCACTTTTATAGTGCAGACATGTCATTCCTCTATAGACGTAATGCACTGTAGGGGCGAGTGGCACTGTACCAAGATGGCCGCCGCGTAGGCACGTCGGCTCCAGTCGGCAGCAGCAGTCAACGCGGCGTCTACGTATATATGTCTATGGCGACAACACGGGACCTGGTTTAGCAGCAAGGCTAGGCTAACTGATGTAGCCAGGCTGATGCTTTATTCTGCTTTCCCTGCCTCCTGTTTCAAACATCAGGATCCGACCCAGCATGGATCAGGACAGGTAGGACTGATTAAAGCACTTCAGAAAAGGCAAAGAGGCAGGAACAAACTAGGATCCACGACTAGACGTCCTACAGGATGGAGATCTGTCAGCACAATGAGGAGGTTGAGGCTGGTTTCTGGGTTCTGTGGTAATAAATTTGGTTACTTTGAAAGCAGCTCTGTGACGCAATGTTCCTTACTTTCTCTGACGTCGTGTTGATCTGACATTTAATTCAAAATGGTCGTAAAAAGCTCTTTAAAAAGTCTTTAATGTGTTCAAACCTGCAGAAACCCTGTCTGTTTTGGAGTTACAGCCCCTCCTTGTAGAGGTTCTCCAGAGGAAGTTCTTGGGTTTGGAACCTGCTCAAAGGTTCAGGCTGCCCTAAAACATCCCACCTGCTGCGGAGGAAAAACAGCCAAAAGCATAAAAAAAAGATCAAGGTTGACTGAAGATAGAGGACGAGGACTAAAAGGTACCAGCAGCAGATCTGCTTCGTCTTACAGTGAACTCAAGCAGCTGACCTTTTTCACTTCAATACAAACTACAACACAAAATTCAGAGTTTACAAGAATACAGGAAGTGCATTTTGCAATTTCAGCAAACACTAATCATATTCAACTCCCATGCAAACCTCTAAGATTGTTAATGCTGCTCATACTTTTTGCATTAAACAGGCACGTTTTTGTCTTTCTGCTACAAAAACACTTTAAAGAATCGACTCTGCCGTGGAACTTTTCAGCTTCCAGAGATCTGCGGCGCTCAAATCGTGAAACTTTGCAGATCTTCGGAGCAGCTTACCCGCCTCATCTCCGCGCACAGACTCAGCCGAGCGTTTAGCCTCATTAATTCCCGGACTGATACGGTAAACACGGTTTTATTACAGCGCCGAGCCGAAACCGGAGAGGGATGTTTGCTCGCTTTTAATAAACGCTCTCTTAAAATCCTGAGGGCTTTACGGGAGAGGTGACGGCTGAATATCCGTGCGAGCAAACCAGACGAGATCTAATGCCGTCTCATTTGACTGCGGCTTAAAAAAAAAAGCAGAGTTTCTTTCTTTTTTTAAACCTATCGGGCCTTTTTTTATTAGACATTTCTTCTTTCTTTTTCCTTCCCAGATGCACAATCGGAGCTGACAGACACTTTAATGCACCTTGCAGGCGTCTCCCAGCCTCACCAAAGCAACGACACTATTCAGCTCCGACCTTTTCTTCCCGTCGGCGCTGCGCTATCTCCCACAATGGAGCAGGAGGAGGTTAATATAAGTTTGGCGGCAGGGAAAGTATACTCGGAGAGGTTTGAACCCCTTTTTTCTCTCGCTAGGTATCTTTTTTTCCTCCCTCCCCCCCCCCCCCTTCATTGTTCTCTCGGCTCACAAAAGGCCCCTTTCAGCGTCCGGATGCGATGGAAATTGAAATCCGCAGTAAAATCAGGGAGCAGTGCGGATCACAAAGGAGGGGAACATTCAGTCGGGTAGAAAAGTCGCGGTCTTTCTTTTGCTGCCTCAGACGGCGATGAGGCAACACCAGGCGTCGTGATTTACAGGTTCCACATTAGACCGACAAGTACGGCCATCGCAGCGTCGTGTATTATGAGAATCTGTGCATCAAGGTTCGCGTTTTTTCACGGTGTCAAACCCGTTTTCGCTGAGCTTCTGGCAGCTTAAAGCTACATTTCTACATTAACAGCCGACCAAACGGCTGCTCAGATTCAGCTCATGTTGTCAGTCAGCAAAGCAAACAGACTTCATTTGCGCAATAAAGTCAAATAAAATGGCAGATTTGTTAAAAATAACAGCGTCTGAAAGTGTCTTGCTTCTGCTTTTCCCTCGTTCTGTGTTTCCTAAACATCTAAAATGCACAAAATAATGTGAAAATTAAAACTTTAGGCACTTTTACTATGTTTTAAAATCATCTTTGTAAGAGTTGTGTGCCTTTTAAAGCAAGGAATACAATATAGAACAGTCCCTCCAGGATTTCTTGGGCGTTCTTCAAGATTGTTGCTCCTAAAATGTCTGAATTCGCGGCAGCTTTTCTAAAAAGTTGTGATGTTTTAAGCGTATTTGTGTCGATGAAATTGCGGGAGACGGTAAAGAGTTGCTAAAAAGTTGCATTTTTCTCTTTGTTTTGTTTAATTCTTTAAAAATGTTAAAAGTTTAAAAAGTTAATGTCACATCCTGGCACACGCGTGTTCACACACACACGCTCACAGCTCGTCACGTCAGTTAATTAATCCAACTGACCTTCATTGTTTCAGTGCTGCCACAGATCTGGATGCAACAGCTTCATCACGGTGGTTTGTCTGGTCTGTGGTCCGCTGGTTTCACCCATTCTCCTGATATGTTTACGGTAGAAAAGTGTTTGTCAGTGGATGGTTTTGGTTTGTGTTCCACCTCAATATTCCACGGGGTGAAAACAGTTTAGCTCCGCTTTGGTGAAGAACATCAGGGAATTGTTCTGCAGTAGTTTTTGTTGCATCTGTATCTTCAAACCATAAACAAGGAAGTGAATCCGGTGACGTACGTGTATTACTGGGGACTGCTGTGATGTGAAGCCCCTGACTGCAGTGTGCAGTTCGGAGCTCAGCGTTCAACTTTACTTCATTTTGCAACAGTTTGGTGACGATCTAACCCTCACCCTGCAGGCGCATCTAATGCAATTCAGAGTGGAACCAAATACAGGTTTGCGACTATACTAGGAGCGTAAGAAGGAGCTTGTTTTTACATGCAGGCGATGTACTCGGCAGAGTCAAATGTTAGATTCAGCCAATAGCATGCCGACGTTGAGCTCCCGCCCCGAACTGCACGCTGCAGTCAGGGGTACCTGGCTGTGATTGGTGGAACTCACGGGAGGCGGGACAAAATTGCGGAAAAGTCGCGGTGATTGGATGAAATTGGAAGGTCGCGCAGAATTCATGGAGATTGGTTGAATTTGCGTTGATTGTTGCATCGCAGCATCAAGAATTCCTGGAGGGACTGATAGAAGCTGTGTCTGGTGATCGGGTCGTCGAGGCCCCCGCCGTCGACTGTGCCCGAACCACATCGCACCCGGCCCCTACGAGTCCCTCTGTGGGCAGTAGGTCCACAGGAGGTCGGGCCCACGTCGTCCTTTCGGGCAAAGGCTCGGCCACCAGGCGCTCCCATACGAGCCCCAACCCCAGGCCTGGCTCCAGGGTGGGGCCTCGGCTGCACCACACCGGACGACTTCAAGGTCCTTGTTGTTGTCTTCCATAAGGGCTTCTTGAGATCCTGGATGGGTGCTCCTTTAGAGATCGGGTGAGGAGCTCGGTCACCAGGGAGGAGCTCGGAGTAGAGCCGCTACTTCTCCACATCGAGAGGAGTCAGCTGAGGTGGTTTGGACATCTGTTCTGGATGCCTCCCTAAGGAGGTGTTCCTGGCATGTCCCACCAGGAGGAGACCTCGGGGTAGACCTGCTGGAGGGACTATGTCTCTCGGCTGGCCTGGGAACGCCTCGGGGTCCCACCGGAAGAGCTGGAGGAGGTGTCTGGGGGGAGGGAAGTCTGGGTCTCTCTGCTTAGACTGCTGCCTCCACGACCCGACCAGGATAAGCAGAAGATGAATGGATGGATGGATGGATGGAATACAATATAAATACAGTGCGTCTTTAATAAATAGCAGGTTGTAACGTCTAAAGAAGGCAACCAGTTTGGTTTGATGCATCTAATAAGATAATAGATTAGTGATCCCTCATGTTAACTTATGTTTTTACAATAAATCTACATCTAAATCCAAGGTGGGATCAGAAAGTTCCAAGTCTGCGCTCATAGAAATCACATTTAACCACCATCTCTACTGAGGTAATGTCCTCGTGCAGCGATGCACAGCTCCAAGTGCTCCTGCCACGTAGTAACGTGTCGGAAGAGGGAAACATCTAAAACATGCAGGACAGGGGCCCTCGAGGACCAGGATTTGACGCCCCTGCTTTAGAACCACAGCATCAACAGGAAGTGCAGCTGCACAACTTAATTAAAACACGTTTCTGATAATAATATTCAATCATATTTATGTTTTTTTAGATACCTAATTGATCATTTTCCTTCATTTTAATGACATTTTATCCTAATATTTGTCTGTTGTTTTTATTTATTTTATTGTGTTTTTATTCTCTGTAAAGTCTCCTTAAATGTTTTGAAAAGCGCCGCTAAATAAAATGTATTATTATTATTGTTATTAATATTTTTTCCTTAATATTTTTCTGACATTTTATTATTTTTCTGACATTTTATTATTTTAAAAAACATTTTATTAGTATTTTTCAAGCATTTTATTTTTGCTATTCTATCATTATTTTTCTGCCAATTTATTTGGTATTTTGTCTGATATTTTATTGATTTTTAAACATTTATTTTACTGATATTTTTAGGCGTTTTTCAGGCAGTTTTTTAATATACATATATATATATATATATTGTCCACCAAAGGCTAATGGAGGGAGGCGGTTGCTTTTTGAAGCAGTAAAAAACTGACTTTAACACCAAAATCCTGGAATTATTCTGTCTTTGCTTTTCTTTTCCATCCTCAGACGGTGTTTTAGTTAAACTTTGAGGGTTCACAAGCAGACTAAAGCTCATCCCACTGATCAGATCTGAACTCTGGACGAGGAGAAGCTCGATGGCGCCACCTGCTGGAGGGTTTTTAACATCGTCCACCTTCCCAGACCTCGTCCTGTTGCCCTGAACATCAGAGGGAGAGTTTAAAAAGCTTCAGTGGTTGTTTGACACGAGGTCTAACTAACATGTTGGAGTCGAGTCGCTGTTTAAATCCTGGATCTGCAGTTTGTGATGAATAAAAGCAGCAGCTGAGGATGGAAACTGTGCTGCAGTTTGTCTCCTTAAAATCATAATTTCAAAGTTTCTGGCTGTAAAATGAGTCCAGTCTGTTTCCTAAAGTGACGGCCAAACCTGGGAGGCGACTGATTGCGTTAAATTGAAATAAAGTGTGGTTTTTAACAGGAAGGAGGGTGAGTTGACTCCAGGCTGACACCATGACGACGCCTCCAGACGGAATCTTCTGCTTTCCTCAGACAGTAAATGATCGTCATCAAATAAAGTCATTTTTCTCTCAGTGAAATGACACATGGCGTTTTTTTTATTTGAGCTTCTTCAGGTTGGAAAAAAAAGCCGGTTGTTGTTCGGAGCACATTTCAGCAGCCTGCGGTGGATTAAAAGGAGCGAATGGAGCAGCTGAGCTCTGCTTTCTAGGAACCAGAGGGTCTGAAGCTCTGCTGACCCAAATATCCACCTCCATGATGCTATTCATGATTTACATGTATCTAGTCAACAGCTTCAACTCATTCTCAGGTTCATTATTACTTTTTAATTATTTCTGGGAAAGTTTTGAGGAAGTTACACTTTTATTTTCATATTTTCTCACACGTTTAAATTTTTTTAAATCTACTTTACTGGAATTAATTATTATTTTCAGACATTTAACTGATAGCAGTCTTAACATTTTTCATATATTTAATTAATATTTATATTAAATTTTATAGATATTATTATTATATAAATATTGACATGTTTACAGCAAGGTTTTAATGATATTCTACATTTTTTATAGTATTTAATTGATATTTTAATGATATTCTGTGACATTTTCAAGCATTTTTCAGACACTTTATTAACATTTTATTAACATCAGATATTTTAAAAATAGGTTCCAAGGATTTTGTTGTTATTCTCTAATGATTCATTTATATTTATCATATTTATTATATTTTTATTTATATATTTGTTAATCATTTTAAATTATTTTCTGGATATTTTTCTGACATTTTATTCTTTTTTTTTTGCATTATTACAAATAACTTTCAATCATTTTATTTCTATTTCTCTCATATGTTATTTATATATTTTTTTCACTTTATTATTATATTTATTACATTTTTATTGATATCTTTTCTGATGTTTTATTCCTTTTTTCCATACATTTATTTTATTCATATATTTTTTAGAGTTGATATTTTTATCTACTGTATTTGAGTTCATTATTATTCTCATATATTTAACTGATAGTATTCCTGATATTCTTCATAGACTTTATTAATATTTATATTACATTTTATTGATATTGTTCTGACGTGTTACTGATATATTTATAGCAAGGTTTTAATGATTTTCTACATTTCTTTCTGATATTTTATTTATATTTTTATGAGTATTCTGTGACATTTTGGGTTAGGGCCCACTTTATGAACCTTTTATTGACATACTGACATTTCATTAATAACTTCCAAAGATTTTGTTGTTATTCTCTTAAGATTTATTTCTATTCATAATATTTTTATTTCTATGTTTTCTGACCTTCTGTTAATCATTTCAAATTATTTTACGGATGTTTTTCTATATAATAATAGTTGTCATTGATTTTATTTTCACTTCTCTGGTATTTTAATTACATATTTTTGGACATTTTATTTATGTTTACGCAGTGAAACCATTAATATGTTTAGTTATTAACCGTCCTTTTGTTTTAAAGTAAACTTATGTTTCTGTAAAAAGCTGATCCAGTTATTGATTTATAATGAAAAATATGCATCAAACTGTTGAGCAAATGAATGAAACTTAAGTCAAACTAAACCAAGTTAAAATCACATGATAGTGTTGTTCATGTGCAGATTGTTTTAATTCACCTGCAGCTGTTTTAATCAAACTAAATGGAACCATTTCAAGTGTTTGAACATTTTCCTTTTCATAAACCTTTTAAAAAGGCTTCAGATGCATTAAAGTTTTATCAGACTTTCATCAGGCTGCTGTGACTCATTTATTTAGGTGTGATGTACTGACCTGAACTGACCACTAGAGGGCAGCGTGTCCCCACATATATCAGCTGATGGAGCTTTAAACTGCAGATGTGTGTCAGTAAAGAGGTGCTGAGTTAAGCTCTAAACTCTGCCGGTAAACGTAAAGAAACTGGTGTCCATATGTTGTTGTCGTTGTTTCAGGTGGATGTTGGTTCCACAAAGCAATGATGGGCAAATCGAAATAATTGATATGAACTGATACAACGATCAGTCAAAACATCCTGACCACTGACAGGTGAAGTGAATATCATTGATCATATTGGTTCTATGAGGTGTTCTGATGGAGAACCTTGATCAGACTTAGACACCTAAATAAACATCGTCCCACAACAAACACACTCCCTCATGCTGATGGAAATCCCAAATGTCACTGGATGAAAATGCACCTCACCACATGGAAACAACACCAACCAATCAGGAACATGTGGAGGAACATGACAATGGTCCAACATGTTGATGTGACCTCCAGACTTCCTACAGCCCATTCTGATCAAGCATCAACAGGATGCAGTGGAACCAGTTGGATTGACAGAGGCCCCACTGCACAAGCCAGAGTACCCAAAGGATCCAGTGGTTCCAGACCCCATAGGACCCCCTGAGAGGTTCTCTGGTCCATGATTCCCAGTGGTTCAGACCACATAAGGGGGACCAACACAATACTAGGAAGGTGGTCTTAATGTTATAACTGATCGGTGTAGATGTTTGCTTTCCAAATTCTCAATTTTACCCACAAAGACACAAAAACTGGAGACGTTACTGAAAAGCGATTTAGCCAAAACAAACAAAAAGGAACCGTTCTGGAAATTCAGCACCATCCAGGAGGAAACTGACAGATCCTGAATTCATTCTGCGGCAGGAAAACATCCAACTCAACAGGAGAACTAAGAGTCCCGACCTGAACATCCTGGAGTCGGTCTGGATCACATGAAGACACAAAACACGCTGAGACAAGATCCTGGACAAGCGTACCTCCTACCCACTGAGTTACCTCTGAGTTCTTCACCTTTCATGAAGAGAACTTTTGCTTTGTGCTCTGAGGTCATTAATGAGGCACCAAAACGAGACCTTCCTCATCAGAAACCCACAAACGACCAACAGCTGGCTGCTTGCTCGGACATTAAAACCATTGACATATATACGTAGACGCCGCATTGACTGTGGAGGGACGTGCCTAAAGCTCCGCCATCTTGGTACAGGGCTAGCAGAGGGGGGAGTGAATGTAAGTCTATGGAGGTAAGAGGTACTCCACAATCTTAAAGTAGAATATTCACCGAATTTTCAACCGATTTCCAAACGGTTTGGTTTGTTAAAAACGTCACACATGTAGCTTTGACACAGGATGCTTGGATGCTTTTGTTCTATTTATGTCTGCCTGTCCGTCCTCCATGTCTGACGTTTGTAACAAACAATATATGTTGACAACTGATGGATTTATGATCACTTTTATAGTGCAGACATGTCATTCCTCTATAGACGTAATGCACTGTAGGGGCGAGTGGCACTGTACCAAGATGGCCGCCACGTAGGCACGTTGGCTCCAATCGGCAGCAGCAGTCAACGCGGCGTCTACGTATATATGTCTATGATTAAAACACCTTCCTGTTGTTCTGACCTCTGGTGGTCGTTTAACTTCGGTTCTCGTTTCCTAAAGGATCAAGGAGGATGCTGGAGGAAGCCCAGGTGTGTCCTCGATGAAGTCTTGACATTAAGGTGGCGAAACACAGCTGGACTAGAGAAACTGGGTATGTAAGATACCCAACATTATGTGTGTAGAACCAGTACTGGTCGCTTTAATCTGAAGGATGTCTTGTCTTTAAACCCTCGACTCCTCTCTCCTCTCTGGTGGATGAGGAAAGGAAGCGAGGATGGAGCTCTACGGGAGTCAGCTCACTTTCAGAGGCAGCCTCAAGTGGACGTTTGAGGAGCTGCGGTTTCCTGAACGTCCACGCTGGCTTCCCTCTGCAGTCCTGGAGGTTTCTCTTTGGTAATCCCCCCCCCCCCTCCACTGAGACCCTTTTCTCCACGTCAGACTTGGGACAAGGTTCGAGAAAGCCCACGGGGAGTTTCACCACGGAGGGGCTGTCGCAACGTCACGCTCACTACGAACACTTTCACAACTGCTGCCGTCCATCCTGATGAAACCTGGAGGTGAAGCAGGAATCTGAGGCCCTTGTGTAAGAGGTCCTGTGTTAACCTGCCTGCTCTGGTGACGGCTGCGTTGGAGCCCGTCGATCTTTAATGTCTGTTTCTTTTGGCCTTGGCTGCTTGTACTTGCTGTCATGTCTCTGGATGACTCTATCAGTCGTAAATGCAAAAGTGAAAGTTGTTCTCCGTGCTGTAGAACAAGCCCAGCTGACATCTCCGTGATGGGATTTCACAGGAAAACTGGAAACGAGATGATTGTAGCTCCATTTTTTCCCCTTTCACTTGGTTTGACAGTCAACTCACTGAACCCAAAACCTGCCAGCGGGTTAAAACCTTTAAAAGGAAGCCGACATGACGCCATTTATCTGAGCCAGAAACTGTAAAAACAGAAATATTCTCGGGATTTTGAGCTTTCCAATGGTCTTTGAAGGCATCATGCGTGACGAACGGTTCCACTGGGAAAATTAACCGAACCTCAGCTTAAAATCCTGACGTTTAATCCGAATCACTTCATTCGACACGTCTCATCGAACCGTTTTCATTTGATCCCGTCGAGAAAAGAATTCTCCACGACGGACTGGAGTGTGGCCAGCAGCGGAAAACGTTCAGGTTGAACTGCAGGCAGTGTTTCCACAGAGAGACGGAGAGGAAATCAAACCTACTGGATCAATAGAATAAATGCAGCATGGCTCAGAAACAGTGAACAGAGGAGACAGTAGTTGGAGATACATCCAGCATGGTGAAACATCTTTCTACAGATGATGAGTGGAGTAGAGAGGAGAAAGTGGAATAAAATGGTCCAAAATTATTCAAATTGTCCACAATGACTCAAATATTGTCATTTCAAACAAATTTAGAGTCATTTCGAACCAATTTCAAGTAATTTTGAACACATTTTCTTTGAATCTGGCCATTTTTTATGACTGTTTTTCCCTAATTTTGAGTAAATTGGGCAGGTTTTAGTTATTTTTGGAAAATTTCAGACTGAGAGTAAAATCCAACCTCCTGGATCAATAGAATAAATGCAGCACGGCTCAGAAACAGAGAACAGAGGAGACAGTAGTTGGAGATACATCCAGCATGGAGGAACATCTTTCTACAGATGATGAGTGGAGACTCAAAACTGGAATCGTTAACAAAAATGGCTAGAACATTGCCATTTTGAACAAATTTTGGGCCATTTTGAACAGTTTACTGGTCATTTTTGGACTTTTTTGCTACTTTTGACCAATTTTGTGTCCATTTTGGTCAATTTTATGTGACTTTTGGCAGGTTTGAAGTTATTTTAGACCAAAATCCAACCTCCTGGATCAATAGAATAAATGCAGCACGGCTCAGAAACAGTGAACAGAGGAGACAGTAGTTGGAGATACATCCAGCATGGAGGAACATCTTTATAGAGATGATGAACAGAGACTCAAAACTGGGCTCAAAGTTGATCATAATGACTTGAAATTTTGTAATTTTGTAATTTTGAGCAAGTTTCAGGTCATTTTTCAACAGTTTTTCAGTCATTTTGGACATTTTTTATTACTTTTGGACCAATTTTGAGTCAATCTGGACAATTTTAAGGTATTTTGGGAGACACTGAGAGGAAAATAAAGCATGAAATAAAAGCAGCATGACTCAGAAACAGTGAAGGAGCAAGTTGTTGGAGATACATCCAGCATGGAGGAACATCTTTCTACAGATGATGAGTGGAGACTCAAAATAGTCCAAAATTACTCAAATTGTTTACATGGACTCAAATATTGTCATTTTAAATGTATTTTGGGGTCAGTTTGAACACATTTCAAGTCATGTTGAACAGTTTTTCAGCCATGTTTGGACTTTTTTTTGTTTCTTTGAACCAAATTTGGGTCAGTTTAGGCAAATTTATGTTACTTTGGGAGACACTTTTAAACTGAGAGTAAAATCCAACCTACTGGATCAATAAATAAATGCAGCACGGCTCAGAAACAGTGAACAGAGGAGACAGTAGTTGGAGATACATCCAGCATGGAGGAACATCTTCCTGAACAGAGACTCAAAACTGGACTAAAACTTAGATAAATGTCATTTTGAACTCGTTTTAAGTAACCTGGGCCAGTATTTAAGTTATTTTTGTTCAACTCTTGAGTCTGTTCTGACAGCTTTTCTCACTTTTGGAGAAATTTTGAGGCAATTTGGACGATTTTTTCTGTGACTTTGGACAAATTTCACATTATTTTAAGGCAGCTTTAAACTTACAGGAGACAGTAGTTGGAAGAAACATCCAGCCTGGTGAAACATCTCTCTACAGATGATGAGTGGAGACTAAAAACTAAAAAAAAAAGGTTCAAATTGAAGACTCAAATATTGTATTTTTGACTGATTTTGGGTCGTTTTGAACAAGTTTTTGAACATTTGTCCTTTTATTTTTGACTTTTTTTTGTTGTTTTGGTGATTTAATGTTACTTTGGTCAAGTTTCAAACTCTTCTGGACACTTTTCTTCGTGGTTGTTCTGTTTCCACAGAGGTGCAGGCTTTTTTAAATGAGTCCACAGAGAGGCGACTGCTTGGAGTTTGCAGACGACATACATTTAAATGTCCAGGACAGCGGTTTTCCAGTGGGTCGACTCTGACGGGGAGTCCTGATTAGAAGTGAATGGACTCAAACAGCATCGCAGGAGGAGCCCAGATGTGTTTTTTCCTTCCCTGTGGTTGGATGTGTGGAGCTGGAAACATTCGTACGAGACCCCAAACCGAGGTCTGGACCCCCAGGAGTCAGATCTGCTCTCCCATCGGCTGAAAACAGCTTTACGACAGACGCTGCTGGAGTTAGACTTCATTGCGCCACTTGAAGTCGTGTGTTTGTTCACTCAGGAGGAGTTTCTTCACCCCTCCAGCGCTGTGGTGTGTCATTACTGGGAGAGTCCGTGACAACAGGCAGCGCAGCCGAGGAGGGCCGCCGTGAAATCCAACCGCCGTCGCATCACGGGAGCAGCTGAAGTGGTGGAGCAGAGCGGAGGGAGGGGAGGAGCCTGGTTGTGTTTCAGCAACCCGTTGAAGACGTTTCCATGCCGCCCCTGCCATGGCAACGAAACACGGGGATGCGAGAAACAGCTCAGCCACAATGAGCAATTAGCGAGGAGGGGGCCACTCGCCGGGCAGGTGCAGGATCTGGTCCAGGTCCCCCCTCGCTAAGGCAATCAGACTAATGGAGCTCTCAGCTTTGGTGTCGCTTCTCCTCGTAACGAACAATCTGACAAATCCGCTCGACCTCAGCAGCATCTCACTGTAAAAAATGCCCCTCCCAAAACAAGAAAACAAACTTACTTCAAGGCACTTTTACTTTGAAATAAGTGTAAAAATCTGCCAATAGAACAAGTGAACATTTGCTTGGTCAGATTTCTTGAAATAAGACATGATATTTAGAATATTGAGGTCTTAAAATCAGCAGGGAAAACTTATTTTAAGCTATATTTTAGCAGCATTGTCAAGCTGAGGTGTCTTAGAATAAACCAGACATGATAAAGAATTAAATAGATTTTTGCTTTAATAAGTTTCAGCTTCTTAATTTGAGATGTGTTCAACTTATTTTAGTTGTATTATCGTGGCTCTTCTCTAGATTTAAGACCATCTTGTACTTGAAATCAGATCACACAGATTAATTGAAGCATTCTGAGATATAATGTCTTCTCACAGTTGGCTAGAAATCCTAATATTTAGTGGTGTTTGACAGCATTTGAAGGTGTTGTGTTTTAGGTGAAGCCAGCTACGCCCAAAAGGAGGTGTTTTAACTCAAAAGCAGACATTTGCTTTGTTTTTTTTACACATTTTCCACATGCAGCTGTTTTCTGATATGAATTGGTGATTTTCCAATAAAATGCATTTACTTTATTTCTTAAATCCAGATTATTTATCTCATACAAACAACAGCTCAGCTTGAAACATGTATGAAATGAAATGAACCTTGTTTCTGGTAAAATACAACTAAAACAAGATCATTTCAAGATTGTTTGACTTAACAAGATATTTAAGATGCGTTGTCTTAAAACACGTCCCTCCATCTGCTGAAATGTTACCTGGAAAGTGAATTTATCTTAAATCAAGTGGGTTGAGACAATTTGACTAAAAATAAGACGAATAAACTTGATAAGATGTGGAGTTTTTGCAGTGTTGGGATTTACAGAACCAACCCAGCCGCTGTTAAACCTCCTGTCAGCTGGTTTTTCTAAGCGAGACCCATAAACTAGCGTTCATCTTTCATAAATACGACCACAGATATGCAGAATTAGCCACACTAGATCAGGTTTAAACTCCTTTTGACACAGATTTTACGACCGAACGCATCAAAAAGCTGTTTTCTTCTTTCTTTTTCTTCACTGTTGATCATTTGTTTTTTACTGCAGTATAAAGTCCTGCACCTCCTTGGAAACAGAACAACCAGTCCGACAGTTAAAAAGCAAACTAAAGTTGATTTTTAAATTTTTTTTATTCTACAAAAATGGAAAAAATGGTGTTTTAGTCAAACCTTTATTGATCCTTCTCTGCATTTGACCCATCCTATTCATAGTTAACCTTAACTCTACACACTAGGAGCACTGAGGGGTTAAGGGCCTTGACTGGGACACCTCAGCCTCTTGCCAGTCCGGGGACTCGAACCAGCGACCCACAGGTTACAAGTTCACAAACCACTGGACTACCACTGCCCCCGAGTATGTAATGGAAAAAACAATCTGTTTGCATTTTTACAACCTTCACAAACCAGACTTCTTCTCTTTACTCTGCTCATCATCTCTATAAAGATGTTCCTCCATGCTGGATGTATCTCCAACTACTGTCTCCTCTGTTCTCTGTTTCTGAGCCATGCTGCATTTATTCTATTGATCCAGTAGGTTGGATTTTCCTCTAAAAATAACTTAAAACCTGCCCAAAGTAACATGAAACCGACCAAGTTGACACAAAATTGGTCCAGAATAACAGAGAAAGTCCAAAGTGACCAATAAAATGTTTAAAAATGACCTGAAACGTCGTCAAAATGGCCCAAAAATGATTCAAAATGACAACATTCAAGTCATTCTGGACGATTTTTACTCCAGTTTTGAGTCTCTGCTGATCATCTGTAGGAAGATGTTCCTCCATGCTGGATGTTTCTCCAACTACTGTCTCCTCTGTTCACTGTTTCTGAGCCATGATGCATTTATTCTATTGATCCAGTAGGTTGGATTTTACTCTTTTATGTGGAAACACTGCCTGCAGTTCAACCAACAAGAGTCAAAATTCAGTCATGACTACTAAGTTGTGCTGATATATATTGTTTTTAGTTTTCTACAGAATTCAGTTGCTGCAAAACGTATATTTTTGGCAGTTTTGGATTTGTTCGACTGGTTCAACAACCACTGGAAATGAGCAGTCTGCACCCATTAAGGTGCTCATAAAACCAGAGTTATGTCTAGTAACTGCTGTTTGTCGTTGTTTTGTTGTTGTTGTTGTGAATCCTACGCTGCAATAGGGGCAGCAAACGCCCCTAAAGGGACCGTTAGTGGGTCGTTCCTGGAAACGTTCATGACTCCAAGGTCCTGTAAGACCCCTAATATCCGTACGTCCAGAAACCAGCAGACTAAGGAGCCCTTCTATCTTTAGGCCATGTCTGCTCTGTGCTGCAGGCTTCAAATACTAAACTTCACAACTATAAGTTATTCATAAATCTCCTCTAAAGGAGTGTTTAAAGCTGCTTTTACTGGGAAACGTGTTAGAATCCCGTCGTCCGTCTGCTCACAGGAGGCAGCGAGCTCCTGTTCTCTGAGCTGAGTGCAGCAGCAGGAAGCAGAGAATCAGGCATAAAGTGGTGTTTTGGAGACGAGGATCCTCTTCAGATTTAATGCTATGGTGAAAACGAGGGCTGCACCGCAACCTCCCCAACCACGCGGGGGAGGGCGGGGGAGGGTCTGTGGGCGAGGCGGAGTGTTTGCTTTACAGTGATTAGCCCATTATGTGGTCCTCGGTGACCTTGCCGTGCAGCGCCGGGCGTCGTCGTGGTCGCCGCCCCGTACGGACGACGCTCAGCTCGGCTGGGCTGGGCTGGGCGGGGCTCCGGCTGCTGTCGTGGAAACCGAAAGGACGGAGGCCAGAGAGGTCACGGCAGGTCAAACTGTCCCACGGCGAGCAACAACATCCAAGCCCTGAGAGTCGATGAGCACCAGTGTGATCTGTGGTCCGTCTGGCTCATGGAGCAGGGAGCAGCAGAGCACTTGTGGCTTCGGCAGCGAGTCCATAAAATTGCGCAACGGAGGAGCTGCATGAGGCCATCGGTCGGATTTGGCTCGTGTCGTCAGCCTCTGTGGATTTCCTAAAGCAAACTCAGAAACTGAGACGGCTCTCTGGTTTTAGCTGGAAGCGAAGGGGCCGCGTGAAATGTGGAAATGAAACGGCGGGCGTTTAAAACCAGCAGGAGGCTAAAAAAAAAGTCCCGAGACGCTCCGATTCTGCTGCTTTCACATCCGGCATTTGCGAAATGTCAAGAATGTACGAGAGTCCGGCTAAAAATGTAAACCTCTGAAGTGTTTTGAAGTCACTGTTAGCTTAAACACTCAATGTAAAGACATATTCTCCTGCATAAACGGTCACTTTAAATATCAGAAGAGGAGAATAAGCAGCTCTGTTGGACTTACAGTTAGGTCCATAAGTATTTGGACATTGACACAATTTTCAGCATTCCAGCTCTGTACAACACCACAATGGATTTGAAATGAAACAATCAAGATGTGCTTTAAGTGCAGACTTTGAGCTTTAATTTGAGGGCATTTACATCCAAATCAGATGAACAGTGTAGGAATTACAACACATTTTATATGTGCCTCCACCTTTTTAAGGGACCAAAAGTATTTGGACAATTGGCTACTCAGCTGTTCCATGGCCAGGTGTGTGTTATTCCCTCATTATTTCATTTACAAGGAGCAGATAAAAGGCCTGCAGTTCATTTCAAGTGTGGTATATTCATTTGGAATCTGGTGAGGTCATCTCTCAATATGAAGTCCAAAGAGCTTCACTATCAGTGAAACAAGCCATCATTAGGCTGAAAAATCAACATAAACCCATCAGAGAGAAGCAAAAACATTAGGTGTGGCCAAATCAACTGTTTGGAACATTCTGAAAAAGAGAGAACGCACTGGTGAGCTCAGCAACGCCAAAAGATCTGGAAGACCACGGAAAACAAGTGTAGTGGATGACAGACGAATCCTTTCCCTCATTAAGAAAAACCCCTTCACAACAGTTGGACACATCAAGAAAACTCTCCAGGAGGTAGGTGTATCTGTGTCCAAGTCAACAATTAAGAGAAGACTTCACCAGAGGAAATACAGAGGTTTCACCACAAGGTGTAAACCATTGGTGAGCCTCAAAAACAGGAAGACAGATTAGAGTTTGCCAAGAAACATCTAAAAGAGCCTGTGCAGTTCTGGAACAACATCTTATGGACAGATGAGACAAAGATCAACTTGTACCAGAATGATGGAAAGAGAAGAGTCTGGAGAAGGAAGGAACTGCTCAAGATCCAAAGCATAGCACCTCATCAGTGAAGCATGGTGGTGGTAGTGTCATGGCGTGGGCATGTATGGCTGCCAGTGGAACTGGATCTCTTATATTTATTGATGATGTGATGCTGACAAGAGCAGCAGAATGAATTCTGAAGTGTTTCGGGTAATATTATCTGCTCATATTCAACCAAATGCTTCAAAACTCATTGGACGGTGCTTCACAATGCAGATGGACAATGACCCGAAGCAAACTGCGAAAGCAACCAAAGAGTTTTTAAAGGCAAAGAAGTGGAATGTTCTGCAATGGCCAAGTCAGTCACCTGACCTGAATCCAGTTGAGCAGCATTTCACTTGCTGAAGACAAAACTGAAGGGAAAATGCCCAAAGAACAAGCAGGAACTGAAGACAGCTGCAGCAGAGGCCTGGCAGAGCATCACCAGGGACCAAACCCAGAGTCTGGTGATGTCCATGAGTTCCAGACTACAGGCTGTCATTGACTGCAAAGGATTTACAACAAAGGATTAAAAAGTGACAATTTGATTTATGATTATGTTAGTTTGTCCAATTACTTTTGGTCCCTTAAAAAGGTGGAGGCACATATAAAATGTATTGTAATTCCTACACCGTTCATCTGATTTGGATGTAAATACCCTCAAATTAAAGCTCAAAGTCTGCACTTAAAGCACATCTTGATTGTTTCATTTCAAATCTATTGTGGTGTTGTACAGAGCTGGAATGCTGACAATTGTGTCAATGTCCAAATACTTATGGACCTAACTGTATCTGTATCTGTATACCTGATAGGTTGGAACAGTGGTTCTCATCTGGTCCAGTCTCAGGACCCACTATGTCTCTATTAATAACAGTTGTGACCCAAATTGTTGAAGTTTGCTGTTCCTGTTAACTAATTAAGGTTTATTTGGGTGGAGTCTCAACGCATTTTGATACAATTTAGGAAAATTGTATCAAAATTTAGGAAAATTGTATAAAAATTTTCTCATTTTGGTTTATTTGGATGTTTTTACTAAGTTTTTGGGTCTATTTTGGCCCATTTTGACAGATTCTGAGCATATTTTGGTTCATTTTTGGCACGTTTTTAGCATAATTTCTCCTATAAGCTGGTAGAGCCAAATCTAGAGGGTAATAATGGGCAACTACTGGTGTCACCACCACTAAATATCCTGCTACTGAAAGCAAACTGTGTCATAAGAAACACGTCCTTTAAAATAAAAGACTTTATACCACTACTTCTTTGCTTCTGCGACCCTCTAAAAATGGCTTCACGACCCACTTTTGGGTCCCGACCCACCAGTTGAGAACCACTGGGTTAGAATATGTAGTAAAAGCTATGTGGACAGCAGTAATAAACAGCTGTGCTTTTGGGAACATGATGTGTGTGACAGGTTAAAGGATGATGATATGTTGGTTAAAATATTGTGTTTCATGATTGTTGTAACGGTAGATGAGCTAGCTAGCTCCGCGCTCCCGGTAAAATCAAGGATAGAATTTAAAATCCTTCTCTTAACCTATAAAACTATTACTGACCAGCTCCATCACATCTTACAGACCTTGTTGTACCTTATCATCCTAACAGAGCCCTTCGCTCTCAGACTGCAGGTTTACTTGTGGTTCCTTCAGTTATCAGCTTCTCTCTTGTGGAATCAGCTCCCAGTCTGGGTTCTGGAGGCAGACACCCTCTCTACTTTAAGATGAGGTTTAAAACTTTCCTATTTGACAAGTCTTATAGTTAGGGCTGCTCAGGATCACCTAAACTGTCCCTTAGTTAAGCTGCCATAGGTTTAGACTGCTGGAGGACTCCCATGATGCACTGGGCTCCTCTCCTCTCCTCTCTGTACTGTCATATATCACCATTACATATGATTAACCTGTTTCCCCCCCGAGGTTCTGGGTCCTGCTTGTTCCCTGGATCTGGACATCCCTCTCCACATCCCTGATCTGCAGCCGCTGGCCTCACCACCTCCCATCCCCACCCCAACCTCCCCTGCTATCCCTCCCTCCTCTTCCCCACTCCCAACCCAACCGGTCGAGGCAGATGTCCTCCCTCCCTGAGCCTGGTTCTGTCAGAGGGTTTTTCCCTCCTTCCCTACCATGGGGGGTTTTTGGTTCCTTCCCACCGTCACTGATTGCTGCTCAGAGGGAATATCCAAAAGTATCTTTGGATTGTTGGGTTTTCTGTTTCCTGTTTTTCCTCACAATGTTTAACACTATGTGACGACTTATGTTGTAAATATGCGCTATATAAATAAACTGAATGAATCACGATACGGCGATAATCGATATATAACAAGACAATCCCATAACGATCCATCACCATATCTATAACTTGGAGATATTCATACCTTGGTTCCAGTGTGTAGCATTTTTCCAAACCTTTCATTTTCCGCCACACTGTACGGGTGGAGGTCCTTCAAATGAACCCAGTGATGGACGTTGTAATGCTGGCGGCCATCTTTGCTTTAAACGTCGTGCTAACGGCTGCAGGCTGACTTGAAACGTTGCTGCATCAGCCGCTTTCTGGGCCAGGAGTTCAGGATGGAGGCGTTGCAGGTGGGTTTGCATGTTGGTGGTGTTTCCTGTGTGCTTTACTTTGGCGAGGCAGTTCTTGCATATGGCGTAGTCTTTGTCCAGCTTGCTTGTTCCCTCAGTGGACTTAAACGTGGATGGGGCGTCTCTTACGGTAGCGTTGCTGTCCTCCATTATACCTGTACTAACTGTTGTTGGGTCGATTCATTTCTGCTCCAGTCTCCATCATTCATGTGATAAACGCCACCATGTGGAGACGTTAAGTAGTGACGCTGGGGAAACGGCAGCTGGTAGGGGAATCTTAGAGCGCCTTATTATATTAATTAAAGTATGGATATGTTGTCACCAGTGTATCGATGCTCTTATCACACCAGGAGGGACGACGATGTATCGCTGTATCGATGTTTTGTCCCACCCTTATGTCATGATGTCTCTTGATAAGGTTGACATCTTTATATTTCTCTTCATTGTAATTTAAAGGATTACAAGCATATAGTAATTAGCTTTTCTGCCACAATTAATTACCACTTACTTACTTAATAGTATTTCCGTGTTATTTAAAGGGGATTTTGAAGCTTTACGTGCCGAATTACAGTAAATATAAAGACCAGGTTTTAATTTAATTTGTGTGGTCTGTTGATAAATTTCTTAATATCTGGAGGATTATAAACGTCAAGCGTCTGCATGAAGCCCAAGAGTGATGGTTAAACATCGTGCTCCGTCTCTAACAGCTGCTGACAGGAAACAGAAAGTCTTAACTCATCATGTCGGATTCATGGATTCCTCAGATGTGATTTAAAGAGTCGTCTCATCTCCGACGCAGGGCGAGAAATAATGTGAAGCCGTTTGTGTCCAACGGTCGTTCAGCGCCGCTAAAGTCAATCCTGTTTATCATCTCAGTGGATGTTTACAAGGAGTCATTCTTTTAACTGGGATTTCTATTCTGAGAAACCGTAAAACCTCAGCGCCGCCTGCTGCAGGACAGATCTGATTCACGCCAGTAAAAAACGCTCGGCTTTTATTAATGGGAAGAGCAGATCCGACGGGCCTGGTGCCGCCGTGAGAGCCGAGCGTCTCCACGTCGTCGCTGCCCGACTCCCCAGAAACTGACGGCGTCACGTCCTGGCAGGCAGATTAAGAGAACGCATTAAATGAATGAATAAATAAATAAATAAAGAACCCTCTGGAGGCTTCTTTGGACGCTGAATTACAACCACATGAGGGTAATTAGCGCGTCAGAAGAAACGGCCTCGATCGATAAATCAAAGCGGAGCGAGCGTCGGCTCCTAACGACGCCTGATGTGGTGAAGCTATTTGTGAAAATGCGTTTAAAAGGCAGTTTAACGCAGTAAAAAAAGGCAGCGGCTGCGGAGCGCCGGTGGTGAGCTGCATTTCAAACACATTCAGTCATCAAGTCAGCGGCTGTGACACCCGTCTGCTCCGGCTTCACATTCATCAGAAAAGACAGAGAAGAGGAACGTTTTCAGTTCAGACGACCAGAAGAGCGAAGTTTGTTCTGTGGAAATGGAAACAGAAACAATCCAAACATCAACTGGAGTAGATTTAATGAAGCCACGCAAAGTTTACCTTCAGAGTTACAGGTCTGGGAAGTACAGAGAGGTGACATTTATCACTTCTTAATGGATGTAAAGTCTCCACAACAAGATGCAGAATCACAACAAAAACACACAAAATTACCACAAAGAGGCTAAATTACCACAACAGGATGCAAAACTTTTCACAAAAAGACAAAATCCCCAGAAAAAGATGGGAAATCACAACAAAAACTTGCAAACTCACAACTAAAGGACACAAAATTACCACAAATTACCAAAACAAGATGCAAAACCACCACGAAAAGATGCAAAACTCTTTACAAAAAGACAGAAAATCCCCAAAAACAGAAACAAAACTACCACAGAAAGATGCAAAATCACCACAAAAAGACACAAAACCATTGCAAAGATGCAAAATCACCACAAAAAGATGGAAAATCATAAGAAATGGACACATTACCACCGCAAAAAGATGAACAATTTCCACTACAAGATGCGAAACAACCACAAAAAGACACAGGATCTTAACAAAAACACAAAAAATTACCACAAAGAGGCTACATTACCAAAACATGACGCAAAACCACCACGAAAAGATGCAAAACTCTTTACAAAAAGACAGAAAATCCTCACAAACAGACACAAAACCACTACAGAAAGATGCAACAGCTCCAAAAAAGATGCAAAACTCTTTACAAAAAGACACAAAACCATTGCAAAGATGCAAAATCACAACAAAAACACACAAAATTACCACAAAGATGCTAAATTACCGTAACAATATGCAAAACTCTTCATTAATTCTGACAAAAAGACATAAAAACCACTATAAAGATGCACAATCATAACAAAAACACACAAAATTACTACAAAGAGGCTAAATCACCACAACGAGATGCATAATCATCACAAAAACACACAAAATTACCACAAAAAGATGTAAAATCATAAGAACTCCACACATTAGCACCGCAAAAAGATGAAAAATCACCACTACAAGATTCAAAACAACCACAAAAAGATGAAAAATTACCACAAAAAGACACAAAACAACCACAAAGAGACACAAAATCCCCACTACAAGATGCAAAACAACCACAAAAAGACAAAGAACAACCACAAAAAGATGAAAAATTACCACAAAAAGACACAAAATCACCACAAAAAGATGAAAAATCCTCAACAAAAACCACAAAAATTACCGCAATAAGACGCAAAACTCTTCACAAAACACACTAAATCCCCATGAAAGAGTAGAAACTACAAAAAATTCTGTTAATCTTCTCTGTAACCAGCTGTGAGCACCAGTATTATGGGATGTATCACAGTTTGGAAACAGTCACTGGTTCCCTGGATGTGTTTCTGTTTTCTGATCACTCACCAGAGAACACGTGAACAAGTGCATTCTGGGTAAACCTTAAGGCTCATATCAGCGTGTTGATTGGTCAGAGACGGTACCAGGATCATCTAGAACAGCTTTCTGACGTCGTCACAGTCGACCATCGCTGGTCCCGGCTGGTCCAGGTCTCTCTTGGGCTCATCAGTTCTGGTCGGGGGTCATTAAGCGGCACAGGAGTCTTTGTCATGGTGCCCGTTGCCGGCTAAACCCCCACAAAGCTTGAAGCGAACGAAGAGACTCGACACAGCAGCTCAGAAGACCCAGAGCGAACAGCGCCGTCCCCATGTGTCGGCTCCACAAACAGTAAACAAACAGTAAACAAAGGAGTTCACATGGAGCCTTACAGGACTTTAAGGACCTGCCGCTAACATCTGTAGCCCAGAAGCTAAAGGGAACATCCAGAGGTCTTGTAAAGTCCATTGTTTCGGAAGGACGTGCAACAGGTGTGGTTATAATATCATAAAATTACACCTTTACAGTCACGCTACTCATCTTCTATCAGGTATTTGATCAGATCTGAACACTTCAATAGCGTTTAGCTGTGTTTGTGATGGTGGAGGACCTTAAAGGGCCGCTCCGCTACGCTACGCTAGCTTTGACCTCAAGTGAAGTCAGACGAAGACTCAGACGAGGAAATAAAACTCCCCGTTTCCCATGATGCAGCTTGATGAAGGCTTCTCCCTCCGCCTGGTAAACATATACATACACATATAAACTCCTTTAAAGCCCAAAGCCGAGGCAGGAATAACCATCATGACATCACTAATGACATTATTTTCCCGCCTGTTCCTGCAGATTGGATAATTCTCTCTGTGACTAATGAGCTGATTGAGGCGGTGGTGAATGAAGCGGCCCTTTGAAGGCACATTTATAGCTCAGACTTCCTAATATAAAAGCTTATTATTATTTTACGGGGCTGCATTAAGGGCTGCCCTCCTCACCCTGCTCTTAATTATCATTTGGTCTAATTATTGCAATATAAAAAGTGATGTATGTGCTTCTGTTCGAATAAAAAAACACTTCTGGCTCCGAGGCTGTGAGGTACTTCTGGTCGGACGCTAGGAATGTAGGTTTGTCAACAGAATACTAAAAATTAAACACAGCGGACTTTTATCCTGTCCTGATTTTGCTGTTTTAATCAATAAAATCATGATTTGGGTCACTGGAAACACCGTCCCAGTCCACTCCAGTTTGTTTTAAACACATGAGATCTAGTCGGAGGTCATTAAGCACCAGTTAAGTCTTTGTCATGGTGCCCATCCACAATTTTCTGTCAAAAATATTCTCTTTTTTATCCTTTTTACTTCAATCCAGCCCAGTTTTAACCACAGTTTATGGAGAAAACTCATTTTAAATCTTATTTTGTTTCTTAAAAACTGGCTAAATATGATTTTGAAGGTGGCAGTTTCAGTGTTCAAAGCTGGAAATAGATGGTAAAACAATCAGACTTTCATGTGACGTTCATATAAGTTTCTGTTCAATATAATTTATATATATATTGATTTGTGACGTGGACAATATTCACAGTTTTAACCTTTTTTAATGGCGAACATGTAAATTAAAACTATATACCATTTTTTAAATCCTTAATATCCATAATTGTTCAATGAAATAAGAAATAACTGTGAAATAGCAATATTTCAGATTTAAATCCAGTAACGGTGCAGTTTAGTTTGATTGTCAAATGGTATAAAAGAATAAACTCCATTTATAAAACTACAGATATGGATGTTATTTAAAGTTGGGGCCTGTTTTTTTTTTTTTACAGTTACTATGTACATTAATACTTGTTTTCTCTGTGATTTTACGAGTTAAAGCAGGTAGAATCTGTAAAACAACCACTTTTCAGTCCTTAATAAACCTTTATTTTCCTTTTAAAGCCCCTAAAATTATAATATTTATTAACAGATTTACACAGAGCCGAAAACTGTGTAATATTACGGTCAAACACTGTAAAATAACAAAATATAATTTATATAAAATACAGATTTTTGACGTTTACAGTTTTGTCCCTTCATTTTTTACAGTCAAATTGTTTCAACCCTTAATATTCACAACTTTTCCTTTAAATATAAACAAATATCTGTAAAATAAAGACTTTCTTGCTGATGTAATTTTACTTTTAAAGAACAAACTATCATTTATAAAAACACAGATGTTTGATACGGACGTTATTTATACTTTTGGTCCGCTGATTTTATTTTTTTATGTAAAATAACACATTTTTTCTGTGATTTTTCAGGTTATAACAGGGAAAATATATAGAATAACATTTTAAAAAAATCAGTAAACTAATAATATTTTGCTGGTTTAAATACAGTAAAATATAGTGTAATTTTACAGTGAAAAACTGTAAAACAAGAAAATATAATTTAGAAAAATACAGATGTTTGACGTGGATATTATTTACAGTTTTACCTGTTCCTGGGCCATTCTTTTTATTCATTAATTCATTAATTTTTACAGTTAACATGTTTCGATCCTAAATTTTTTTAAAATTTCAAATAACAGCAAATATCTGTAAAATAGTGATTTTATTGATGATTTAAATACAGTAAAAATTGTATAATTTTGTGGTCCAAAATTGTAAAATAACAAAATACCATGTATAAACATACAGATATTTTGACATAGATTATATTTACTTTGCTTGTCTTTATCATCATCATTATTATTATTATTATTATTATTATTATTGTTGTTGTTGTTTTGTTATTATAATTATTAAGTTTTCCTTTAAAATAAAGCAAATATCTGTAAAATAAAGATTTTTTTGCTGATTTAAATACAGTAAAAATATTATTTTTTATCATCAAAGAAATAAATTACAAATTTTAGACAACTTTCTGTCAAAAACATCTTGTTTTTTATTCCTTTTATTTCAACTCAGCCCAGTTTTAACCAAAGTTCTTCCTTTGACCAACAGTTGAAGGAGAAAATCTATTTAAAAACCAACTTAGTGTCTTATGAACTGTCTGAATTTGATTTTAAAGGAGGAGCTTTTAACTTGAAAGGCTGTAAATGTCTCTTCAAACACCTGCCAGGAACCAGACTGACGTCTTCCTGCTGACTCTGACGATGAAGGAGCCTCAAGACGACCTTCAGCCCAGGAAGGTCTGGAGGCAGCAGGACAACTGTGAAAACAGCCTTATTGAACTGTAAACCTCCTGATCCTCCACCTCCTGATCCTCCACCTCCTGATCCTCCACCTCCTGATCCTCCACCTCCTGACCCTCCACCTCCTGATCCTCCACCTCCTGACCCTCCACCCCCTGATCCTCCACCTCCTGATCCTCCACCTCCTAAACCTCCACCTCCTGATCATCCACCTCCTAAACCTCCACCTCCTGATCCTCCACCTCCTGGTCCTCCACCCCCTGATCCTCCACCTCCTGATCCTCCATGTAGCGGAGGAGAACACGGGATCGACTTTCAGAGGAATCTGACCCCCAGACCTCCGACCTGTCGGTCAGACGGCTGTCAGGTCATCAGTCAAATAGAGACAAGCAGCAGCGTTCAGACGCTCAACATTTATGTAAACAGACACACAACATGTATGTAAACAGACACACAACATGTATGTAAACAGACACACAACATGTATGTAAACAGAGAGTATACAGATGCACAACATGTATGTAAACAGACACACAACATACATGTAAACAGAGAGTAAACAGACACAACATGTATGTAAACAGATGCACAACATGTATGTAAACAGACACACAACATATATGTAAACAGAGAGTAAACAGACACACAACACGCATGTAAACAGAGAGTATACAGACGCACAACATGTATGTAAACAGACACACAACATGTATGTAAACAGACACACAACATGCATGTAAACAGACACACAACATGTATGTAAACAGAGAGTATACAGACACACAACATGCATGTAAACAGACACACAACATGCATGTAAACAGACACACAACACGCATGTAAACAGACACACAACATGTATGTAAACAGAGAGTATACAGACACACAACACACATGTAAACAGAGAGTATACAGACACACAACATGCATGTAAACAGACACACAACATGTATGTAAACAGAGAGTATAAAGACACACAACACGCATGTAAACAGAGAGTATACAGACACACAACATGCATGTAAACAGACACACAACATGCATGTAAACAGAGAGTAAACAGACACACAACACGCATGTAAACAGAGAGTATACAGACACACATGTATGTAAACAGACACACAACATGCATGTAAACAGAGAGTAAACAGACGCACAACATATGTGTAAACAGACACATAACATGCATGTAAACAGAGAGTAAACAGACACACAACATGCATGTAAACAGACACACAACATGCATGTAAACAGAGTGTATACAGACACACAACATGCATGTAAACAGAGAGTAAACAGACACACAACATGTATGTAAACAGAGAGTAAACAGACACACAACATGCATGTAAACAGACACACAACATGTATGTAAACAGAGAGTAAACAGACACACAACAAGCATGTAAACAGAGAGTATACAGACACACAACATGTATGTAAACAGACACACAACATGTATGTAAACAGAGAGTATACAGACACACAACATGCATGTAAACACACATGTCATTCACACAGCTACTGTAGACATTAATAAACGGTGGAACACTGTAATTGTAAAACCGGATGCAGCGATGCACCAAAACCTCCAGAGAACAACCGTCAATGATAATAATGCAGCCTTTTAAATATCTGAGCAGAATGAAGGAGGCTGGAGTTTATCCCAGTCGACTCAGGTGAAGACAGGAGACACCTGGACAGGTAACAGTCTATCACTGGGCTACATATAGAGACAGACGACCAAGCACACTCTCATTCACACCTACAGACAATTTAGAATCATCAGTTAACCTCAGCATGTTTTTGGATTGTGGGAGGAAGCTAGAAAACCCACGATGCTCAGGGAGAACATGCAAACTCCACACAGGAAGATCCCAGGCGTCCTAACCGGGACGTGAACCGGGGATCTTCTAGCTGTGAGGCGACGCTGCTGACCACCGAGCCACCGTGCAGCCCTCAGTCAAATGATGTAAAGTAAAAATTACCTTTAAAAAAAACAGGGATTTTTGTTGCGGACGTTGTTTTCTTTTTACTTTTTTAGTGTTTTTTCTGGGATTTGACTAAATACTATTTTCAATTTAATTTAATCATTTAAAAACCTTTAATTATTATATTTTTTAAAAATTTAGAATAATGGCAACTATTTGTAAAATAAAGATATTTTAGACATTTTTAAATACAGTAAAAAAAATGTAGTTAAATGAAAGAAAAAACTAATTATCATTTACAAAAATCAGGTTTTTAAAGAGGACGGTTATTTAGAGTTCTTCTTCTGGTTAACGTGTAAATTAATAGTTTTTTCTGCGATTTTATTACTTATTATGTGCAATTTAACAAAACAGGGAAAATCCTTCATACACATAATTTTTCATTCATAATAACAGAAAATATCTTTAAAATAATGAGATTTTTACAGATGCTACAAAAGTTTTTTTTTTAAAGTGTCATTTGACATCAAAATGTTGGAAACAAACAAATTAAAATGTATAAAACACAGATTCTTTATGTGGACATTATCTAGTTTTTTCTGTCAATGTGTCAAATATGACTTTTTAAATTTATTTTTACTGGACATTATTTGAAAATTAATAAAACAAGAAAAAACAGTCAACAATATTTGCAATTTTTAAAACTGAATATAAATATTTCCCCTACAGAGCAGCTTCCTCTTGTTGTGGCAGCAGGATATGAAAACTGTCAGCGTGAGAAATTTATTCCACACAGCCTAAAACACGATTAGACTCTCTGAACAATCAGTTTGTGAGTCTGCAGAATCCATTTCCTCCCGTCTGAAGACATCATCGCACCTTCTGTCAGATAAGACAGCAGAGGAATCAAAACGCCGCCGTCGATCAGGACAGACGAGCCGAGCGACGAGAGGCCGAGGAGGAAACAAAACCACGACGACTGCAGCTGATAGAATCTGGAAGACGGAGGATGTAAGAGGAGATAAGACTGGAAATGAAGACGTGTGAGTTGGAGGCAGAAACAGGAAGATGGAGGAGATGAAGGAGGACGAGACGAGAGAACAGATGAAAGAAAAGCTACAGAGAGATAAAGTGGACAACTGACCCTGAAGAAACACAGGAAACTGCAAATAAAGTCCACGTGGTGAATCCGTGTTTAACAACAGCTGACCAGAAAATTCCACTTTTCTCTGCTGTGTTTAAATCAGCTGAAGATACCACTATTTTACAGATATGTGCGATGACTAGGGCTGTAATGCCTCACTGAGTCTCCGTTTCAACTTGTGTCCAAAGTGTGGATTTCTAACTATCTACCAGTCTTTGAATCGTGTTGATCGGCCAAGTAAAACCAGAGTTATGACAGATAATAAACACCATACTTTCTCCACGTTTGGAGCTCCTTACGGCTTTGGTCTGGTCCACTTGTTTTACTCCTGTTTCATACTTTACCAGGAAACCCAAGTGATCCCAGACGGGTGGTTTTAACCACGGCGGAGCGTCTTCCAGCTGTTAGCATTAGCATCCCATTAGCTAGCCATACGGTCCGTCACATCCTGTGTTCCTCTGGAAACTCCTACTTGTTTTTAGTTCCTCAATACTGTGTAACTGTGAGACGGAGAAGGTCCAACACAACTGTGGGAACTACGAGGTTCACAATTAAAACTGTTCTGCACATTGGCCATTCTTAGTAGTCTGAAAATATTCGTACCGCTTTACACCTCTGTACTGAACGGTTCGTTTCGGTGTATTATTACACTCCTAGCTACTATGTAAAAGAAACCACATGTATTTAGGGATTAAAACAAGCTAAATCATTCTTTAACTGTTATTTTTAATTAAATCATACATATCTACCTTCATATCTTTATTAAATCAAGAATATTTAGGGAATAAAGTTTAAAAAAATATTAACTAAATTTACAGATTCACACCAAACGCTAAAACTGTAAACAACACGCACATCAAAAAATCTGTATTTTTAAATACAGAATATATTTTTTGACACCAGCTGAAAACAAATACACACTTTTTTTACTATATTTAAAGCAGCAAAAATAGTAATATTAATTATTAGTAGAATTAATAAGAAAAATAGTCAATTGTATTTTAACCGTTATTTTACAGTGTTGTTATTGTTTTGTTAACTTCTTTTTTTTGCAGTGTCCTCTGTAAAAAAAATGAATGATTAAAAACACTAGATATGGCATTTTATTTGAATAATTTACTGTCATTCTACAGATTTTTATTAATTTACATGCAGATCGTTAAAAAACACCATCAAAAATCTATAATTTTACCAGTTTATTTTTATTTTTTAAACAAGTTGTGACCATGAAGTTACACTGTTTTAAACGCTGCATCAAAATTATCTCACTTTAATATTATTTTGCAGATATTTGCCGTCATTTGAAGGATGAAATGCGTATAAATATATACTGTAAGGATGTTCAAATGTGGATCAGATGTGATTCCAACCACAAAACCAGCATAATTAAGCTTAAAAAGCAGCAACTAAATGCACTGAGTGGAACGTTGTGCAGCTGCTTTGGCAATAATAAACCTAAATCAGAGTTTTACTGCACGGCAGATGATGCACAATGAACAGGAAGGTGACTTTAATCAAAGCAATGGCAGCAAAACTTGGATAAACCTTGACTTTTTTAGCTTGAAAGAGAAAGGAGAGATAAAAGACACTGAGGCCCAGGGTTTGTTCAGATTAAATAATAGATTAAACTAACGTTTCGTCTGATTTTAACGCCCACCGTGGTTCTGTGTTTGTTTGTGTCCACTCATGTTTTTGCGTTGACTCGAAAGCAGAAGCGAGAGGAGTGTGGAGGAGTGGAGAGATGAAAGGATGAGGAGAGAAAGGAAGGAAGGAAGGAAGGAAGGACGAGGGAGGAGAGAGGGGGAGGTGAGACCGAGAGAAAGAGAAAGAAAGAAGTGAGAGAAGTGAAAACGACAGAGGTGAGAGTCTGATGGAGAATAAAGCAGAGGATGAAGGAGGTGATCCATTGTCAAACCACCTGTCTGGATTTCCGGCTGCTGGTGTTGTTTTCTCTCCTTTATGTGGTTTGCGGCCCCCAGGATATGAGGAAACACTGGATACCTCCACTTCCTGTACAGTACAAAGCTGCAGATCACAAGATAATCCAGGGAACAGGAGACTTAATATCTCACCTGACACCACGAAAAATCACTCCGCAGCTCCCATATGGTGACAACGCAGTCATAATGTGGTTTCTGGTTGTTGTAAACAAGGAAAACCTGTTAAGATACAAAGCTGCTACCTCACACCAACCTAACCAATAGCAGCTCAGACTCTCTTTAGCCCCGCCCCCTCGCTGCTTCCAGGTGAACCAATCAGAACGAGCAGCTGCCTCTCAGTCCAGCAGGTTTATTTACAGTCTACAGCTGCTTCTGCTAAACTCTAAAACGCCTCAAAACTCTCCAGATGTTCTGTTGTTGGCTGCAAGACTAAACAGGAGAGTCTTCATGCACTCAAACCTGTTCAAGATGACTTGAAAATTGTCCAGAATGACTCAAAGCACGTCTAAAATTAAATAAAACGAGCCCAAAGTGACATAAAATGTGTCAAAAGAGACTTGAACACTAGCTGCAAGTGTCAACACGTATCTTCATGAATGCAAATGACTTGAAAATGAGTCTAAAATGACTTAAAATGGGTCCAAAGTAACAAAAACGTGTCTTAAATTATTCGAAAATGTGTCCAATAGGACTCGGAATTTGTCCAGATTGGCTTGAAAACTCTCCAAAACTCACCAGGTGTTCTTCTGTTGGCTGTAAGAGTGAACACGAGAGTCTTCATGCACTCAAAGCTGCCCAAAATGGCTTAAATGACTCCAAACTAGTCCAAAATGAATTAAAATGTGTTAAAAATTACTCATAATTTGTCCATAATGACAAAAACATGTTAAAACTTCTCCAAAAATGACTCTAAAGCTAGCTGCAAGAGTTCAAAACTGCCCAGAATGACTGAGAAAAGAGTCTAAAATTACTCAAAATGTGTCCAAAATTAGTTTAAAACTTGTCCAACAGGACCCAGAATTTGTCCAGATTGACTTGAAAACTCTAAAATGTCTGAACCACCTTGAAAACTCACCAAATGTTCTGCTGCTGCCCGTAAGAGTGAACTCAAGAGTCTTCATGTACGTACAGAATGACTTGAAAATTATCCAAAGTGACTCAAAATTAGTCCAAAATTATTTTAAATGTGGTAAAAATGGCTGAAAATGTGTCCAAAAAGACTCAAAACATGTCCAAAATACGTTGAACTCCTCCAGAGTGACTTAAAATTTGTTGAAAATGACAAAAAACTTGTTAAAATTGTCAAAAATTTGTTGAAAATTTGTCCAAAAATGACTCTAAATCGAGCTGCAAGTGTCTTATTGAATGGAAACCTGCCCAGTATAACTTCAAAATTAGTCTAAAATTACTTAAAATGCATCAAATGGACTCGAAATTTGTCCAAAGTCACAAAAACGTCCCGAAAATAAGTTTAAAATTTGTCCAGTAGGACCCAGAATTTGTCCAGATTGACTTGAAAACTGCAAAACTCAACAGATGTTCTGCTGTTGGCTGCAAGAATGAACACAAAAGTCTTCATATACTCAAACCTGCCCATCCAGAATGACTTGAAATGGTCCAGAACGACTCAAAACTAGTCTAAAATTAAATCAAATGTGTTAAAAATGACTCAAAATGTGTCCATAATGACAAAAGCATGTCCAAAATGAGCTGAAACTTGTCCAAATTAGTTAAAAATTTGTCCTCACCAATTCAAACCTGCCTGAAATGACTTGGAAATCAGTCTACAATTACTTGTAAAGTGTCCAAAATGATCTGAAACTTCTTCACAATGACTCAAAATGTGTCCGAAGTGGCAAAAACTAGTCCAAAATGACTTGGAAAGTGTGCAAAATGACTCAAAACTAGTCCAGAATTTATTCAAACGTGTTAAAAAAAGACTCAAATTCTGTCAATAACTACAAGAACGTGTCTAAAATGAGCTGAATATGAGTCCATAATGACTCAAAACGTGTCCAAAATATTAAAAAATTTGTCCAAACTGACAAAAAGCGGTCCAGATTGTTCAAATTTAGTTGAAGATTCGTCCAAAATGACTTGAAAATTGGTCTAAAGTACTTAAAATGTGTTCAAAATGAGAAAAAATTACTCAAATGGTCCAAAATTAGTTGAAAATTTGTCCAAAGTGATTTGAAAACCAGCTGCAAGTGGAACACAAGAGTCCTTATGAATGCAAAGCTGCTCAACATGACTGGAAAATCCATCTAAAATTACTCAAAACTCGTCCACAATGACTCTAAATGTGTCCTAAATGTGAACTAAAAAAATGTCCAAAATATTTGAAACGTGTCTTAAAAATCCTCAAAAAAGGCAAAAACCGTCAAATCATCCAAAATTAGTTGGAAGTTTCTCTAAAATGTCTTTAAAACTAGCTGCAAGAGTGAACACAAGAGTCTTCATGCACTCCCAGCATCAGAACAGCGGTGGATTACTGTTATTTTGAACGGCAGTGTCACCAAAACAGGAAGCCTCCATAGCGTTAGCATGTATTGTGGCTAACGTTAGCATGTATTGTGGCTAACGTTAGCATTGACGGTGTGTCCACATGTCAGAGCTCCGTGGAAGCTTTAATTTAAACCAGTAAACAAAGGCTGGGTGGGTTACTGTGTTTTCATGCTCGAGCTAAACTCAGCTGCTGTTAGCATCTGTTAGCTTCTCTCCGGCTCTCTGTGCTCACATGAACGGTAACTTAATACGGCTGGTAATTAAGCTTAATGACGTCTGTGCTGAGAAATTAGAGACGATGCTCAGAGAAGAAGTTAGAAGCGACAGAGTGTCTTTGTCTCTGTGCTGTCAATCACACATAGAGCGAGTTTTCTTCCTGAAGGGGGCGGGGCCAGCAGCAGCCCATTGGTTTTCAGTGGGAAACAGCGCATTTGGAACAGGACTACAACCAGGAGCTTTGCAGTCATGATGAAATGAACTATCTTTGTGGTATTTTGAGCTGAAAAGTTAAGAGAAACGACCTTACACCTTCATTTCCACACATCTTTGTTTGGTGTCCACAATTCAGGACAACATATGAGCTGCGCCCCCTGGTGTCCGACGACAGGAAACGCATTCCTTTACTTATCTTTGAGACTGGTTCGGAACATTCCCAGAATTAGTGTTGTGCAATCTGACGATCCTCTGCCTTGGATTATCTTCATTTGATGTATCATAACGAGCGCTATGTGTAAGGACTGTACCATCAAAGTTCAGTCGTTGCTAGCCGTGTTAGCATCACCTCGTCCCGTCTTGTGTTTTCCTACCTGCAGGCCGGTCTGGGCGCTGCTGTCATGGGCTTTAAAGTCATTCAGCAGCGACTCCACCATGATGGACTTCCAACGGCGTGACCAGTCAGGGGGTGAGAATCCAGTAGAGCAGGAGGCTGGCAGATCTGCAGAAATGATGAATCGGGTCAACTTGGAGCAGGACATTCGAGGAAGGTTCTCAACTTCTAACCAAGAACTGAGAGCAAACAGAGGCCTAACCAGCGCTGGGTCCAATGAAAACCCCAATAACAAGGTGTGCTACAGTGCTTTGTAGTGAGTTTCAGCTTTCCTGTCTGTAATTTTACTGTTTTGGTTTAATCCTACTGAGACAGGCAGAACTGAGGTGTAATAATTAGGGCCCAAGCACTGTAGTGCAAGGACCCCATTGTTCCGAATCTGTTTCTTCCTTTTTCTTACCTAAACGCCACTTAACGTGCTCAAAAACTCCCCAAATTTGGCACACCCATCAAGACTGGCGAAATGTTTGATATTTAGGGGGAATTACACACGTGAATGGCAAAATGACTCAACAGCGCCACCTTGAAAATTGGACTTAAGTGGAGTTGATGCAATTAGTTTTACGTACAGCTACCAAATTCGGTACACATGTGTATCACGGCAAGGCGAACAAAATTGCCTAATCAACCCTTTACCCAAAATGCAACAGGAAGTCGGCCATTTTGAATTTACGGTCAGAATTTTCACCTTTTCTAGAGCGAACTCGTCCAAGGGAATAACTCCTAAAGATCTGAAATTTGGCCGGCATATACTACAGGTGGTGGTGAGCAAAAAGTTATTAAAATATTCCATAAAAGTATGAGGGCGTGTCCGTTGCGGGGTGCAGCGTTTTGCCGTTTGGCCATCTTGGCGGGGTTTTTTTTGCCAATTTTCCTGAAATGTCACATTTCCAAGAGTGAGCTCGTCCTACAGGATAACTCACACAGATCTGAAATTTTGCCCACATATACTCCAGGTGATTCTGATAAAAAGTTATTAAAATGTTCCGCAAAAGTATGATGGCGTGTCCGTGGCGGCCTGCAGCATTTTGGCATTTGGCCGTTTTGGCATTTTCAATGAAACACACAGTAAGTGCTGTGTAACTGGTCTGGACGTGCTCCAAATGGCCTGAAACTTCACATGTGTGATAAAACTCAGGCCCCGATGACAGCCATATGGCCATTTCCTGTCTCAGTCACCAGCACGCCATGAAACAGGAAGTGCTCTATAACTACTCTGTGCGTGCTTCGATTGGCCTGAGACTTCACATGCATGATCAAATCCCGTCCCTGATGACAGGCATCGGTCGCTGACCAGTGAGAGGCAAGGGCCCGTCATTCCTGCAGTGCTTCAAACTAACTTCTCCACTGGTAACAAAAATTTCATTGGCACATAACTGTAATAATCAACCTCACATGCTGATGAATAGTTTGCTGTCTTTGCACGACCTTGTTTTGAACGACTAGAAAAATTGAGTCTTTTCTTCGGACAAAACGTCCAACTTGGATGCAATAATGTGAAATTAGAACTTGCACTTTCTCAGAATCGCAGCTTATAGTTCTGCAACTGCTGCAATATTTATATAACCTGTTCCAAAATTAGCAAATAAGACACTGAAGTTCCAAATTCAGCAAACCTGCACTGATTCAACACAATGATTCACAATTTCCACATCATCTGTTCTCACAAATAACAGAGAATCAGTGCAGAACTGGAAAAAAACTCCCCATAACTACATGTTTTTTTAAGATTTAAATGCAACACCAGGAGGAGACCCAAACAGATCTCCCTCCAGACCTCCACATGCTTCGTAAAGCAAAGGTCAGGCTGCTTGAAACTGCATTAAATGTCGTTTCTGACGTTGTGAAAGTGGTGTGAGGAGAGCTCCAGCGACCTTTCGTCCACTTAGCAGCCACCAGAGGGACTTGTAATGGTTGCACCACCTAGTTACATCTCTCCAGGTCACCGGCAGCAGAAGCAACACGAGAGAAGAATGTGAAGATCCTGAACACTCCTCATTCCGGAGACGAGCCGGACAACGCCCACGTCCACGCCGCTCAGTCAACCTATGGAGGCTCCTCGGCCCACCTCCGTCCAGCGTTTGTGTGTCTGAATAAAGACACTTGTTGGCTTCACAAAGGCAGCCGGTGGCTTTTGTTGCCAACGATGACAAGCAGAATCGCCTTCCTCCGGCCCGAACAATGGAGGGCTGCGTTCGTTCGGTGTTGTGTGTCGGTCTTTTCAGGCCTTCGGTGGAGACGAGCTCGGCCACACACAAGATTTAATGTCTCCAGGAGCCCCGAAGAACAAAGAGGCTGGAAAAGTGGCTTCCCTTGTCCTGGAGGATGAATGCAAACAGGGATCATAGAGTTACAGCTGTTTGGGAAGCGCAGGAGGCTTAAAGGGAAAATCCGACTTAAAACACGAGTCACCTACACGGCTCCTGTGATCTGCCGGAGTAATGAGGAGGTTTGACGTTCGGTCGACTCCTTCAAAAAGACGTCTGTGCTGATGTCACTCAGAGGCAAATCCGGCAGCTGCTGCTAAAAACAAACAGCAGGACTGTCCTCAGTAAGCTTATACACCTCTCTACTGTAGGCTTCTCTGTTTTTACTTCACTAAGTGCAGCCAAATTGATTTTCTAAAGGTTTAACTGTTCAAAACTGCGTATACTGAAAGGAAGAATCAGATATGCAGATTTGGCTGCAAGAAACATTAGAAAAATACAGAAAAAGTCATCTCTTGTTGCATTATTCTGCAGGTTTTGTTTGATTTATTGTTTCTTTGCACCTTAAAACCCAAAGAACGATCAATTAAATACTTTATTTGTCCATTTAATAACTGTTTATTGAAGTTTTTCTTGCATTTAATTCATGGACTGGTTTTAGCCTCCTGTTTCTCCAGCAGGGGGCGACTCGTCTGGCTGCAAACACAAGTCAGACTGAATAGAAGCTAATGAGAAAATGGCTCTACGTCTCACTTGATCTGTTACCTCAGGAAACATGTTAAGTTCATGCTCTCAATCTCTTGGTGCAGCCAAACTAATCTTCTGAAGGTTTAACAGCTCAAAACTGTTTATACTAAAAGCAATGATCAGATATGCAGAGATTTGGCTGCACAAAAAGTAAGAAAATACAAAAGCAGTCGCCTTTTCTAGCATTATTCTGCAGGTTTTGTAAGATCTGTTATATCTTTGCGCCTTAAACCTCAAAGATCAACCAGTTATATACTTTATTTATCCATTTCACAACATGTTCTTAAGGTTTTGTTGCATTTATTTCATAGACTGTATATAAAAGATGGTTATAGCCACACAAAAAGCCAGAAAAGTAAACACTACACTGCATGTAGTCGTCTTTTTAAACATTGTTCTGCAGGTTTTGTACGACTTACTGTATCTTTCTACTTTAAAACCCAAAGATTAAATACTTTATTTAACGTTTTTATAAGAGATTCTTACAGTTTTCCTTCGTGTATTTCGTAGACTGGTTGGAGCCTCCTGGTCTGAATAGTGTTCTCTCTAGCAGCCAGCAGGGGGCGACTCCTCTGGCTGCAAAACTTCCTAAAATGTATAGATGTCTGTGAGAAAATGGCTCTACTTCCCAGTTGATCTGTCACCTCAGGAAACATTTCCCCAATTAGTTTGTGGCATCAATCAATAAGCTAACATAACAATGATTTTTCAGACTCTAATAATTAAATTAAATAACGACAAAAATCTGTAACATAAATACATTTTTTGCTGATTTGAATAAAGTTAGAAAAAAGAGTGAAATTTTACTTACTTATTTTACTTATTAATCATTTTTAAGTCCTTAGTACTCCCCCTGGAACTGCTACCTTATCGTGGTGGGGGAGTTTGAGTGCCCGAATGATCCTGGGAGCCATGTTGTCGAGGGGCTTTATGCCGCTGGTGGGGTCACCAAAGGCAAACAGGTCCTCGGTGATGGGTCAGACTAAAAGCAGTTCAAGAAGCCCTTATGAAGACTACAAAAACAAGGTCCATGATGTCGCCCGGCGTGGCGCAGCCGGGGCCCCACCCTGGAGCCAGGCCTGGGGTCGGGGCTCGCATGGGATCATGGCCGGGCCTTTGCCCACGGGTCTCGGCCGGGCCTGACCTCCTGCAGGCCCACCACCCGCAGAGGGACTCGTAGGGGCCGGGTGCGATGTGGATTGGATAAGCGGAAGACAATGGATGGATGGAAGTCCTTAGTACGCTTCTTTCTTTCTCTGTCTCTTGGATAACGGCAAATTTCTCTAAAATAATGTGTTTTTTTGCCGAATTATTTACAGTTTTAAAAAGAAAGACTAGAATTCTATCATTCTTAAAATACAGATTTTTGTTTCAACCGTTTTTTTTTCCAGTGTCGATGCTTTCAGAGTCATGTACCTGTAACAGCTCCAACATATTACACCCTGGTCAACCCTAAACCATCAAACCAAACCTCGACCCTCAAGAAGTCTTTCAAAGAAGTCAACGAGGGTCAAACCGTCACGTCTCTAAATCTCAAGCTGATCCTGATGAACACAGAAGGACGACGACACACCAACTGCAGAGCGACGCTCACCGTCAGGAAATCAATAAGACACGGCAGAGACCCTCCTCCTCCTCCTCCTCCTCCTCCTCCTCCTCCTCCCTGAGACCAAGCAACAGGTGATCAGCTGGTGACGTGAAGACGGGGGAGGACAATCATCCATCACCCCTGAGGGGGACGCCGCCGTCCCCCCCCCCCCAACACCAGCAGACGTCTTATTTTAACAGCAGCTAAACAAACCTCAGGTCGGAGCCACACGGTCAAAAAACGAGTTCAAAGGAGACGAAAAAGACATTTTCAATCACTGTAGGCGGGTCCACAGATCCAACAGGACCGGGTGCTGCTGGTTTATATGTGATCTATATTTTAAGAGATCTCCATGCCTGATTCTTAGATTTGATCTGAACCAGTCAAGGCGATTATCAACTGATCAGCATCAGCAAGAACCTCAGCTCGACCCTTTGTTTACATCTGCTGCTGCGTAGTCGCTGTTTATTCAAATTCTTTACTTCATAAGTGCAGCAATGCCGATCAATAATTGATTAACTGATAACATAAATTCCACATATCTATAGCCAAGAACTGACAGTGCTGACAAAGTCTTTACATATGACAATACAACATAGTAGAAATGCCCTCATCGATCCCGACTTCAGTTAATAAATCTGCACCAGCCGGACGTCATTAAGCCTCACAGAAGGCTTTGTCATGGTGCCCCTTTTTCTAAACATTATCTGCCACAAGAATTTCCTTCAGGGTTAATAGAACTTTATTTTATCTTATCTTTTAAAGACAGAAGTGACGCCTCCTCTGGTCTCTACAGTGGTAAACAGCGAGAGGCTCCACCTGGTGGAACAACCAGGTACTACAGCTGATTTTAAAAAAATGCTATCAGGTTTTATCAGCGGTTTTAGTATTTTGTGCTGTTTTACTTTGTTTTCCCAAATTGATTGCACCAGTTCTACATATTTTTACTGCTGCCTGATTGACACTGGTCAGTTCAAGGTGTTTTATATGTGCTATTTAAATAAACTTGATTTGAAGAACTGAGAATCCATCTGTGACTTAAAAAGGAGACAAGTATGGAAGTACTTGTAAAAAACATACAAACAATTTTCTTTTTCTTACGATTTATGTCATTCTAATGGTGTCATACTAGGGGTTGGAATCACAGGGTACTTCACGATACGATACTATCACGATACTGCGATAATCGATAAATTGCAAGACAATCCCATAACGATCCATCACCATATCTATAACTTGGATATATTCATACCTTGGTTCCAGTGTGTAGCATTTTTCCAAACCCTTCATTTTCCACCACACTGTACGGGTGGAGGTCCTTCAAATGAACCCAGTGATGGACGTTGTAATGCTGGCGGCCATCTTTGCTTTAAACGTTGTGCTAACGGCTGCAGGCTGACTTGAAACGTTGCTGCATCAGCCGCTTTCTGGGCCAGGAGTTCAGGATGGAGGCGTTGCAGGTGGGTTTGCATGTTGGTGGTGTTTCCTGTGTGCTTTACTTTGGCGAGGCAGTTCTTGCATATGGCGTAGTCTTTGTCCAGCTTGCTTGTTCCCTCAATGGACTTAAACGTGGATGGGACGTCTCTTACGGTAGCGTTGCTGTCCTCCATTATACCTGTACTAACTGTTGTTGGGCCGATTCATTTCCTCTCCAGTCTCCATCATTCATGTGATAAACGCCACCGTGTGGAGACATTAAGTAGTGACGCTGGGGAAATGGCAGCTGGCAGGTTTAGAGCACCTTATTATATTAATTAAAGTATGGATATTTGTCACCAGCGTATCGATACTCATATCGCGCGAGGAGGGACGACGATATATCACTGTATTGATGTTTTGTCCCACCACTATGTCATACTGCAAAAATAAAAAAAAACAACTTCTTCTTCTCCTTATTCATGGTCGTTCTGTTTCCATAGAGGTGCAGGACTTTATACTGCAGTGAAAAATTAACCACAGTGAGGAAAAATATGCAAAAAAAATCCCCCAGAAGCTGCCTGGAGTCCAGAAGGTAAATGCAAAACCAGAGTAGCTGCAAACTAAGTCCAGCTAGATTCACATACAGCAGATATGATTCTTATATCTACATAAAAATATCTAAAAACATCAATAAAATGATGCACAAGGACACAAAGCAGCTATCACCAATCACAGCTCATGTAAGTGTTAATTAAGACTCCACACGTGTTTCTAAGCTTTACTGTTTTCACTCCTTGTAAATCAGCTGGAAGCAACACGAGGTGACATCGACCGACTGCGACCTCCGACCTCCATGTCTAGGACCACCACAAACACAACCCTCAGCCCTGCAGACCAACCAGACCTCTCTGAAGGAGTTCGTGCTGCTGTGTTTCCAGCTGGGGGCGCTGCAGACGTCGCCGAGCTGATCTCTAATTAGACGCTGGAGCGCGGGGAAGCCAGCGTCCAGGCTGGATCTCATAAGTGCAGCCTGGAGCAGCTTTAATGTGTGTTTACGGCGGCTCAAGGCGGGTTGTGATTATCGGTGGCGGCGGCGTCAGCAGGTGCAGACGGAGGCAGGCTGACCAGAAAACCTCCTGATGTCCAGAAGTCAAAGCTCTTGCTGCTGATAACGGTCATCTGGACGCTGGTTTCACCGTCCTGTTCAGACTAATTGACTCTGCAGCCCCTCGGAGCGTCTGACCGCAGCACAAGCTCTGTTTAAATTGATGGATGCAGCGTCAAATGACTGTTTTTGCATTAACTCCGTTGGCCACACCTTAAACCAGCAAACAGCAGCTGCGGTTTGTTCCCTGCTGGTGACGATTTTACAGCGAGGATCAAGAAAACGCCTGATTTTAGTGGTGGAGGATGGAGTTTGTCGTGTTTGAGACCTGAAAGAGTGAAAGCAGGTTGATGCTGGACGCTGACTGAGCAGGTTCAAGCAGCATCAATCACTCTACTACCGAAGGTTTATGGAGCTGAAGCCTAAAGTCTGGATGCACCAAACATCTCAGTCACTCTGTTCTGGGGTTTCTACTCTTGTAGAACTCTGTGGATCTTCACTGGAACCCTGCTTACTTTGGGGGTTCCTTGAAGAAGTCTAGTCTGTTTAACATCCAGCATAATTTTCCCTTAAAGAATAATGTGTCTGGGTTCTTAACAGGAACAGGTTCCCTCACACGGCATCCTTTACCAACGACCTGCATCTCTGACCGTAAATTCAAAATGGCCGACTTCCTGTTGCATTTTGGGTAAAGGGTTGATTAGGCAATTTTGTTCGCCTTGCCGTGATACACATGTGTACCGATTTTGGTAGCTGTACGTGAAACTAATCGCATCAACTCCACTAAAGTCCTGCGAGTTCACCATCTTTTTTAAAAAAAGCCAAAGTAGCTCCAAACGCCTGATTTGAACCTTTTAGGTGCGTCGAAAACCTCATCCAGCTGCTTGCTGCTGCCCTCGACGACGTCCATTTATTTGTGGCGGTGGAAACGTGCTTCCCTGCTTCCGTCCGCGTTTAAAACAAAACGCCAAGCAGCGACGGTGCGTTCAATGTGCCTCGGAAACACAGGACAGAATGAAAGACGACATGAAAGAATCAATGCAACCGTGGATTTTACAGATGCAAACGATGGATCAAGATTTCACCCGTCGGTTGTATCGAGAGATCGATTCGTATCGATTTATCTCCACATGCTTAATGCAGATTATTCAGTCCCTCCAGGATTTCTTGGGTGTTTTTCCAGATTGTTGCTCCTAAAATGTCTGAATTCATGGGAGCTTTTCTAAAAAATTGTGATGTAAGTTGCGGGAGACAGTAAAAAATTGTCAAAAAGTTGCATTTTTTTCATTGTTTTGTTTAATTCATTAAAAATGTAAAAAGTTTAAAAGGTTAATTTCCCATCCTGGCACACGCGTGTTCACACACACACGCTCACAGCTCGTCACGTCAGTTAATTAATCTAACTGACCTTCATTGTTTCAGTGCTGCCACAGATCTGGATCAGTTTAGAGGCTATTCGGCTGAACTGCAGGCAGTGTTTCCACGGAGCAATGAGGAGACAAGTGTGGAAACAAATTACAGATAACGACGAGGAAAATCCAACCTACTGGATCAATAGAATAAATGCAGCACGGCTCAGAAACAGTGAACAGAGGAGACAGTAGTTGGAGATACATCCAGCATGGAGGAACATCTTTCTAGAGTTGATGAGCAGAGTAGATGTTGTCAAAATGTAAATATCAGTCCCTCCAGGATTCACAGCCGTTCTTCAAGATTGTTGCTCCTAAAATGCCTGAATTCACAGCAGCTTATCTAAAAAATTGCGATGTTTGAAGCGTATTTGTTGCGATGAAATTGCGGGAGACGGTAAAAAATTGCTAAAAAGTTGCGTTTTTTTTCTTTGTTTTGTTTAAAGTTTAAAAAGTTAATTTCACATCCTGGCACACGCGTGTTCACACACACACGCTCACAGCTCGTCACGTCAGTTAATGAATCTAACTGACCTTCATTGTTTCAGTGCTGCCACAGATCTGGATCAACAGCTTCATCACGGTGGTTTGTCTGGTCTGTGGTCCGCTGGTTTCACCCATTCTCCTGATATGTTTACGGTAGAAAAGTGTTTGTCAGTGGATGGTTTTGGTTTGTGTTCCACCTCAATATTCCACGGGGTGAAAACAGTTTAGCTCCGCTTTGGTGAAGAACATCAGGGAATTGTTCTAAAGTAGTTTTTGTTGCATCTGTATCTTCAAACCATAAACAAGGAAGTGAATCCGGTGACGTACGTGCATTACTGGGGACTGCTGTGATTGGTGGAAGTCACGGGAGGCGGGACAAAATTGTGGAAAAGTGGCGGTGATTGGACGAAATTAGAAGGTCGTGCAGAATTCATGGAGATTGGTTGAATTAGTGTTAATTGTTGCGATCAAAACATCAAGAATTCCTGCAATCTTCAGCTCTGATTCGGTTGCTTCTGTCTGTAGGATTCTTTGCCGTTAGACTGCCTCAAAGTTGAAAATCTGCCAATTCTCTCCACCTATACCGTCTCTGCTCTGGTAAATTAGGTCGTATTACAGATTTATATAAAGACGAGTCGAACAAACACACTGTTGGGTTTTCGTAGAAGGTTAATTCTTCTCAAGGCCCAAGAAGAATTACAGCAAGTGACCATGACAACTTCTCGACAAAGCTCTTTATATAGCAGCCTGTAATGATTTAGTTGCCTCCTCCACCTCTGCTGTCAGTCATACAGATGTCAGTCCTGACCTTCCCCTGCTGAAGGCCTCGGTCTACGGTTACTGCCGCTGTGTTGTGTTGCACTTCGGCTCCTGAACGTGCGAGACGTCCCGGTGAAAAATGAAGACTTGGTGTCACGCAGGCATCCGTGTAAACAGCAAACACGCCGGCGTGATTTAAGGAGGTGAAACCGAGCCTCTGTAAACGCTCATGACGACAGTTACACAGACGGCCTCGACACATGCGTGTTCAGAGGCATTCCTCTGGGTCCTGGTCTGCAGACGGGTCTGGACTCGTCCTCCACCACCTCCTGCACAGAGGTCAGACCTGCTGCTACCATGATGCCGGTCGCTCAACACGGGTTTCCTCAGGCGATCTGATCTGTTCATTTAACCCCCTGATAACTGTCTCATTCTACTCACTGAGGAAAAAAGTTGAGGAAAAGTTGGATTTCTTTGTTTTTTTTAAAATACACAAACATTGTTCCAAGTGCCAACAGCTGTTACCAACACTGGGATAAATGGTGGCTTCAGATATATACCATACACTATAGATATTTAGCTGCTTGAAAACGTCTCCAGAGTCATATAAAAGTGTCCAAATTGACTTAAAACTCATCTAAACTAACTCACAAGCTGTCCAAAATAACTCAGACTGGCCCCACAGTACTTCAAATCTGTCCAAAATGACCAAAAAACAGTTCAAAATGATCCTTTTCAAGTAATTTTCAACACTTTTTTTTGCCAATTTGGACGATTTTAAGCCCCACACATCTACAAATACCTTTACAATGTTGTTTTTTCTCTCTGCTCTGCTCATCATCTCTATAAAGATGTTCCACCATGCTGGATGTATCTCCAACTACTGTCTCCTCTGTTCACTGTTTCTGAGCCGTGCTGCATTTATTCTATTGATCCAGTAGGTTGGATCTTTTATTCTAGTCTAAGATCGTCCAAAATCATTTCAAAACCTTTCCAAAGTACTGTAAAATTTCCAAAATAGACTCAGGAATTGTCCAAAATAACTCTAAAAATCAATAAAACCTGTCTAAAATGACAGTTTTTGAATGATTTAGGACAGGTTTTTTTCATTTTGGTCTCACAGGTAAAGGAAAATAATTAAAAATGGAGGCTTTTTCCATGTTTCCAGCCTCTACAGTCTTTTCCTCTCTGCTCTGTTCATCATCTGTAGGAAGATGTTCCTCCATGCTGGATGTATCTCCAACTACTGTCTCCTCTGTATATTGTTTTTGAGCCACGCTTTATTTCCTTCTCAGCCTAAAATTGTCCTAATTGACTCAAAACTCGAGTAAACTAACTCAAGAATTGTCCAAAAATATCTCAAACTGTCCAAAATTTCTTTAAACTTGTCCAAAAATGATGAAAAATTAGTTAAAACATGACAGTTTTCAAGTCACTGTAGACACATTTTTGCCAATTTGGACGATTTTAAGCCCCACACATCTACAAACATCTTTACAGTGTTGTTTTTCTCTCTACTCTGTTCATCATCTGTAGAAAGATGTTCCTCCATGCTGGATGTATCTCCAACTACTGTCTCCTCTGTTCACTGTTTCTGAGCCATGCTGACTTTATTCTATTGATCCAGGAGGTTGGATCTTTTATTCTAGTCTAAGATCGACCAAAATTATTTCAAAACCTGTCCAAAGTACTGTAAAATTTCCAAGATTGACTCATGAATTGTCCAGAATAAGTCAAAAACTGTCCAGAATTTCTTAAAATTTGTCCAAAATGCCAATTTTTGAATTATTTAGGACACTTTTTTTCATTCTGGTCTCACTGGTAAAGGAAGAGTAATAAAACTGGAGACTATCTCCATGTTTCCAGCCTTTCCAGACTTTTTCTCTCTAAGTAATATAAAATTTCAACTCAGAATGTGTCCAAAACAACTTGAAACTTCTCCAGAGTCACCTGAAATCGTCCAAATTGACTTGAAACTTGTCTAAAACACCTCAAGAATTGTGCAAAAATAACTCAGACTGTCCAAAATGACCAAAGATTTGTTCAAAATGACACACTTCAAGTAATTTTGGACACCTTTTGGGTGATTTTGAGCCCCATAGGTGTCATAAACACCTCTATAAACTTCTTCTCTCTACTCTCCTCATCATCTGTAGAAAGATGTTCCTCCATGCTGGATGTATCTCCAACTACTGTCTCCTCTGTTCACTGTTTCTGAGCCGTGCTGCATTTATTCTATTGATCCAGTAGGTTGGATTTTCCTGTCAGTCGCTCTGTGGAAACACTGCCTGCAGTTCAACCTACAACTATTTTGTGTCACATGACTGTCGGTTACAGGATCTAGTGCAAGCAGTAGCATTTTTGGTATAAAAAGGACATGTAGGAGGTGAATATTTAGATAAAATGTCATGGTTTTAAGCTTAGGTTTGGTTAATTTTCCTGACAGAACCACATATCACACATGATGAGTTCAAGGACTGTCAGAAAGTCCACAATCCAACATTTTTTCCTGTTTTTACAGTTTCTTGCTCTGATAAATGGTGTAATTTTGGTGATTTTTGAAAACAATAACGGGCATATTTTGGGGTTCAGAGGGTTCAATTTAACACTTTTTGTCTCCAGTTTCTTGGTTGTCGGTTTGGTTCTTTTAAGGCTGCGCTGGTGCGAACGCTGTTTTTATTCACCATCTGTTCACGCTTCACTTATTGCATTTAATTAATACGGCTGATTCCAATTAAAGCTGCCGGAGGTTGCAGCGCTGTCGATCCACCACTTTGGTCCGGTCTGACATGGTACCATTTGATATACAGCCAGGAAACAGATGTTGGAGATCTCAGGCGGATTAATCCTTCGATGATGCCGTAAATTCTCGACTTTTTCATCTAATGCACGAGTTCCAGAGACGCATGTCGGAGCGCAGAAGACGGATCAGTGCAGAATTAGTTTCACACGTTCATCGTTTCCCTCCAGGACTTCGTACTTCCATCATCTGTCGCTGGTTTAACCGACAGTGAGTCACCGGTTCGGTTTGTCACAACAAGAGAAAATTAAAAACGGTGGGTAAAAACGGAAGAAGACGCCTTCGCAATAACGACACACGGTCAGTTCATCACCGGAAAGAAAGACAAGAACATGATTGGAGTAGCAGCCAAACGTCCCTGTTACATGCTACAGTTAAAACACTACAAGGTTTTCAGAAATAATGAACCAACAAACAGAAGTTGGAGGTTTCGATTTACTTGCAAGAGATCTCCACTAATACTGTCTTAGCTCCAGAGATGGTTGGTTCGTCCGACTTTGGCTGCTATTGTCCAAAATCAATCAGCTGTTGGACGGACTGTGATAAAATTTGACATGAGCATTCAAATTAAGTAAAGTTTATTTAAATATACACTGAGGCTCCGTCCACACGAAGCCAAAACACTCATAGCTTCAAAAACGTTCCTCATAAAGGCGGAGCTGTTTCAGTAAACGTGTCCGTCCACATGAATTCACTTCATACGCCTGAAAATGATGTAAAACACATTCCAGGCCTGTTGGTGGCGCTATGATGCCGTAACAGAAACAAGAGGAAACTGGCGGCGGGACTTTAGGCATGAAGAAATCTGTATAGGATGTAAACATAGAACATGGCGGCGGCAAATACGAGCAGACGAGCTGGTAGGACTCTAGTCTGGACGGACGATGAGGTGGAACTATCAGCAGGACATACGCAGCTCTATACGGAGACACTGTTGTCGTCGTTTTCTGAGTTTGGAGCATCTATCTAGAGGTGGAGCTACGACGGAAGGACAGGGCGTAACAACGGTGACACGTAAACGGTGTTTTCAGGTCTTTGCACTCTGGGACCTAGGTTCAGAAAGGATCATTTTCAGACCCCCTAAACACCGCTTGGTGTGGACGATACACGGGTTGGATGGACGGTTGGTGGGTTTAGGCCCGGACTCGACTTCCTGTGGATAAAAATAATATCTGCACTCAGTCTTTGTGAGTAACTTCTAATTAAATTATGTTCAACCAACAAACTACACTGAGTTAGAGGAACTGGCTTTTCTCCTACAGTCAAAGGCATTGCTATGGGTGTAACGGTACACAAAAGTCATGTTTTGGTTCCGACCTCGGTACAAAAGTCACAGTTCAGTTCAGCTCAGTTCGGTACGGAACCATCTGGACACACCGACGTGTCAAAATGACATAACTGATTTAAGATGAGAGCAGCAAGACGCCTCACTGAGTCTTCGTTTCAACTTGTGTCCAAAGTGTGGATTTCTAACTATCTACCAGTCTTTGAATCGTGTTGATCGATGTGATTTCTCTTGATTAGTTCCCAAATCTGAGTCCACCACTGCCTCAGTGGTGCATTAATTCCATCCAGTCCATGGGTGTGGCATATCCAGACGCTGCTCCAACACAATGAGCAGTACTCAGACACTCCTTATACTGGGGACAATAAAAGGCCACCCCAACATGTCACATGTTGACCAAAGCAGCAACGCCTCAGATGACTCCGGTCATGAGGGAACGTGTCATTGGCATGTTGGTGTGATGCGTCTGTTGTCAGACCAAAGGTTTCATCTGCTGTACGTGTCGCTGGTCTGAGACCATCCCACAAGTGAACAAGCCGGATGTGTCCATCCTGTGCTGGGGTGGTCACACGTGGCCGACGTGGATGAGGTGGATTTGCAGTACTGCCCGTCTGTTGGAAACCAACTCTCAAACGTCCTGTCGTCTGATAGTGAACATTCAGCTGCACAGCGACCGCTCTGGTGGACATTCCTGCTTCCAACATGCCAATGACACTCAAATTATGGACACTAATCAAGAGAAATATCCATTTAGTACAAGTACCAGACAGTATACGCTCTCTTTGGGTGGTGCACTTCATGTGGCACCAATATTTCACATGGGGCCTTTATATTTTTGTTCAGTGTCAAACTGTGTGTATTTTAACTGGAACTTTTGCATTAGTTGATTTAAAACTGAATTCAGTTGAGGGAGCTCAATGGAACTGGCTTTAAAACTTAATTTTTCTTCATCTTCAGTTCGAGATTTTGAGTTTTCTCCTTGATCTTTACCTGCCTGGACAAATTTAAAACCAATTTAATTGTGGAGGGAAAGAAAAATCTCCTGAATAATGTTGCATCGACTTAATATCATGAATACTTTGAACTCAAAATTCTGCATTCGTTGATTTTAAGATGAATCACAGTTGAGGGAACTTCATGAAATTGGATTGACGGCTTCATTTTTTTCACCTTGAGTTCAGGATCTCAATACTTCTCCTTTATTTTAAGATGCAGTAATTAAAAATACCTTTGATTGTAGAAGAAAAGCTGATTCTGTTCTGTTCTGTTCAATGTAGTTTGTTGGTTGAACATAATTTCTTTAGGTGTTGCTTTAATTCAAAAAGATTGCTGGAAACTGTTTGTTGAGCTCAACATTCAGAATAATCTGACCTCAGCAGCATCTTCTCTGCACATTGTCTCAGTTTCTCGTTAGACTGTAGCTGCTGTTAATTAATCGTCACTTCTGGTTTGAATTTAGACAAAAGGAAAAACACGGAGAAAACAAAAGAGAACAACATAAAACATCAGAGGGCTTCACTCAAGTATGAATGTTTCAGCAACAATCGAACACCAGCGACTGATTGGAACCGGCTTTGCGTCTAAATCATCCTGGTTTCTGCTCTCCATCGACGTCTTTCCACTGAATTCTCTCCACAGCGTCGTGAAAAGCTGCTGCCATGAATCAGAGGCCTGGTTGGGCGTGGGTGGGATGGAAATAGGCTCCTCTCCTCCAATAATTAGCCGATCGGACCATTTACACGGCTAAGAATCATTAGCGGCGCTTTAATGAGGAGGGTAAAAATAGACGAGGCGCATGAAGCATGGAGGAAGAACGAGTTCACACCCGGAGTGTGTTCAGGCATTAATCCGCTCGTGTTCCTGTTCGTGTGCTCAACAGTTCCTGAGTTTCTACCGAGCGAATACATGTTTGACTTTACGGCTGCGTCCTGATGTTGGTGTTTACTGTTGTCGGTTTCAGAGAAGAACACAATAGCCCCATAAATAAAGCTGTAAAATGATGACACGCACTTATTATAGCAGAAAAAAATGGAGTTTTTTTTCACTTTACACGTGAGGGAGCACAAACTGCAGGATTCACCCAGGAGACGAGGGTTTGAGGCCCATTTGGAACCACTGTCTGTCGGTAGCATGAGCATAGGGTAGCGGGATTGGGGGTGACACCGGAGTTGGCCGAGAGCACCTGGCCACAGACATAGACATATATACGTAGACGCCGCGTTGACTGCTGCTGCCGATTGGAGCCGACGTGCCTACGCGGCGACCATCTTGGTACAGTGCCAGTCGCCCCTACAGTGCATTACGTCTATAGAGGAATGACATGTCTGCACTATAAAAGTGATCATAAATCCATCAGTTGTCAACATATATTGTTTGTTACAAACGTCAGACATGGAGGACGGACAGGCAGACATAAATAGAACAAAAGCATCCAAGCATCCTGTGTCAAAGCTACATGTGTGACATTTTTAACAAACCAAACCGTTTGGAAATCGGTTGAAAATTCAGTGAATAATTGTATTTTAAGATTGTGGAGTACCTCTTACCTCCATAGACTTACATTCACTCCCCCCTCTGCTAGCCCTGTACCAAGATGGCGGAGCTTTAGGCACGTCCCTCCACAGTCAATGGGGCGTCTACGTATATATGTCTATGGCCGCAGACCTCCACTGTGAGGACAGGAAGTAACGGGTCAAAAATAGGAAAGGTCATTTAAAGCGTCCAGTCCGGTAGGTGGCGGTGACGCATGTGAAGTTGGTTTGCTAACCGCTAATTAAATCAAAAGAAGAAGCAGCCATTTAACCCGAGTGGTTGTGGCTGTTTCTCAGTATTCCTACTTGTCCACGGTACTATCATGATGTGACACAACATTTAGTTTTAAGATTATTTGAGGCGAGAAAGTGGTTGTATAAACATCAAATCTGTGGTCAGTTTATCAGGATAAATTCTGCTTAAAATTTTACTCCAGTGATGTCGGAGATGTGAGTGTCCCCGTTAGACAGCTACTACCAGGCGGTCAGCGCTCACAGCTCCCCGCTGACAGCAGCCTTAGCTCGGATAGACTTTCTGAAATCTGCCGCTGGCTCTGACAGTTCTGTAGCAGGATAGAAGTAGTTTTACGGGAATCTAATGGTCACACTTTTGTTATTTAATGTCCCCGGTCGCCGACTTTGTCATTATATTAGTAATTATTGTGTTGTCTTCATCACCTGTAGCACGTCTTTGTTCTATTCTTATGACTGTAACTGAGCATTAAAAATAACATTTAAGGATTATTATTCTGTTAGCAGGAATAAAACTCACAATGGGGCTCATTCTCAAAATAATCACAAGTTTAATATATAAATTAAAACAATATATACTATAGATGATGGTCTAGTAGATTTTATGTTGTATTGCTAATGCATTAGCATGAAAATTAATTCCACAGGAAGTGCCTACGCGATTTTATTTTGTAATGCATCCCGTGCATTTCCTGTCCTCACACTGGAGGTCTGCAGCCAGGTGCCTCTAGAGTTGGCAGGTCCACGTACTACAACCACAGCAGCGTTCTTGAGCCTCGGCGGTTACTAGAGCCTTGGCGACGCTCGGCAGCGCTCGGTGACGCTCGGTGACGCTCGGCGGCGCCCAGCAGCGTACTACAGTACAGCCTCGGCAACGCTTGGCAACGCTCCCCAGCAGCGGCATGCACAACTATTCGAATATCAAAATTATTATCCGAATTCCACCACAACCAACGGATACTGGGATATTCCAATATTCAGGACCAGCCCTAGTCAGATGTCTTCTACAGACACGGTAAAGAAAGTCCATACCGGTCAGTGCCACGCCATGCTGCTTGTTTTCTCTGCCGGCGCAGTCTGATGACATCACACACATGTGACAGTACCGTCGGGGAGGGGAGGGGTTGAGGAGCCAGGCATGAGCACAAACCACAACACACAGACCAACGGCAAAAACCAAGATTCAAAGTCTTTATTATTATCGGCTCATTTTTTAACTATCGAAAAGACGGCCAATATTGACTGATAATTATCGGACGCCGATATTATTGTGCATCTCTCGTGTTTTTAATAGCTGGAGCTCTACAGTACGAAGGAATGATAAGAAACATGTAGAACATTGTGAGCGTTACCTGTTCAGCTCTTATTTCCTTATGTTTAAAGTTTCTTACATGCTTTGTCTCGTTTCTATCTCCACTCTCTCCTTACTTTTCTATTCCTGCACTTCCCCATAGAAACGCATCGCTGTAAATATTCATTTGCAATAAACAGGAAGTACTTTAAAAGCATCGGAGGACGTTTTTCCTGAGGAAGAAGCTGCTTCACTACAGGTTATTTAAAACAGCAGCAGCCACTTTAACGTTGAGTCTGACTCAGCGGATGTAGACTGAGGGGATAAAACTGACGCTTCCAACATGAAATGGAAAGTTTAGATGAACATTTAACAGCCCTGCTTGGTTCCTTCAGCGGACTGACTATTTTCATGACAGTGGTCGCCTCCCTGCTCATCAGAATAATCCTCCACATCACTACAGATCTTTTCAGACATGTAATATTTCCTTCTTTTAACATTTCTATCATTCAGACAAACCAACAACAGCAACAGAAGAGCCCCAGTATAATATCTGTCATATACATAAGACTTACCAGTACATTTAACCACGTAATAATACCTAATAATGCTCTAATAAACACAATACTACATCTAAATCTCTTCACATGGATCCTGATGCTGTAGCTGTTTAATTAATTAAGAGGAAATAATCCTAAACAGCTCGAAGCGACAAACTAAACTTCAGCTCCTGTTGGCTAAAACCTGGATTACATTTATAATTGCTGAGTTTATTTAATCTGACTTGTTACAGTCTCTGTTTTCAGGCTAGTAAAGTCAGATTTTTATGCCTATTTCAGTTTTTAATAGATGTAGAACTGTGAAGTGATTGCAGGGACACCGTTGCTGCATCCCGGGCTTAGCCCCGCCCACGACAACTGTGATTGGTTAAGAGAAAAACAAACAGCAAATTGACAACAGCTGCAGCCAACCCAATGGAAGTTTGGTTTAAACCGTTTTACTGTCCTTAAAACACCACATAACATAATTATTTTACAGATATGTGCCGCCAATTGAAACAAAAAATATGTACATTAAGAATGAAAAAATGGTAAAATACTTTCTTGACTGCTGATTTTTTTGATTTGCACAGTTTTGTTAAATTACAGATAAAATGATAAAATCACAAAATCTACTTAAATAAATGACTGTTTTACTGCTTTTAAATCCACTAAAATGTCATTATTTTACAGATATTTGCTGATATTTGAAAGAAAAATTGGCCATTTTTAACTGTTATTTTCCAGATTGTCTCTGTTTTGTTAAATTACAGATTAAATCTAATAAAATCACAGAAAAAACATGATTAATTTACCTGTTAAAATTTTTTTAAAAGGCAGAAACTGAAAATTCTCATGTTTTTTCTGTATTTTAATCAGTAAAACAAATTTTAAAATTATTTTTACAGATATTTGTCATTATTTGAAAGAAAAAATGTCTATACTAGTGATTTTAAAATAGTCATTATTTATTTTAGATACTTTCTAACACAGATAATCAAGTAAATTCATAGAAAAACTACCAATTTACAAGCTGACTGTAAAAAACAAAACATTCACATCAAAAATCTGTATTTCTACAAATGTTAGTTTCTTCTTTTGCAACGTTTGGCTTTAAAAGTACAGTTTAACTGCATTTAAATCAGCAAAAAATCTGATTATCTTAAGATATTTGCTGGTGTTCAAAAGAAGAATGATGACTATTAAGAATCTAAAAATGATAAAACACTTTTGTTGACTGCTGCTTTGTAGATTTGCACTGTTTTGTTAAAATACAGATCACATGGTAAAATCACGGATGTTTGCATGTCAAGTGTAAAAAAAATCAAAAGAGAAAAAAGCCCATTGGGGGCATAACGTTTAATAATAATAATAATGATAATAATAAATAATAATAATAATAATATTTAATAATAATAATAATAATAATAATAATAAATGACTTTTACTGTGTTTAAATCCACTAAAGTATCATTATTTTACAGGTATGTGCTGTTATTTGAAAGAAAAATCGGCAATTTTTAACTGTTATTTTCCAGATTGTCTGTGTTTTGTTAAATTACAGATTAAATACAGTAAAACCACAGAAAAATGATTAATTTACCCGGTAACCATTTTTTAAAAAGGCAAAAACTGAAATTTTTCATGTTTTTTTTCTGTATTTTTAATCAGTAAAAATATTTTTAAAATTATTTTACAGATATTTGTCATCATTTATATGTATAATAATGATTTAAAAATAATAATTATTTATTTTACAGATTTTCTAACACAGATAACTTAGTAAATTCACAGAAAAACTACTAACTTACATGTTGACTGTAAAAAAAAAAAAAAGTCCACTTTAATAATCTGTATTTCTACAAATAGTAGTTTGTTCTTATGCAGCGTTTGACTATAAAATTACAGTTTAAATGCATTTAAATCAGCAGAAAATCAGATTATTGTAGATATTTTCTGCTGTTTTCAGTGTTTTTGCAACACATTCTTCCTTAAACTGGACTTTATTTAACCGTGTGTTTAAATCCCTGATAGGTATTCTGACTTAAATCAGCTGTTGGCAGACTTAAGGATCGCTGTGATAAATGCTCAGATTGAATGTCCAGAGCTGGAACCTGCCGATCTGAACCCGGAGACACTCGATATCTGGATTTAAACTCCGACATTATTCGATGGAGCGCCTACGATCGGCCCGCGGTGAAGTGACGAGGCCAACTGTTGGCGTTCGGGGTTAGTTACAGTCCGAGGCAGCTGGAGAAACACAAAAACCAACCTAGCGGAGACTCACAACCGGCCGGACTGCAGACAAACACTCAGAGCAGGAACCTGAGGAGGTTTAGGAGGGAAACTCTGATTGGAAAGAGTAAAATCAGCTGTTTGATCTGCCAGTTTGTTAAGTTTTAACCGACATTTAGGCTTCATCTAACACACAAAACCTTATATTTCACATCAGGAACTGTCTCCCTTGTATCCCAGAAAATGGAGAAGCTTAAAATACATAGTTAAAGGGTCAGATTTTGGCCCAAACCATGATATTTTCCCAAATCTAACCGAGTAATTTTGGTGCCTGAACTTAACCAGACCTGTTAAAGTGTCTAACGAGGCCTGATAATTACCTGAACCCAACCAGAAAACGAGTGAAAACCAACAATAAACAATGACAGAAGACAAAACTTGAAGTCTTTACGAAACGTGAACCCTGGTCTTTGGGTGAAAGTCTGGTTTTGTGGTTCAGCTTTTCAAACTGACGGCCTTTTCCACGACTTCACAAGTGACATTTATTTCAAAACTAAATGACTGAAAACGTAGTTAAGTTGTATAGAAACGTAATTTAGTGGAGGCTGGGTTGGTTTTAGACGACGGCGAGATGTTTCAATATCTCAGAACAAAGAGGACAAAACACCTGAAGATAAAACACAAGAGATTGTCTGAAAGATGGAAAACCAATAGAAGTGTTTTCTGTTCATAAGTAGAGAAAACCTTTTATACATCTTTTGTCCCTACGGCTGCTAAATGAATCCATTAATTAGGGCCCGAGCGCTACAGTGCAAGGACCCTATTGTTCCCTTACTGTTTCTTTGTTTGTTTCTTTTTCTTACGCCACTTTGAACCCCAATTTGACCCCCTAAACATGCTCAAAAACTCACCAAATTTGGCACACCCAGCAGGACTGGTGAAAACTTTGATATTTTGGGGGAATTACACATATGAATGGCAAAATGACTCAATAGCGCCACCTAGAAAATTGGGCTTTAGTGGAGTTAATATGGCTAGTTTCACGTACAGCTATTAAATTTGGTACACAGGTACAGTAGCCCGAGACAAAAACATTCCTGCTGTTGAAATTTCCAAAAAGTTCAACGGCGCCCCCTAGAAAACGTGGTGCGCAGGCATTGGAATTTAACAAACTCCTCCCAGGATTTTTTTCCCATCTTCACCAAATTGGCTGTGTGGCATCTAGACCCCTCCAGGATGAAAAGTTATTAAAATCTCGTGGCTGCGTCACACGGTGTGGGCGTGGCATGGCGGCCATTTTGAACAAATTCGCCGTGTGGAACGAAATGGGTTTTGGAGGTGAAGGGATCCATGTAAAATCACTAAATCCACAAAAATCCTCATTAATCTCAAAACCTAACATTTGATATACAATTCAGAAATGGGCGTGGTCAAACGGCTCCACAGCGCCCCCTACAAATATTCAAATACTCATATAAAATCACTGCTTTATCCTACAAACATGAAATTTGGTACATACATATAGTATCCCAAGACCAACAGATTTGCACACTCCAAATTTCAAACAGCTCCACAGCGCCCCCTAGAAATATCAAAAATTCATGTCAAATCAGTGCTTTGTCCTACAGACATGACATTTGGTACATGTGCAGAGCAGGATGAGACAAACACTATTGCGTGCTTTAGACATTCTGATTGTCTCCACAGCGGTCGTGCGGAGGGAAGCGAGTTGCAGCTTTAATTAGTATTATAGTCGATAGATTAATGGATAAAAAAACCCCAGTCCTTTAATATATGTAATATTTCTTTCAAGTAATGGCAAACATCTGTAAAATAACAACACTTTCTGCTGATTTAAATACAGTAAAATGATTTAAATAAAGTAAAAGAGCAAATTACCATGTGTAACAATAAAGATGTGGACAATACTGGCAGTTTTTAATGGTCAAAAGGTGAATTCATACTTCTTTTCTGTGATTCTACTAGTTATTATCTGTAATTTAAACGACAAAAAAGGGACAATGACAGTAAATTGTTTGAAAAAATGTACAATAGAAACCATAAATGTAAAAAAAACAAACATTCAAAGCCCAAAAATCATCAATAAAATGGATTTAGATGAAATTTTCAATTCGATTTATGGGAGAAAAATGAATCCGTTAATTGGAATAACTGTCATTTGATTAACTGATATAAAAATAGTCTTTATTGTAGAAGTATTAAGTAGTATTAGTGAAAAACTGACCTAAATAATCGGTTATCAGAGCTACAGTAGATCCAGTGTTGAGTTCTTGAACATTCCTCCACCGACTGGTTTAGCCATTAATAAAACCACATAAACACTCACACCGTGCACACACACACACAGAAACACACACTGAGGAGGATTATCCGGCCTGTTGGCTTCTGTTCAGTTTGTTCCCGTCTGATACCGAAGCTCGGAGCAGCAACTGCAGCCGTAAATCAGCGGAGCTCCGATCTACGAGAGGCTTCGGATTCACTTCGACACGACGGGATCGACAAGACGAGCTCAGAGGGACTCAAACCCAACAACTACGACGAGAGACATCAACATTTTCACACCGGACTGACTCTTTAGAAACCGGAAACCCAGACGACACGTAGGGACGTCTGCAAGAAGAGGATCCAGCTCAGAGTGAAGAGGTCGGGATGTGGATTTTCATCTGAGCAAAGTTTCGAGAGTTTTCCTCAAAAATCAAAATGATCATTTCAACCATGTCTCAAGTTGTAATGTAGATTTATATATTAAAACGCAAAACTGTGGAGATAAAAAGAGGTTTTATAATGACGCATCGTTGACAGAAGTTTCTATTAAACCCCTCAAACCTTAAACTCTGCTGTCTTTTTCTACAACTTCAACATCCCTGAATAAACCAAACTAGAAAAGCCCTCAGAGAGCTCAAACCTCCACCAAGGAGCTTCAGTCCACCCCCAACACAATCTCCCAATCCACATATTTTCTATGGAACGTTACAGATACAAATGTAATTACAGACAGTTCAAATGTCCTACCAACAATGTGGCCTTCACCCCATCCGACCTAATGAACAGGCGCGGCCTCTAGCGCGGCAGCTCCTAACAGCCTCCCAGCTTCTTAGACAACCGGAGATAAGAATGCCGGCCCAACCGTGCGTATGTCGCTCAGGAAGGAAAGAGAACTCCGTCACTGTCGCTGTCTGTCGCCCAAAACGTAAAATGTCATGTGGTCAGAGGGGGTTACCCCAAAAACAAGAGTGCCCTCTGGTGGCTTTTAGAGTAAACCGCATTTAATTGTCCACCCGGTTACAGTTACATTAAAACAAATCCTGGATCCAGACGGTGATCCGGATCAGTCCCAAAATGTCGTCATTTGTTCTTTGTCCCATTTCACACATTTCCTGAACATTTAATCCAAATCCGTCCATGAGTTTTTGAGTTATTTTGAACACAAACAAACCAATGCTGCCATCACATAACCTCCTTGGTGGAGGTAAAAATCACAGCAGCCCCAGCAAAACTACTAAAATGAGAAGATGCAGGGAGGCTATCATGGTGTGAAATGACCATAAAGGCTGTCTGAAGGATGCAAATGTCCAGAATTAGCTGTTAACAGATTGTTGCTTAAAGACAGCAACATTTCAGGTTTGTATCAATGATCGACAATCAGCTTCTGTCTAAAATCGCAGTGTAGGAGTTTCTATTTCTTTATGGTTTACGTCTCTTAAGCTACATCCAGCTCGGTGAAACATCTTCCTCCAGCTGATGAGCAGAGCAGCAGTTTGTAGAAGTTGAGAAAACATAAATAGTAAAATATCTACAGCAGGTGGAAACCAGTGAGGAGAAATGGCAGAAAAAACACCCAGAAACTGTGTGTGGTTAATAGAAATTGATCTTATTGAACCAGAAGATCTGAAACTATAAAGATTCTCTACTTCAGCCACACTGAGGGCTCAGAACGTCCACAGCAGATACAATAACTGTGCTTCTATATTCAGCCTGTATAATTACATCCATGTCGTCTTGCAGCCGTAACAAACCCAGTTTCCTCGTTTTGTCCCCGACGACGTGTTAATTGCAACACGCATGTGAACACGGAGCCCTTCCCGGAAGGAAGCGAAGGTGGCGATGCGCCGGCTGAGCTGCCGTGGGGGAGCTGGGAGCTGGGAGAGGCCGCGATGGGAAGTCTGGGAAAGTCTTAATGACAGAGCAGCGGCGAGACGAACCATGAATCAGCCGGTGATTAATGAGCAGGTTCCCAGGGTCGGGGCCCGTTTGATGCTAAAACAAAAGCCCCGTGGAGCAGCGAGGGCCTTGTTTACGCTCGCATTAGGCAGATTAGGAGGCGTGGAGGTAAGAGGAGGCCAGGTAGAGCGGAGCAGCTGGCTGCAGAGTGGAGGGGAGGGCTGGGGCTCCGGCTAATCACAGCCTCGGCTCTGCAGGCTGCACCGGGGGTCAAACACAGGGGCAATAAAGCAGAGCTGCCTCCATCAAGACGTCTAGTGGCAAACAGAACCAGAGTCGGGTTCTCACAGACAGGAGCCATAAAAACAAGGAGAGCTGCAGCTGAAGGCCTGGAGAGGTCAGGGTCACTGTAAACCGTTGAAGCAGTGAATAAAAACTGGACTGAAGGCGTCTGATGTCGACGTCTGGGGATGTCCTGTTAGAATAAACACTAATCTGCACCATTAGCGGCTTTAATCTGTCACAGGTGACGTTTTCTAAGAGACAAACCACTGTTGAGATGTTTGCATGGGAAAGCTACACTGTAAAAAGTTTGATTTTTAAAATTAATTAACGGCAATTTATTTTAGCAATTTACTGGCACTATACAGATTTCCCTAGCTTTCTAAATCACAGATAATTAACAGAGGAAACAGGAATTAATGTGCATGTTAACCTTAAAATACAGGCTAAAACTGTAAAACTACATAAATTTCACTGTAGTTAAATCAGAAAAAAATACAAGAAAGAAAAATTAAGAATATTAAAGATTAAAAATTTTTAAACTATTTTAAATTTTTTTTCTTAATTATTAACTGTTTTTTTTTTAAAGCAATTTACTGGTATTAAACAGATTTTGACTGTTTTGTTAAATTACAAATAAATAAATAAATAAATAAACAACATCCACATCAGTGATCGATGTTCTTATAACTGGTGGTAAAATTAAACAATTCTTACTGTATTTAAATCAGCAACAAATTCACAAGTTTATTGACGTTTATCTTTATTTGAAAGAAAAATTCTGTACATTAATGACTGAGAAATGGCAAGACATCTTTTTAAACTGCACATTTTCCCCTGTTTTGTTAAAGTACAGATAATATCTAAGAAAATCACAGAGAAAAGTAATGTGTTAACTTACATGAAAACAAAAGAAATAAAGTCCACGTCAAAAATCTGTATTTTTACGTAAAAAACACAATTTTTGCTGTATTTAAATCAGAAAAAATATAATTATTTTATAGGTATTTGCTGTTATTTTCAGTTCAGTACAGTTATTTGAAAGAAAAAAATGTATATTAAGGATTGAAAACTGGTAAATAATTATTTAAACTGTAATTTTTTCCGTTTGTTAGTGTACAGATAAAGTACAGTAAAATCACAGAAATAATAGGAATATAAATGTTGAAAAATAAAATCCACATCAAAAATGTGATTTTTTTGTGTAATTTTTATGTAAAATTCCACAATTTTTACGATGTTTAAATCGCTTGAATCCATAAATCACCTATATTTATAAATACTTGCTGTTACTTTTAAAGGTTTTATCAGTTATTTGAAAGACATATTATAGATAAGGAATGAAAAATGCTAAACAACTTCTTTAATTTATTTATTTATTTTTAGATTTTCCCTGTTTTGCTAGATTAAAAAAAAATCACAGGAAAAAAGTCTGAATTTACATGTTGACATAATAAACACGAATTGTATTTAATTTTTTTACAGTACAATTACGCCATTTTTATTGAATCTAAATCGGCAAAATAAATTTTAAAAAATCATTATTTTACTACGGAGCCCCTAAAGGGACATTGGCAGAATAAAATTAAAATGTAAGTTTCTCACGTAAACTTCCAGCATCAATAACTCATCAGTGACACGTTGTCAAATCATAACCGATGCCTCTTTCCATCGTTGTCAGGTAGACAATGTGCTACAAGCCCAGCTTTATCAACAGTAGCTGTCTGTCAGGCTGCAGAAATAACACTGGTGTCTATGAGCAGCCGGCTGGGAGATGAGTGAACAGGGACCGTCTGCAAATTACAATTCTGCAGACGGTATGATTTTTATATGTACATGTATGTCAAACCAAGTGTTGTGGTCTGATCAACAGGAGCCAGTCGATGGCTGCAGTGATTCTGGTGACTCTACAGTGTATCAGGGTGACGTTGTTGAACATCCGTGCGGTGTTTCTCGTTTTGTAATTTGCAGACGGTCCCTGGACACTCATCTCCCAGCCGGCTGCTCATAGACACCAGTGTTATTTCTGCAGCCTGAAAGACAGCTACTGTTGATAAAGCTGGGCTTGTAGCACATTGTCTACCTGACAACGATGGAAAGAGGCATCGATTATGATTTGACAACGTGTCACTAATGAGTTATTGATGCTGGAAGTCTGAACCTGTGAATATCTTTCCTGTATTATCATTTTCAGACGTCTGCAGTGAACAAACAGGAAATTATCTCATGAGCATGAGAAACTTACATTTTAATTTTTTTCTGCTCATGTCCCTTTAGGGGCTCCGTATTTCACAGATATTTGCCGCTATTTTTACAGTTTCTTTACTGACTGTATTCCACTCTTGTTTACCATATTTATTGAACATCCCTGCTGCCAGATTTTCAACATTTTTTATTATATTTTATTTTACAAATTCAGTTTTTACAGTGTAGTTACAATACAAACAGATGGTCCCCAATTATGGCTTAAACCCCTTTAGACGCTGCACGGCGGTGGCATCATCATGAAGCGGGGATGCTTCCTGTACATACTGTAGAATTTATTTTATGTAAACAGCATTTAAATAAAGAAATTAGTTTAAAGGTTTTGTTAATAAAGTATGTTTGTAAACGTCCTTCAAGTTGTTCCACCAGTCATCATAACTGTATTTAACTGTAGTTATTAAATATCGTTGACTCATGTAAACACTTATTGTTGGTGTTTATCTGCAGAAAGACAAACATAAGTCAAACTAAGCTCCTAATAGCAGATAAAAGCGTCCGTTCACACTTTCTCTGTCCCCACATGACCCCATATATCTGCTCTAGTGGCTCATTAAAGGCCCTCTTAAGTCGCTGTGTGAGATGATGTCATACATTATAAACTCGTCAAACGACATTTACTGAGCCGTAAATCACGTCTGCGCTCACAAAACACGCCGGCAGTTAATTACAGCGACGACAATTACGATTACAGCGCAGCTCCTCGGCCGCCGCAGACGTCAAACTCTGCTGTTCCGCTCGCCACGCCGCGCACAAACACAACGAGGGCGGCCGATTAAAGGGGCCGCCGCCATCAAAGGGCAGGAAGTGGACGCCGCAAAGAGGGCGGAGCCTGCAGGGCGTCAGCAGGAAGACGTGACCGGCGTGAGAACGCGGACATGAAAGGGCGGCTGGAGCTGGGATGTCAGAGGACGGACGGACGTTCTCACGCTTTAGCAGCATGATGCTAACCGTGCTGCTGCTCGGTGCGCTGTAAAAAATAAAGACGGTAAAATCAAGACGGAAAAAATATATGATTAAACGGTGCAATACTGCAAATAATACATTTAAAATATCTAAAAACAGTAAAAATAACCCAGATTAATTGAAAATATTGTTTTTTTTAGCTGATTTAAACTGTAAAACTTTGTGATTTTACAGTACTGCATTGTAAAAGACCAGTTGTCCCATTCATAATCCATAAAATAACAATTAAAAACAATTATTTACCATTTTTCAATCCTTAATATACGTAATTCTCCTTTCAAACAACAGGAAATATCTGTGAAATAACAGTGATTTTTCATGTTGACATTATCAACAGTTTTGATTTGATTTTTTTTTACAGTCAACATGTAAATTAATACTTTTTTCTGTGATTTTACTCATTATTATCTGTAATTTAACAAAACAGGCAAAAAATCATAAATTAACAAAATGATTTACCATCTTCTAGCCTTTAATATAAATAATTTTTCAAAAAATTTGCAAATATCTACTAAATAATTATTGTTTTGCTGATATAATACAATATAATATATTATATAATAATATAATATAATATATTAATACAGTGAAAACAGAGTAATTTACATTCAAATGTTGTAAAATAATTAATTACTATTTATTAAAATACATTTTTTTAATGTGCACATTTTTCTTTACTTTTTGATTTAACTGTAATTTAACAAAAAGTAAAATAACAATTTCCAAAATAATTAAATATTTTAATTATTAATATTTGTTTTTTTCTTTCTAAAAATGAGGGATACAGATTTTATTGTGGACTTTATTTACAGTAAATTAAAACTAATTTACTAAATATTACCTGTAATTTATCAAAACTAGCAAATGCTGGCAAAATAACAGAATGTTTTACCATTTTCTAGTCTTTAATACGGATTATTTTACTACAAAAACTTGCAAATAACTAGAAAGTAATTATATTTTTGCAGATATAATATAATATAACAAAATATAATATAACATAACATGATATAATATAGAATAGTATAATATAATACAATATAATATAACAAAATATAGTATAATATAAAATAAAATAGTATAATACAATTTAATATAGAACAATATAATGTAGTACGTTACAATATAATAAATAAAATAATACAGTAAAAACAGAGTAATTTACATTCAAAAGTTGTAAAATAATGAATTACCATTCGTAAAAATACTGATTTTAATGTGGAATTTTAATTTTTTTTCTATTTTTTCATTTTACTAAACATCTATAATTTAATAATTTACTACTTTTAATTATTAATATACATTTTTGTCTTTCTAAAAACGATGGATACAGATTTTAATGTGGATTTTATTTACAGTTTACATGTAAATTAATGTTTTTTTTCCGTTATTTATTAGATATTGTCTGTAATTTAACAAAACGACAAAATTTTGGTAAATATATACAAATGTTACTTTTTCAGTCGTTAGTATACATAATTACATAAGAAAAAATGTGAAATATCTATAAAATAACCTTTTGCTGATTTAAATACAGTAAAAAATGGAGTTACTTTCCAGTCAAATGTTGTAAAAAATATTGTATTTTTCAATCACATAGAGATTTTTGATGAGGAGGTTCTGTATAGTTGTCCTGTTTTTTAATGGTTGATGTGTTTTCTGTGTGATTTTACTGGATACATTCTGTAATTTACAGGTTCAGAAGCGTTTTTTTACAGTGTGTAGCTGCTGAAATGAAAGATGCTGCTCTGTGGGGATGTTTGGGTGAAGACGCTTCACTCCCCCGCAAAGTTCTTCAATGGACTCAAAGTAAAATTACAAGCTGGGCCTCACAAACAGTTTGCTTCCACGCAGACACAAAGACCCAGAGCTGATAAAAGGGGTAGTTAAAGGTCCCACATGGTGAAAATACATTTTACTGTGTTCTGTGGTTGGTGGAAACTTGGAGGTGTCACATAAAAGCTGGTGAGATATGAAGACGTTTACTGCCGCCACGGCAAAATGAGCCACGTTTGAACCTGAAGAGCTGAAGGAGACACTGTGGGGACGCGAACACCGAACCAAAACATCAACGCCCCCCATGTGAAATACTGATGCCTCATGAAGTGCAATTTTATAGCAACAAATACACTTAAAACATCGCAATTTTTTAGAAAAGCTGCCGCGAATTCAAACATTTTAGGTGCAACAATCTGGAAAAACACCCAAGAAATCCTGGAGGGACTGAATTACTGGGTCCAAACTGGTGAGACTGTTGCTGCAGCTTTTAAGGAAAAATCAGCATCCAGATATGAAACTGACGCCTTCAAATGACATTAGTTTAATAGGAATGACGTCAAAAGCAGCTTTGAAGAGGACTTAAAGTGTCAGCGTCTTTGGTTTTAGCTCCTAACACCCCTCTGTGAAGCAGTCCTGCTCCATTCATTGCACCAACGTTGTTCTTTCTGCAACAGATCTTGAAGCAAACCCACGGCCTGCTCGTGTTCTTTCAGTGCTCCAGGAGTAAAACACGGCAGCTAAAAGCCAAGTTAACTTTGCCCACGCACGGCCCACAGCTGAGCTCCGACGCTCGCCGCTATCAGGGAGGACTGGTAGGAGGAATCTTCCTTTAGGAGAACTTTCTCCACCCACGGCGGCGCTCTTGTCACATCCCACAGCCTCACGCTGTTCCTCTCCGCAATCAGCTGCAGCGCTCGGACACTTCACACACCGACGACACGCAGCTATTTTCAGCCGGCGTCAGAGGGGAGCTCTGTGGAAAATGTGCACCGAGTGTGAGGAGTGTGTGTGTGTGTGTGTGTGTGTCAGCATTAGTACAGCCTGCAGAGTGTGTGCGGTTGCATGCACGTGTATGTGTTGTATGTACGAGCCTCCGTGTAGCTCTGATGGGATCATGTGTTCGGGTTTAGACACCGTTAAGGCTCCTGTACTCTGAATGATCAATGATGAGACCTTACAGCAAACATGCTCACGGGTTTGTGTGTTTTTTTAACGTTAGCGAACATTTCTAACGTTGAATTTAGTCCTTTCATGCAGCCTTCTGCTTCAGACGTCCACTTGCAGCCTGTTTGCAGCTGCAGACGGTTTATTTGTTCACCTGTCGACGTGGTTTCTGCGTTCGGTTTTGCCAACTGCTCTGAGTTTCATGCTCGTGCAGTTACAAACAGGGAAAATGCTTTTGTTAATCCACGCTCTTAGCAGCGACGTTTTACTGCAGCTCAGCCAAACTGCATTCTTAATTACGTTTTCCTGCTGGATTATGTTTATTAGACGAGAACTCACAGCTACAAACTCATGGTTTTAATGTGTTTTTTAACATTTGTAAGACTGAGTTTATGACTTACATGCAGCCTGTTTGCAGCCACAGACGGTTTATATTTTCTCCTGTGTACAGTGGCTTGAGTTTGATGCTAATGCAGCTATGAAAAGGGTAAATATTCATGTTAATGCACCCAAAGACACCAATGATTTCAGTTTCTTAGCAGCAACATTTAAGGGCCAGTTTGAGTTTCACTGCACCAATTACATTTTAAAGGAACCACGTTACATTTACACGTTTGTATTGTATCACAAATAGATTTCTGATCAACGTACCTTTCCCTATGATTTTATGGCTTCACTGTCGCTCCTTTTCAGTCAACCAACCATACATATGATGAGGCGGGACTTGTCGCCATTGTAACCCAGAAAATGGGGGAGAATCTTCAGACTTGTAGTGGAATAGTTGGATTTCAACCCAAACCAGACTTTCCACCAGCTAAAGTAACAGAAAACCTCCAAATCTCCCCAAAAACGTCCCGAAAAGCAGCCGAATGCTAGCGATTTAGCGCTAGCGGCGGAGCTAGCGGCACCACAAGGTCCCTCCAAAGGGACAAATAAACCCCACGCTGGTGAAAAGTCCACTGTGAAATAGTGAACAATGTGAGCCAAGCAACGTTTGGACCCCACAGTGGGTCTTCATCAGGCCACGGCACACAGCAAGGTCTGCTAACAGTGAGCTAACACTGGAGCTTTAGATACCAGATCCTTCCTCATCACAAGTCAGACGGGTCACGGAGCCAAAACCAACAGGAAGTAGAGAAATAAGTTTTCCACGGGTGTATTTTAATTTTAATTTCCATTTACAAACACATCTAATTAAATCAGATAACAGATAATGGATAATGAATTAGGGCCTGTTTTCTGTTTTTCATTTTGTATTATCACTGAAAAAAACAAGAAACGGTTTATTTTTCGTTTTATTTTAAAATCTCAAAATAAGAAAACGAATAACCGCGACGTAAACGGACCCTTATCCACCATGTAAACCCTGGAAAGACCAATCACTGGTCTACACCACAACTCATCCGTCATTCGTTCTAAAGATTTATTTTTTGGATAAATGCCAGCATATTCAGTTTACTGTCATAAAGGAGCAAAGAAACAAGCAGAAATTTAAGCAGCTGGAATCAGAATCGTTCTTAAAAATGACTCAAATGATTAATTCAGTTGTTAAAAACTGGCTGATTCATTGTTGTAGCTCTCAGATGTTAGTCTGTTTCTCTAAATCGTGTTTTTAGTCATGGAGAAACTTCGGTTCTCATCCGTTCTCATTAAATGTGCTGATAAGTGAACCAAGTTGACATGTTGGACTTTAAATCTGCTGAATAAATAAAACCTCCTGCTTCCAGTTCGACTTGTTCCTGCTCCATTGTTGCCTCCGTATCTCTGCTGTCACCGAACAACACGGCGGCTAAAAGCTATTTATATCTGAAGGTTTGTTAACGCTGCCTGGATGAAATCAAAGCGGCTGCTAATAAAACTTTTTGAGGAAGGAAGCGGAAAGTTTCTGGAGGATGAATAGCCGACGTGTGAAGCCAGGTCAGCGAGCGCTAACACGCTCAGCTAACCAGCCGCTCAGCAGGAAGGCCGGCGGAGAGCTGCGAGGCCGAATCGTCGATTACCAGCGAGGCCTGGAAGCCACCGAGCTGAACATGTGTGTTTACATGCCGACCCGATGCGCTGGGTTGACTTCCGCCGGCGTACGTGGCTGTTTTCAGGTGCTGGCGTGTGCTTTGTGCATTACTTGCCGCCCGGCTCTGCAGCGTCTGCAGCCAGACCAGCGCTGAGATCTTCCCCGTCACGCATTCAGCGAGCCGAAGGAACAAACATACACAAACAGCTGGTCCCACATGTCCTAATAAGAGAGCGGCTGACTGGCAGAACATCCTCTCCACCCGCCGAAGATTAGATTACACTGCTTCAAGGCTCCTGACTTCGCCTGGCGTTACCTCTCCGTCCGAGTCCTCCGCCTGCTGCAGCAGCTTCCTTAACGGTTAAAGGTTCACTCCGCTGCAAAGACCACAGTTTGAGGATCAAACATTCACCTTCTGTAGGCTGGAGAGAAAGTTCTGGAAGGTTTGTACGTTGGTGGAGAAGTCAACTTGGATTCACGGCGTCCAAACAAACTTCTACACTTGATCCTGCAGCAGAATCAACTCATCAACCAACTTATTTTAGGGTTTTAGTTATGATTTGCAGGGTTTTTAAAGCACAGAGTAACTTTTGGTGAGGTTTTAGGCTGCACCAAAGGAAAATCATCAACACCAAAATGCAAAAAATTGAGAATAGTAACAGGAATTCAAATTTTAACTGGCTAATTTTCATCTACTGGTGCACAACCGACTAACAGTCTCCATAAAATTGGGGCGTGGACCCAAAGTCGGCATGTCTGCGTATTAATAATAATAATAATGCATTGGTTTTATATAGCGCTTTTCTAGACACTCAAAGACGCTTTACATTGCATTATTCATTCACTCCTTACTCCATGTTGCTAAGCTACATATGTAGCCACAACTGTCCTGGGGTAGACTGACGGAGGCCAGTCTGCTCCATCGGCCCCTCCGGCCACCACCAACCACTCACTCTCACACTGCATCCACCCAGGCTTCCCTCACGGTCTCCCATCCAGGTACTGACCAGGCCCAACCCTGCTTAGCTTCCCAGATCTGATGGGATTGGGCATCCACAAGGCGGTATGGCCAGAGAACCACTGCGGGGCGTTCTAGAGCCTCGGCGACACTCGGCAGCGCTCAGAGGCACTTGGCAGCACTCAGCGGCACTTGGCAGCGCTCAGCGGCACTCAGCGGCTACATCCTCAGCCTCAGCAACGCTCGGCAGTGCTCAGAAGCACTCAGCAGCGTACTACAGCCTCGGCAACGCTCGGCAGTGTTCAGGTACGCTCAACGGCACCTGGCAGCGCACTACAGTCTCGGCAACGCTTGGCCACGCTTGGCAACGCTCGGCAGTGTTCGGGGACGCTTGGCAGCACCCGGCGGCATACTACAGCCACGGCAGCATTCGGCGACGCTCTGTGGCGCCCGGCGGTGGCACACATGAATATTTGAATATCAAAATTATTATTCAAATACCACCACAACGAACGAATATTCAAATATTCAGGACCTGCCCTAGTATCTAGTTTTGGAGCCTAAACCGAGTCAGAAAGCAAAAGAAAACTGAAAATGAACATTGACAGAAAACAGAACTTAAGACTAACGGTCCCTCATGGGATGCAAACCCTGCTGTTCTGATTACAAGGCCGATAGCTGACTGACGCCTCCATCCTTTCATTTTTAGCAAACTTTGCTGCTCTTTCAAGCTGGATGCCTTTCCTGTGAGTCACAGCTGAGAAAATACATTTATTTCAAAATAAAACTACATTTTTTCTCAACTGACGATGCAGTTTAGTTGCCCAGGAATGTAATTTTGTGAAGACAGAGTTGACATAACAGACATTTTTCTTCATAAAATTGTCAGAAAAGACAGGAAAATACACAGATATCTTTCAAATGAGTTAACACAAACTCACTGCCTTCACTGTTCATGGATTGATAGTATTTACTGTCGCGCCACAACCCAATGGCCCATTTTGTGCCAGAAAAAACACACAAATTTGAATGTATTGGTCGATATTTAAAGCCCCGGTGTTAAAATTGGGGCTTAAACAGAATCTACAGGGATGAAAAAGTTGGGTCGGTGCATATCGTAAGACTGAGTTTACGATATGCACCGACCCAACTCTGGCCTCTACAGGGTTAAACAGTAAGAGGTCTCTGATCATTCAAAGTACCCTCTTAATTCAGAGTTTTCATGGTCCCCATAGTGTCAATAAACTTGAAATAACTCTTCATTCATTTGAAAGATATTTGCTATTCCATGACGACTTTGGATTAGTCAGACTTTAGAAGGTTCAAAGATGCTTTCTCTTGTCAGAATCGAATTTTAACAACGACCAAAATGCATGAATCAATGTTAATGTCATAAAACCTGGGTAAGATATTCAAAAAAATAAGACACCAATCTCTGCCATCTAGAAAAATGGCTGCCATTTGTTTACATCTGTTGCCAGTAAGATACATGAGCTCTGTCCGAGTTGTTCCAAGCTTGTCTTAAACATATAAGCTGTTGTCGGAGGTCATTAAGCATCACAGAAGTCTTTGTCATGGTGCCCATTGCTAGCTAAACCACTTAAATGCTCTCTGCCTGCCAACATGAACTGCCTGTAGCCTGAGTGACGCCTCCTTTGGTCTCTATAGTAATAAACAGTAAGAGGCTCCACCTGGTGGAACAACCAGGTACTACAGCTGATCTACCATACATGGTCTGAAATGCACGTTCTTCATCTTTTGCTATAGCGGCTAAATTATTAACAAATTATCTCTCTGTCTCATCCAAACAATCCAGTAAAACTAGTCTCTAAAATAAGAAAAAATAGCCCTCAGTATGTAATTAGCAGCATTAAAACCTCACAAAATAACAATGATTATCAAAGCCGAACTCTGGAACGCGAAAACTGAATTGAGAAACCTCTCGGTGACAACAAAGGCGTGTTGTTATTTGCTCCGTGTTCGACACTCATTCATTATCCCGTGTGGTAAACCAACCCAAACGTTACCTCATGTAAGACGAAAGACAAAAAAAACAGGCCTTAAATGGTGAAAGAGCAGCAAACGGAGGCGATCCGAGTCCTGGATTCTCTTCACGCTGCTAGGAAAGCATGAAGCCGAACGCCAGATCTGACACAACCAGCTTCAGAGGAACAAGTGATGAAAGAACACGATATCAGCAGAAATCAGCGAGCAGTGTTTGTGTTCCCATCATTACCTGGGAAACAGGTGAAGTCAGGGCTGATTCTGACTCACGTTAGCCGTGTTCCAGGTGGCGCGTAGATGATTTTAAAGCCTTAAATGTGCCGTAGTGAAGCATTTAATCCCGTGTTTCTAGGGTTTATTTCAGTATCTCTTCGGCTACAGAGAACACCTGTTAGCTCATCTGCTGTCTGCTGAGTTGTGTGGATCTAATGTTATGTAGGTTCGGTACATCTGTCACCGCCTGCTTTAGCTCTATTTTTACCTCCTGTACTGTTCAGTTCTGCACGCCGTCATAACGAGGGCATATCTGCAGGATAAACGACTCTCTAATGTCGATTGTTAACGTTAGACGACTCAAACGATCATCATTCACGATGCATGTTTGCTAGCTTCCTCCCTGCCCTCGCTAGTCTTTATGCTAAGCTAGGCTAACCCAGTGGGCCCAGCTGTATTCTTGGTCTGCTCATCCTGCTATGTTTCGTCTACAATCTTGGATTTTACCCGTACAAAATGACCAAGTGGAGCCATTGAATGTGACTTTAATGCGTTAATTTCAATTAACCGATTACGGAAAAGATAAAACAACTCATTTAATCGCTCCTTTCTCAGTTCCCTCATTTCTGGCGCATTCAAAATGTCACCTTTCGACCATCTTCGCTACCATTTTAGGGTATTTCTAAGTGACTCTGTGGTTGTTTTGGTAATGTTGCATCACTTTTTGGCTTTTCTAAAATCCCCTTTTAGTCATTTTGAATCATTTTTGGTCGTTTTGAGTCCATTCTGGGTCCATTTGAATCCCCGTTTGGTTTTTCTGAACCTATTTTTGGTCATTTTTAATCTCTTTTGGGTCATTTTTGGGTTATTTTTGGTGAGTTTTAATCCCTTTTTTGACCACTGTCCATCGTTTTTGCTCATTTTGAGTCCCTGTGGTTATTTTTGGTCTAATTTTACTCCCTTTTCGGTTATTTTAAGTTGGTTTTTAGTAATTTTGAATCACGCTTTGGTAGTTTGGAGTCATTTTAAGGTAGTTTGTGGTCATTTTGACCCCCTATGTTGTCAATGTGAATTTTGGGGGATTTATGTTCCTTTGAGGTCATTTTGAGTCTGTTTATGTTCATTTTCAGTCTCTTTTATGTGATTTTAAGTAAAATTTTCATAATATTGACTCACAGTGTGATTATTTTAGGTTCTTCTTTGGTCATTTCAGTTACGTTTTGGTCTTTTTTGACATTCTGAGTTACCTTTCGACTATCTTGACTACCTTTTTTGGGTATTTCTAAGTTACTCTGTGGTCGTTTTGGTCATGTTACATCACTTTTTGGCTTTTTTACATCCCTTTTTGGTTGTTTTGAGTCCATTCTGGGTCAATTTGGATCCCCTTTTGGTTTTTCTGAATCTACTTTTGGGTCATTTCGGATGATTTTTGGGTTGTCTTTGGTTAATATTAATCCCTTTTTTGACCACTGTCCATGGATTTGAATCCACCTTTGGTTGTTTCAAATCCCTTGTCTGGTCATTTTGAGTCCCTGTGGTTATTTTTGATCTAATTTTACTCCCTTTTTGGTTATTTTAAGTTGGTTTTTAGTCATTTTGAATCACGCTTTGGTAGTTTGGAGTCCTTTTAAGCTAGTTTGTGGTCATTTTGACCCCCTATGTCGTCAATGTGAATTTTGGGGGATTTATGTTCTTTTGAGGTCATTTTGAGTCTGTTTATGTTCATTTTTTTGTCTCTTTTATGTGGTTTTAAGTACATTTTTCATAATTTTGACTCCCTGTGTGATTATTTTAGGTTCCTCTTTGGTCATTTTGACCTTTTGACTATTTTGGGTCCATTTTTGGGTATTTCTAAGTTACTCTGTGGTCGTTTTGAATCCCCTTTTAATCATTGTGAATCCCTTTTAGGACATTTTCAGTCACCTTTTGGTTATTTTGAATCACTTTTTAGTAATTTTGAACCATTTTTGGTAATTTTTTATCCCCTTTTTCAGTCATTTTGAATCATTTTTAGTCGTTTTGAGTCCATTCTGGGTCAATTTGAATCCCCTTTTGGTTTTTCTGAAACTACTTTTGGTCATTTTTAATCTCTTTTGGGTCATTTTGGATGATTTTTGGGTTATTTTTGGTAAGCTTTAATCCCTTTTTTGATCACTGTCAATCATTTTTGGTCATTTTAACTTAATTTTACTCCCTTTTTGGTTATTTTAAGTCAGTTTTTAGTAATTTTGAACCACTTTTGGGCAGTTTGGAAGTCACTTTAAGTTAGTTTTTGGTCATATTGAGTCTGTTCATGTTCGTTTTTTCCTTTTTTGGTCATTTTCAGTTTCATTTTTTCATTTTTATCATTCTGAATCACATTTTGACCATTCTGAATGGCTTTTTAGTCATTTTTAGTTCATTTCTGGGTATTTCTAAGTAACTCTGTGGTCGTTTTGGTAATGTTGCATCCCTTTTCGGCATTTTTACATCACTTTGTGGCCATTTTGAGTCAATTTTTGATCACTGTGAATCATTTTTTGGTCATTTTGCATCCCTTTTGGTTATTTCAAATCCTTTTTTTTAATTTTGAATACCCTTTTCAGTCATTATGGATCCTTTTTTGATCATTGTGAGTCCCTTTTTGGTCAGTTTGACACCTTTTTTGGCTGTTTTGAGTTAGTTTTGATCATCTTGAGTCTCTTTTTGGTCAGTTTGACACATTTTTTAGCTGTTTTGAATTAGTTTTGATCATTTTGAGTCCCTTTTCGGTCACTCTGACTGATGTATTTAGAGAGCTCATTGAAACCTACAGGAGGCGTCCAAGTCGCGGCGACGCTGAGACAGAACTGCAGCGTTTTTAGCCTCCAACAGTTACCAGAGTTGCTAAAGAGCTGGTCCAGAGGGCGCAAACCTGTCGGCCTGCTGCTAACTGCCAGCGGCTCTGCAGGACGGAGGGTCTCGTCTCTGGAGGGCGATTCTGAGGCGGTGGGCTGATGTGCTGTTGACAGTGAGTTCAGGGAAGAGGCAGCTGGGAATGTGGAGCTGCTCAGACAATCAGGCCTGTCCTGGTCTTAGACGCTGCCGGCTGCAGACCTGAACCTGGGAACGGAGACCCCCTAAACCCTCTGAACCCCAAAACCCTCCGGTGGGCTTGAAAGGCACGTTACGATTAAAAAAACCTGCAAAATTACACCAATTATCAGCCATATTATCAACTCTTAGATGGTTCTTGGGCTAATAAACCCAGACTAAGCTCTAATCTACCTTTTTGGTTATTTTAAATCCTTTTTATAGCCATTTTGAGGTATTTTGAATTCATCTGAATCCATTTCTGGTCATTTTGAATCACTTTTTGGCCATTCTGAGTCCCTTTTAAATTGTTGTGAAGCCATTTTTGGTCATTTTCAATCTTTTTTAAGCCATTTTGAGTCTCTTTTAATTATTTTTGAATTAAATTTTGGTCACTTTCAATCATTTTTTGGTCATTTGAGTACCTTTCTGATTATTTGGCCTCCATTTTTGTCGATTTTTAATGCATTTTTGGCTGTTTTTAATCAAATTGGGGTCATTTTGAGTCCCATTTTTGTTATTTTGAATCCTTCTTTGCCCATTTTGATTCCATTTTTGGTCATTTTGACTCCCTTTTTTGTTTTTTTGAATCAGACTTTTGTCATTTTCAATTCCTTTCTGGCCATTTTGCGTCCCCTTTTGGTTATTTTGAACCAATTTTTGGCTATTTTGAGTCCCTTTATGGTCATTTTCAATCCTTTCTGACCATTTTGAATCCCTTTTTGGTCTTTTTCAATATTTTATGGTGACTTTCTGTTCATTTTTGGTTAAGGTGAACAATTTTTGGCAACTCTGAGTCCCTTTTTGGTCTTTTCAATGCTTTCTGGCTATTTTGAATCCATTTTTTGTTCATTTTTGGCATTTTGAGTTCATTTTTGGTTATTTTTAACCAATTTTTGGCTACTTCGAGTCCCTTTTTGTCATTTTCAATCCTTTATGGCCATTTTGAGTTCATTTTTGGTTATTTTTGAACCAATTTTTGGCCACTTCAAGCCCCTTTTTGGTCATTTTCAATATTTTCTGGTCACTTTATGTTCATTTTTGGTTAATTTAAACAATTTTTGGCCACTTTGAGTTCATTTTTGGTCTTTTTCAATGCTTTCTGGTTATTTTGAGTCTATTTTTGGTCATTTTGAATCCTTTTTTTGTTCATTTTTGGCATTTTGAGTTCATTTTTGGTTATTTTGAACCAACTTTTGGCCACTTCAAGCCCATTTTTAGTCATTTTCAATATTTTCTGGTCACTTTATGTTCATTTTTGGTCTTTTTCAATGCTTTCTGGCTATTTTGAGTCTATATTTGGTCATTTTGAATCCACTTTTGGCCACTTTGAGTTCCTTTTGGTGATTTTGTCATGGCTACTCCCCTGTTTCCATTGATGTGGTCCTGGTACTAAGAGTCTTTACAAGGTCATTCAGCACAAGCTCCAACAGAAATGAAACCAAGACCTGAGTGTTCAAACCAGCGCTTACATAAACCTGGTTTGTTGCGCTGGAATTTAGCCAAAGACTGAACCTGCACCACCTCAGATTGAGCAGGACATGTGATGGCGTTCTGCAGTGGAAGCCTTTCATGGTAATTAGTCCGGCTTACAGAGAACCTCAGCCAGCGCTCTGGGCAGGTGAACAAACAGCACCTGAAGTGCAAAGATACTTTTTGTTTGGTCCTAAGCCGCCGTCAAACACGATCCCGGTGCTTGGAGACCAAACCAAACAGGAGCTCACACACACATCCATTCGTCTTCATTAATGCATCAGACGGTCTGGAGGATTATTGAACTCGGCAGGTTTAGAGAGAACATGTTTCCACTTACACTGATGGTCTGTAGGAGCGGCTGGAGGAGGAGGCCGAGGACGGAGCTCTACGGGTCCCTGTGGAGGACAAAAGGCAAGAGGTGACGAAGAATGTAGCAGCGAAGGCAAAGTAGCAGGAACACAGAGATGACGAACAGAGCCCCGACTACGACGGCATTTTGGTCATTCTGAACCAACATTTGGTCACTTTGAGTCCTTTTTGGCTATTTTTAATCCATTTTTTGGTCCATTTAAATCCCCTTTTGGCCATTTTGAGCCGCTTTTTGATTATGTGAATACATATCGGTCATTTTCAATCAATCTTTGGTCAATTTGCATGCCATTTCGGCCATTTTGAATCCATTTTGGGTCATTTTAAGTCAATTTCGGCCATTTTGAATCCATTTTGGGCCATTTTGAATCCATTTTCGGCCATTTTGAATCCATTTAGGAAATTCTGAATCCTCTTTTGGTTATTTTGACTACATTTTTGGTAATTTGGAATCCCTTTGTGGCAATTTTAAATCCCTTTATATTCATTTTGAATCCACTTTTGGGTAATTTTGAATCATTTTCCGGCCATTTGAATCATTTTTGGCCATTTTAAATCTCTTTTTAGGCATTCTGAATCCATTTTAAGGCATTCTGAATCCACTTTTAGCAATTTTGAATCCCTTTTTTTTTGCAATTTGGATTCTCTTTTTATTTATTTGGTTATTTTGAGTGCCTTGTGATTATTTTAAATCCATTTTTCATCATTCTGAGTCTCTTTTTGGTCATTTTGAGCCCATTTTTGGCCATTCTGAACCCTTTTTTGGTTTTAAATCACATTTTGGCTGTTTAGAGTCAATTTAGGTAATTCTGAATCTGTTTTTGGCTATGCTGAATTACTTTTGAGTACTTTTTTGGTTATTTTATGTCCCTTTTTGGTCATTTTGAGTCCATTTTCGGTTATTTTGAGTCCATTTTTGATCATTTGGACTCCTTTTTTGGTTATTTTGAATTCCTTTTTGGTTATTTTAAATCACATTTTGGCAATTTTGAGTCAATTTTCATAATTACGAATCTTTTGCCATTACACTGGATTCATTTCAGGCGATTTTAAGTAATTTTTTGGTCATTTTGAGTCCATTTGGACCCCATTTTTGGTTATTTTGAATTCCTTTTTAGTTATTTTAAATCACATTTTGGCTATTTTGAGTCCATTTAGGTAATTATGAATCCTTTGTCATTATGTTGGATTCATTTTAAGTGATTTTAAGTACTTTTTTGTTTATTTTATGTCCCTTTTTGGTTATTTTGAGTCCATTTTTCATCATTTGGACCCCTTTTTTGGTTATTTTAAATCACACTTTGGCTGTTTTCAGTCAATTTTAGTAAATATGAATCCCTTGTTGTTATCTTGGATTCCTTTTAAGTGGTTTTAGCTAATTTTTTGGTTAATTTATGTCCCTTTTTGGTCATTTTGAGGCAATTTTTGATCATTTGGACCCCTTTTTTGGTTATTTTGAATTCCTTTTTGGTTATTTTAAATCACATTTTGGCTATTTTGAGTCAATTTTCATAATTATGAATCTTTTGCCATTATACTGGATTCATTTTAGGCGATTTTAAGTACTTTTTTGTTTATTTTATGTCCCTTTTTGGTTATTTCAAATCACATTTTGGCCAATTTGAGTCAATTTTAGTAAATATGAATCCCTCATTGTAATTTTGGATTCCTTTTAAGCGGTTTTAGGTAATTTTTTGGTTATTTTATGTCCCTTTTTGGTCATTTTGATTTCCTTTCTGTTGATTTTGAGTAACGTTCTCAAAGAGCTGCACATGATGGGAAAACTTAAAGCACATCACGTCCACAACAGCAGCTCTCAGCAGCACTGGAGTGAAGCGAGGCGGCCCACGTGTCCGAGCAGTGATTGAATGGAGGCAGAATAAGTGGCACTGGGAGGAACCTCCTTCTGATGTGTGTTTCCTGGTTTACATAAGGCTCCTCCACGTCTCATAAATCTATTAATACCGGCCCACCAGTGCGAACGCGGCGAGGCCTTCGAAGGCACCCGCAGACCGAGGAGCACGTAGCCACGCCGAGGCTTTGTTATCAGCAGGAACTCGGGTCCACATGAGGGAGGAAGCGGTCCTGGTTCCCACCATAACTCAGCACGGCTCTAATCAGCCTGAATGGAAGCTCTCGGTCCGCGCTGGGCTTCGTCGCGAGCCGTAAACAATGAGTCAGACTGGTATATCTGACGGCTGCGACCAAGCCGTCAAGGACTTCTCAAATCCGTCATGTGGTTTTGTGAAATGACAGCCTCCACGTTCTCACCCGCGGTAAATCAGCGTATCGCCGGTGGAGTTTACACGGCGATACGTCACAACGCAGCAGCAGAAACTACAAAGCCGAGGCGATAACCTCCACGTTCTCACGGCAGCAAAGTCACAGAGCGGCAGATTAAACACCTGACGGACCGTCTGACCTCTGCAGGGCTGAGCTCATTCAGGAGCAGGTCCTTTAGAGGGACGCTGTTGAGGTGAATGAGCTCCAGGTAGCCTCCATTTGAGTCTCTGGTGGTTTTTCACTCCCTCTGTGGCGATTTTAAGCTACTCCGTCGTCAGTTTGAGGCCCATTTCTTCATTTTGAGTCTCGTTTCGGTGGCTTCTAGTCAGTTTTGGTCCTTTTGAATCACCTTTTTCTCATTTTGAATCCCTGTGTGGTCTAATTATCTTCCTTTTTGGTGATTCTGAATGACCTTTTGATGGTTTTGAGTCAATCTGTGGTCATTTTGAGTCGATTTTAGGTGTTTTTGAGTCCATTTATGTCCATTTTAAGTCATTTGGTGGACATTTGAATCCCTTTCTAGTAGTTTTGTTCATTTTTGAGTCTCCTTTTGGACATTTAACTTCCTTCTTGGTGATTCTACATCAACATTTGATTGTTTGGAGTCAATCTTTGGTCATTTTGAGTAAAGTTCAGGTGTTGCTGAATCCCCTTTTGGTCATTTTAAATCAGTTTTTGTTCATTTTGACTAATTTCTGCTTATTTTGAGTTGATTTATGTCCATTTTTAGTCATGTAGTTGACATTTTGAATCCTTTTCTAGTAGTTTTGCTAATTTTTGAGTCTCGTTTTGGTGTTTTGAGTCAATTTTTGGTATTTTTGAGTCTCCTTTTGGACATTTTGAGATCCTTTATGTTCATTTTGACTCCCTTTTTGGCCATTTTGAATCCCTCTGTGGTCTACTAAACTTCCTTCTTGGTGATTCTACATCAACATTTGACTGTTTGGAGTCAATCTTTGGTCATTTTGAGTAAAGTTCAGGTGTTGCTGAATCCCCTTTCGGTCATTTTAAATCAGTTTTTGTTCATTTTGACTCATTTCTGCTTATTTTGAGTTGATTTATGTCCATTTTAAGTCACTTGGTGGAAATTTTGAATCCCTCTCTAGTAGTTTTGCTCATTTTTGAGTCTCCTTTTGGTGTTTTGAGTCAAATTTTGGACATTTTGAGGTCCTTTGTCTCCATTTTGACTCCTTTTTTAGTCATTTAGACTTCCTTTTTTGTAATTTTAAGTCACTTCGTAGTCATTTTGAATCCCTCTGTGGTCCACCTAACTTCCTTTTTGGTGATTCTGAAAGACCTTTTGATGGTTCAGTCAATTTTTGCTCACTTTCAGTCAATTTTAGATGTTTTTGAATCCCCTTTTAGTCATTTAAAATCAGTTTTTGGTCATTTTGAGTCGATTTCAGGTGTTTTTGTTCAATTTTTGTCATTCTCAGCCCATTGTTGGTCATTTTGACTCATTTTGAGTCCATTTTGAGATCATTTATGTCCATTTTAAGCCACTTGGTGGAAATTTTGAATCCCATTCTCGTAATTTTTGATCATTTTTGAGTTTCCTTCTGGTGTTTTAAGTCAATTTCTGGTCATTTTGAATCAGCTTTTGATCATTTTGACTATCTCTGTGATCAATTTACTCCCTTTTCGGTAATTTTGACTATTCTGAATCATTTTAGAGCATTTAAGCTATTTTGGGGTCATTTCGAATCCCTTTCTCAGGAATTTAGAATCAATTTTTGGTCATTTTAAATCACCTTTTGATCATTTTGGCTCCCATGGTGGTCATTTTACTCCTTTATCAATTTTGGTCATTTTTAATCCTTTTTTTGTCATTTGGATTCCATTTTTGGAACATTTTTAACTCATTTTTAGTCATTTTAGTCAATTTCTGCTTATTTTGATTTGATTTATGCCCATTTTAAGTCACTTGGTGGAAATTTTGAATCCCTTATTAGTCGTTTTGTTCATTTTTGAGTCTCCTTTAGGTGTTTTGAGTCAATTTTTGGCCATTTAGATTGCCTTTTTGGTCATTTTAAGTTACTTTGCGGTTATTTTGAATCTACTTTTGGCCGCTTTGATCTCATTTGTGATTGATTTGCGTCTCTTTATGGCCTGTTTGTGGTCAATCGGAGTCTCTTCACAGCAGATTTAAACCAGTGGACATGTTCAACAGCTCCTTCAGCTCAGTCTGACTAACTCCACTGGCTCACTGGGAAATACCTGCTGAGAAAAACAACCCCACTAAAGGACACACACATTAAACAGACGACAACAGGTGTGTGAGCTTTTCTCGTATAAATATCTTCGTCCTATAAAGATCCATCTTGAAAAAGTGAAACCAGCATTTGAAAGAGGTCCTGTAGGACGTTCGTATCCAGGTAAAACCAAGCGGTGCATTTAAAACGTCTAAATTACAGGGAGTGTTGGGGGAAGCAGCGTGTGCCAGGGAAAGCCCAGTAAATGATGAGCATTTATAGATTCATTTCTGACAAACACTAACTGCAGGGAGGAAACTTATAAAAACACTTTATTACCGTGAAGACTGTCTCCGGGATGAAAACAGTCATTTTTTTGTCCTCCTGGGCTGTGATTAGTTGTAATTTTGACCTTCATTGCACTTGTTGAACTTCATGTTAGGATGAAGCAGCTTTTAATTCATTAACATTTGTGTTTCTGTCGATTCTGACATTAAAATCCTTCAAACTCAAAGGGAGAATCCACCAGTAGTGCATTTATTATGAGCCAGATGCTCAGTAAACCCTGTTCCCTGTTGCTAACGGAGAATCAGTGGAAGGTTCTGGTTGATAATCGGTTATTAGGACACACAAACACAAAGAAACTCAGACGTTTCCACGTTAATTATGAGTTTGAGGCTCGTTCTGCTCCAGGCTCATTTCAATGTATGGAACCAGCACATAGCTAACGTCTGTCTTTAGCTTAGCATCACATCTGTTCTGTGACGTTTCGACGAGCTGTGGTTTTACGACTTGACTTAAGGTTATGCTTTAAGACGCTAAGGACTTTTTTAATTCAACAAACATTTTCAATCTGTCTGTTTTTACAGTGGAAAATGCTGAATTTTGATTAAATGCGTCGTCACTACAAGTTACTCTGATGAGGTTCTGACAGCATCCATGCAGCTAACAGTGAGTTTTAGCTGGCAGAATGACATTAAAACTCAATCTGTTGGGGTACACAGTTTTTACTCATGCTACACTGTAAAAAAAAAAAAAAAATTAAAACAATTAAAATCTCACAGAAAAAGTGCCAGAAAAAAAATACAGTAATAACGGTGGAACATTGTGACGTAAGTAAATATATAAATAAAAGGAAGCTTGTAATATCTGTAAAATAATGTCCTTCTAATCTGAATGAAATACTGTAAAAATAATCAAATTTTACGCTTGAAATATAAAAAGAACAATAACTAGTATTAGTAAAATAATACAGGGGCTGGAGGTGGAAACACTTAAAAATTATTTACCATTTTTAAAAATTAATATTCACACATCTGCTTTTAAATAACAGCAAAAAATCTGTAAAATAATTATATTTTTGGCCGATTTAAATACCATTAAAATTGTAAATGAATGAACCGGCATTTTTAATTGATGTGGATGTTAGTTATATGTAATTTTGGCCTTTTTTGTTTGATTGTTTTTGAAACCATAGCATTTTTAAACTGGATTTAAAAATGTTATCTATGACCATTTTACTTATTTTTGGGGTTATTTGAATGAAAAATTGTGTATATTTTGTTATATAATACATTAATAATAATAGTAATATATAACAAACACAGTAAAAAAATGTCATTTTATGGTCAAATAATGTAGAAAATTAATCAAAAATGTATAAAAAAAAAACACATTTTTGATTTGTGTTTTTTTTTTTTTACAGTTTTGGCTTGTTCTGTTAACATTCAACATGTAAATTAATATGATTTTAACAGATATTATCTGTATATTAACAAAACAAGAAAAATCTGAAAAATAACAAGGAAAAATGATCATTTCTCTGTATTTAATATGGATAATCTGGCTTTCAAATAAAATCAAATATCTGTTAAAAAAAAAAGTTGTTTGCGGAAAAAAAAATGTAAAATACCTGTAAATTGTTCAAGTAATTGTACAGTCGTCCATCGCCATATTACGGTTCGATTTTCATGGTCTCACTGTATCGTGGATTTTAAATTGTATATTAAACACATAGCGTCCAGCAGATGAGTCGACCCACGTATGGAAAACTCAGCTACTTCCTCTTGATCTAGTCGGTCTCTGATTGATCGGCGGTGATGGAAGCCAGCCAGAACCTTTGGTCCCACACGGTGAGAGTTTACTGGAAACGACCGTCAGAGAACCGGTGACAGTCTGTAGGATTACCCTAACATCCTCATCATCAGTTTACCGGTAGGTAGGCAGCCGGACGTCCTCGGTGTCGGCGTGTTTAAAATAAGTTTTTACCAAGTGGATCGCTGCGTTGCTAGTTCCATTATCGGACACGACTGTAGAAGCTCCTCTAGATGGAAGGTTTAAGAGTGTAGGAAGGGTTTATAAGAGTGTGGGAAAGGTTAATAACAGTGTGGGGAGGGTTTATAAAGCCTTAAAATATATATAAGGTCGCTACTTCAAGGATTTCGTCCCTCACTGAGAGGTTCTGGAACCTAACCCCGCCATAGACGAGGGATCCCTGTACTTCTGATTACCCCACAGACATGCTCATGCGACGTTCTTGGAGTTGTGTGAAGTAATTTAAAGATTTCTTCCACGTTTCAGCACCAATATTGGTCCGAAAACATCACAGAAAACACAAACGACTCGGCTACCTGCTACTTAAACACCGATAAGTCTCCAGCTGGGTTCTCATAATGTGTTTTATGCACATTTTGAAGCGTTGCATTAGAAAAAAAAGGTTAAATTTAGCATTTTGTGCTCGCTTGAAGTGGTTTTTGACTTTTTAAAAGAGTTAATAAGCTTCACAGGAGTGAGTTTTGACGTAGCGAACGTTTACCTGGCTGATCAGCTGCTTCTGTTGGATATCGGCTAAAATTAAAGAGTAATTACAACTTCCTGAAATGTAAACAGCTCCTGAAGACTTTCCTCAATACTCCTCTTGTAGACGGACAACATATAATAAAGTATATATAAATAAGAAAATAAATATCAGGTCGCTACTTGGCGGATTTCGTCTATCGTGGGGGGTTCTGGAACCGAACCCCCACCTCTGTAGTTGAATAAGATGCTTGTTTTTTACAGTGTTTCATGCTAATCCTATTTCCTGGCCATGGTGTTGAGGAGCCTGGAAGCTCCCATCATGCACTGCAGCAGTCTGAGCGTGGACGAAGATGGAAAGTTACAAGCAAAAACACCCGACTGCAGCTCGGGTGCAATTTTCTCGCTCGGAGAGGAAATAGGAAGGTCATTTTCCAAATTGGAACTAAAGCACATGAGCCCTAAACGTTATTTACTGTGAGTTTAAATCTGAATAATTCCCCTGGCTGGGTGGAGACGATAATAAGGTCTGACTGTTCGGCGGATTTGGAGACTCTACCTTCTTTTCTGGGCTTCGGCCTTGAAATAATTTGATTTAGATGATTTCTGGGGGCAGATTTTATATATTAAAACCACCAGACTTGCAAAGAAATGGATTCTGGTGCGTGTTTTAGCGCTCTAGTGTTACAGCTGGCGCATAAAAGTAGAACTCCACCGTGCAGAGTGGAGTCAGAGCGCCGAGGTCTGGACAGAGCCTCAGGTGGTAGTTAGCGCATTAGCCTCGGATGGTAATGAAGGCTTGTTCGGCTCTTCTAACCGGAGTTTGGAGCCAGAGAGCATCGATAATAAAAGGGTGTGTGTGTGTGTGTGTGAGCGGGCGTGTAATCACAGCGAGGCGTGTTCGCATGTGTGTGTGTGTTGGTGTCTGCATGCAAGAAAGATGATGCAGTCAACCCGGCGAGGATCATACATGTTCACGTGTTCCTGCAAATACATGAAGTGTGTTTGTGAGGGACGTGAATATGAATGTTCTGTCCATTTAATAACCCTGTGCAATATCAGTTTTACTACATACACTACAATATTCTGTAATACATTCTACTTAGGGACAACTCCATGCAGTATTAATACTTCTCTGTCAGTACTTTTACTCCTAAGAGACTCTGTGCAACACCACTGATATGTGCAATCCACAGGAAGTTAGACAATCTGAACTAGTACTTTAGTATATTTTTGGTTTGATGAGAAGGGAACCAACTATAAACTATTTTCTGTGGATCACACTTTAACATGTAAGAGCTGATGGTGGGTTTATTTCATATAAAACCAATTAAATCTAAAAAAAAATCCCCCCTGACCTCCTCAGAAACAGCTGATTCTTTATCTGCAGTAGCTTTCGTATATTTAATGAAATCATGATATGAGTCCTGAAAGTTTACCCAGAATGCACTTTTTAAAGTTTTCTCTGGTGAATTATCAGAAAACAGAAGAAGTTTCTTTGGTCGGATGAGAAGAAAATGAGGCTTCTTGTCAGTTAGTTTAGATGTTGTGTTTGACAGACAGAAAACATCATAACAAACAGACCATCTACACTGTGAAGCATGGCGGTGGCAGCATCATGGTGTGAAGCATGGTAGTGGCAGCATCATGATGTGAAGCATGGTGGTGGCAGCATCATGATGTGAAGCACGGTGGTGGCAGCATCATGATGTGAAGCATGGAGGTGGCAGCATCATGATGTGAAGCATGGTGGTGGCAGCATCATGATGTGAAGCATGGTGGTGGCAACATCATGATGTGAGGCATGGTGGTGGCAACATCATGACATCAAGCATGGTGGTGGCAGCATCATGATGTGAAGTACGGTGGTGGCAGCATCATGATGTGAAGCACGGTGGTAGCAGCATCATGGTGTGAAGCACGGTGGTGGCAGCATCATGTTGTGAAGCACGGTGGTGGCAGCATCATGATGTGAAGCATGGTGGTGGCAGCATTATGATGTGAAGCACGGCGGTGGCAGCATCATGATGTGAAGCATGGTGGTGGCAGCATCATGATGTGAAGCATGGCGATGGTAGCATCATGATGTGAAGCATGGCGGTGGCAGCATCATGATGTGAAGCATGGTGGTGGCAGCATCATGATGTGAAGCATGGCGGTGGTAGCATCATGGTGTAAAGCATGGCGGTGGCAGCATCATGATGTGAAGCATGGCGATGGTAGCATCATGGTGTAAAGCATGGCGATGGTAGCATCATGGTGTAAAGCATGGTGGTGGCATTATCATGATGTCGGGACTCCTCTCAGCTTTCAAAAAATTATGAAAAACCAGATTTAGTCTTTAGATTGTGACACCCGGATGGATGTAAACTGATTTATTTGGTCATTTTGTTTCTGCTTTTTATTGTTTTGTGCTCATCTTTGATTTTTTGTCTCCCTTTCTTCCTCTTGCATCAGTTTTGTGTTGTTTTGTGAGTCTTTGGGACAGTTTTTTCCTGTATTGTGACATTATGTGTGTCTCACCCTAACATTCATAGTAAGAAGGTAAAACTCTGGTCATTAAATAAAGTTACTGTGGATATAGAATCAGCTGATTGTGAGGAGGTCCGGTTGAGGGCGCTGATTGATTTTCCACGTAAACACTGAGAACCTTTTGCCTAATTATGAGCTGCAGCAGGTTCAGCGGCTCCATAACAGGCCGTCTAGACCTTAACTTTAAATACAGAGAATATTTACAGGCTGCTAAACAAACGCTGTTATCATGGATGTGTTTGTCAGAGTTTCTCCGGGTCACCTTCAGATTACTGTGTTTGCACAACGATCAGTAATCAGGCGATAAATTCCCTTCAGTTCATTCAGACACATTTCCTGAAAACAGGACACCCAGTCAGCCTCCAGCAGGTCGACTGTATAATAACGGAACAACCTGCACACTTTTGCTGACGTGAACGCTAACATGAGTCTGCTGCAGCTTCACGTGCTGCTAAACCAGATCCTTAAAGTCCTGCAGGTTGTGGAGGACAGATGATGATGTTTACCAGCGTTTGGTCTGAGGCTGCAGGTTGTCATCACAGCTGTGAGGTTTATGCTGCAACTGGAAACAGCGAGTTAAACCTAAATACATGCAGTGACACAGAAGACGTCACCTGAGCTAATGATAGCTAACCTGTGTGACAGTAAAGGGTCATATTAACTAGTCTGGGATCAGTTTTATTCAGTTTTAGACTTTCAGAAAAAGAGAAAACAACAAAAACACTGTAGAAAATGAATTTATTTTTCATTTTTAGCTGTAAATGTTTCTACAATAGTGTTTAAAATTTGTTAAATTACAGATAATCTCTAAAACATCAAGTCCCAACCTTCAAATGATGGTTTTAGGTTCTAATCCTCCTCCTTCGTTATTCCATTGACTTGATGATGCTGCCACCTCCATGCTTGATTGTAGGTTTGGTGTTGTTGGGTTTAAAAAAAGTCTAAGACCTGCCCAAGACACCAGGTCTGAAACCAGTCCTAAAAAAGTCTAAAACCAGGGCCAAAATCGAGACCGAAACCAAACCTAAAATACTCCTAAAAGACTCCACCATGACAATCTGAAACCAGTCCCAAGCCAGGGCCAACTTTAAATCACATTCAGAACCAGGTCCCAAAGCAGCCCACATCCAAGACTGAAACCAAACAAGAACCTGTCCCAAGAAAGTTCAAAGCCAGTCCAAAATACAGTCTGAAATCAGGACAAAGGGACTTCTAGAAAGCCCCAGAGCATGATGCTGCCACCTCCATGCTGATGGTAGGTCTGGTGTTGTTGGGGTTGAAGGCCTCACCTTCTCTCCTCCAGTCTTTGTTCCATCTGACCTCAGAACTTTCCTCCAGAAGGCCTTTTCTTTGTCCATGTGATCAGTGGAGCTTTAAGGTTCTGCTTCTAGAGGAAGAACTTCCTTCTTCATGGAGCCTCTCAGCTCATGTTGATGTCCAACCCTGTGGACACTGACAGCTGTGTTCCAGCAGCTTCTGGTTCATCCAGACCTGCTTTCTGCTGGTTCCTGGTTGACTCTGGACCATCCTGACCAGGTGTCAAGAAACTATTGGACCAAATGTGAAAAAACATGGACAAAATTGGACTAAACGTGGACCAAACTGGATTAAATGTGGACCCAACTGAATTAAATGTGGACCAAACTGGATTAAATGTGGACCAAACTGAATTAAATGTGGACCAAACTGGACTAAACATGGACCAAATTGGACTAAATGTGGACCAAACTGGACTAAATGTGGACCAAACTGCACTAAATGTGGACCAAACTGGACTAAATGTGGACCAAACTGGATTAAATGTGGACCAAACTGAATTAAATGTGGACCAAACTGGACTAAACATGGACCAAATTGGACTAAATGTGGACCAAACTGCACTAAATGTGGACCAAACTGCACTAAATGTGGACCAAACTGGACTAAACGTGGACCAAACTGGACTAAACGTGGACCAAACTGGACTAAACGTGGACCAAACTGAACTAAACGTGGACCAAACTGGACTAAATGTGGACCAAACTGCACTAAACGTGGACCAAACTGGACTAAACGTGGACCAAACTGAACTAAACGTGGACCAAACTGGACTAAACGTGGACCAAACTGGACTAAACGTGGACCAAACTGAACTAAACGTGGACCAAACTGAACTAAACGTGGACCAAACTGGACTAAACGTGGACCAAACTGAACTAAACGTGGACCAAACTGAACTAAACGTGGACCAAACTGGACTAAACGTGGACCAAACTGAACTAAACGTGGACCAAACTGGACTAAATGTGGACCAAACTGCACTAAACGTGGACCAAACTGGACTAAATGTGGACCAAACTGGACTAAACGTGGACCAAACTGGACTAAACGTGGACCAAACTGGACTAAACCAAACTGGACTAAACCAAACAGACCTGCTTTCTGCTGGTTCCTGGTTGACTCTGGACCATCCTGACCAGGTGTCTCTCAGCAGCAGGTGGTAGTTTGTGTTTCCTTCCTGATGGTGGCAGCAACACACCTGGACCATGACCTTTATACTACAAACAGGTGATTCTAGGATCTGAAGCTGCTTTTAAATGGATCCAAGTGACTTTCTGACTTGTTCAAGTCAACGATTTGCTTCTTCAGATCTTTGCTGAGCTCCTCAGATTTTACCACTGTAGTGTTTCAGTCTAATGAGTGGATCAGTGGTTCTATTGAAATCGGCCCAGAGGAGTCAGCAGCTGTAGTCAATCGTAGTCACTTAGGTGAAGAGGTCACGCCACTGAGAAAATGTGATTAACACAACTTTCTACATCACCAACACCGATAATTCAAGTTGCTGTATGTTTATTTTTTTCAAGAAGACCTTTAATAAATCTATAAAAGAACCAAAATGCATGAAACGTTTGCTCAGGGTTGTAGTAACTACTGCTGATAGAGATGCTTCCACTCAGTTCTCTGGCTAAGATGATGATTTATGGGTGAAGTCAGTCTGGTTTTAACACCTCCTCGTTTCTTTCACATCCAGCATTTTGTTTAAAATAACACAGATGTTCCGAGATGATCAGCGTTATTCATTTCATCTGAGTGGTTATGGTGTTTTTATAATGTGCACATAGTGTCCATGTTAACACGCTGAAACAACATGATCATACGGCTTTCCAAACCCATCCCTCCACTCCCTCTGGCTCTGCGTCTTGACTCCATTTGAAGCTGATAGTGAAGTGGTTTCCAAACACGCCGCTTAGCAAATCACCAGGCGCTGAGAGGTGATGATTAGTGACCAAACCACCGGAAAAAGCAGACGCTCGGCTCTCCGATTCACGTCGAAGGAAAACCCAAGCAGAGAATGTGAGAACAAGAGGACGAAGCTGTGAATCCTGGAATCACAAAGGTGGGAACTTTTTCCTCCGAACCACACGTCGGACCGACTTCACCATCGGAAACAATTCCTCTGGGAACCTCCGACCAACGAGGACAACCAGACAATGGTGGCATGGAGGGGGGCATTTAGCGTTTCAGCTGCAGTATATCACCGACAAACTCAAAGCGAAGGGAAAGAAAGCGAGATTAAATCAACAAAAAGCCTCCGTGACCTCAGTGCCACAGTTTAAACTCTGTGGTTCTGGGTCAGAGCTCGTCTTTAATCTGCTCTGTGGCTGGAGAAACCAAGACGCCAGAAAGGGGGCGCTGTTGTGTTTGAAAAGGAGCTGTAACGACAAAGAGCTTTTCTAACTCGGTAAAAGCAAATGACTGAGCTGCTCTGGAAGCCGCCTTCAATGGAGCCAGTCAGAGAAAAATAAAACGAGGAGGAATCAAATGCTGAGCAGGGTTTGTAATGAGAAGGGAAAGGCTTGATTTGATTTACGGACATTTCAAACTCTGCACATCACGATTTAATCCTGTGAGCCCCTAAAACCATGTTTCCTTTAGTAAATAACACCAACACAACATAAATGATCAAGGCCAGAGGCTGTAAAAGCAGAGAGAAGTGTCGGATTTCCAACTTTAAAGCGGTACTTAAAGTAATCATGAAGAGCAGATCTGTTGGTGACATCAACCAAATCTAAAATGCCTAAAATAAACAGTTTAAACAAGATCCTGTAGACAAGATCCTGTGACTCAGCTGTGACCAACAGTCAAAAGGGATGGGGGGGGTGTTGCCGAGCGTTGCCGAAAGTTGCCAAGTGTTGCCGAGCCTTGCTGAGAGTTGCCGAGATTTGCTAAGCATTGCTGAGAGTTGCTGAGTGTTGCCGAGCTTTGCTGAGGCTGTAGTACACCGCCGGGCGATGCCGAGCGTCAGTGAGCGTTGCCGAGTGCTGCCGAGCGCTGCCGAGCGTCGCCAAGGCTCTAGAACGCCGCCGTGGTTGTAGTATGTGGACCTGTCAACTCTGGTGTCATACTCTGGTGACCCCGCATACATTCAGCATGGTGAAACATCTTTCTAGATATAATGTGCAGAGTAGAGCGAAAAACAGAGTTTGTAGAGGTTGTAAAGATGTAAAAAGACACATTTCTATAGTCTGTAAAGCCACGTTGCTTTATAATTCATGGCATAATAGTTCTGGTTTTAGTTCTCTCTACTTCTAGTCGTGGTTGTTCTGTTTCCATAGAGGTGCAGGACTTTATATTGCACTGCCACGTTCAACTGACCCAGGCTTGTTTAGGAGATGCTCCAGGTAGTGACCAGTGCCGATGTTACCACTTAGCTAACTGCTAATGCTAACTGCTAATTCAAACAGCACTGCCACGTTCAGCTGACCCAGGCCTGTTTAGGAGATGCTCCAGGTAGTGACCAGTGCCGATGACACCATTTAGCTAGCTGTAAAATGCTAAAGCTAACTGCTAGCTCAACCAGGAGACACTCCAGGTAGTGACCAGTGCCGATGCTACCACTTAGCTAACTGCTAATGCTAACTGCTAATTGAAACAGCACTGCCACGTTCAGCTGACCCAGGCCCGTTTAGGAGATGCTCCAGGTAGTGACCAGTGCCGATGCTACCATTTAGCTAGCTGCTAAGTGCTAACACTAACTGCTAATCCAACTAACACTGCCTCGTTCAATTGACCCAGGCCCGTTTAGGAGATGCTCCAGCTAGCGACCAGTGCCGATGATACCATTTAGCTAGTTGCTAAATGCCAATGCTATGTGACAGGAACTGCTTGTTGGAGGATACATTCAGCATGGTGAAGCATCTTTCTAGATATAATATGCAGAGTAGAGCGAAAAACAGAGTTTGTAGAGATTGTAAAGATGTAAAAAGACACATTTCTATAGCATGTAAAGCCATGTTGTTTTATGATTTATGGCATTATAGTTCTGGTTGTGGTTCTCTCTACTTTTAGTCATGGTTGTTCTGTTTCCATAGAGGTGCAGGACTTTATATTGCAGTGAAAAGTCTTGGAGTTCAGAGGGTTAAAGTGCAGGTAGATCCTTGTATAGTTTTCAACACAATCAGATAATCCTGACTTTTCTCACATGAAAACACCTTAAAGGAGGGGAAATGTCACTGGCTTCACTTGAACACTCTCATCACCTTGAAAGAACCTCTTCAGAATGAACCACAAGGTTGTGACCTCCAACGTCTTTCACTCCGAAGGCAACCGAAAGGTCAGCGCACTTAAAGCGGCTCCTTTCTCCCGCTTATAGGAAGTTAAAGCTGCAGATGGAAGGCGTGCCACCAGCAGCGTCTCGTCTTCATCAAAGCATCGCGGGCCGAGCCAAATCGCCCACTCATGCAGGCTCTCTGGTTGACTCACCTGAACATTGTTCCCTGCAGCTACGTTTGCTCGGTGCCAAAGTATTTCAGCCGACACTGAAGCTCTCCGGGCCTCGGCTGTTTGCCCGGACAAGCTCAGGTAGGCACGGCGAGGGCGGCAGGTTTGGGCAGGAGGCAGGGTTTTATCCCGCTGACAGTAATATTCAAACGACGGACAAAGAGGCACACCTCGGAGAATTAATCACCGCTTAAGTCTCTGTCACACTAAGTCGTCCTTCTCTTTCAGCGAGGATCAGCCGACCAGCAGCAGGCCAGCGGCTTGTGTTGGCAGCCTCCATAGAAACATCCGAATGTGCTGCATCTCCTACGCATGCTTTTGGGTGTTGTTGACGTTCTGGTCAGAAGACATGCGACTGGTAGATTTCCAGACTTGTTCACGGGCCACGGGCAACTGTTTTCTCTCCTACACGTACGGCTTCGTTGGCTTTATTTGGATCACAAAAGTCTTCCTGTGTTTGTTCAGTGTGAGTCGTCCGGGTCATGTGGAGCGTACAGGGTTAAAATAAGACCTCTGGTGTCATGGTTACGACAATAAACAGGCTGTTAGGGTCCAAAGAAACAAAGCTGGTTGGTGTTAAACGGGAAATGAACATTTGTTTCGCGCATTTAGGTCAGAGATTTTGCCACTTGTGTTTGTTTATGTCTCTACAACTACAGATAAACAGCAAATTATTCATACTCACGTCAATTCTTGGTACGTATTTATCTAATGAACCTTCAGGTCTTTTAGTTGTGGCCTTTTAATTTAACCAAAAATCAGAACAACAAACCCGCAGTGATGCAGAGCTTCGTTGTTATGGTCTGTAGAACATCGTTCCAGAAGACCTGAGGGCAGCAGATAGTGGAGATGTTTTTCAAAGCAAACTCAAGATCTACCCTTTTAGTCTGTTTTTTGATGAGTTAATTTAAACACCAGACACTTGTTCTCAAAAAGAAAGGATTCATCCTCAATGAAGGACCTAGGATCCCTAATCTGTGTCTATTCCTACCAGTGAGCAGTGATTCCTAACACGTCTCTGGGGGTCATCAGGTGTAAACCTCCCTTCAATGCTGTTTCTCCTACTTAGTCCCACGACACCTCCAGGAGGCTAGGAGGTGAACTCTGGGGTCCCAGAGTCACCCCCCTAGTGCCAGTTCACACTGCTGCTACACAATCCAACCAGCACTGCCATGTTCAACTGACCCAGGCCTGTTTAGGAGATGCTCCAGGTAGTGACCAGTGCCGATGCTACCTTTTAGCTAGCTGCTTAATACTAATGCTAACTGCAAATTCAAACAGCACTGCCACGTTCAACTGACTCAGGCCCGTTTAGGAGATGCACCAGTACCGATACTACCATTTAGCTAACCGCTAATGCTAACTGTTAATCCAACCAGCACTGCTACGTTCAACTGACCCAGGCCTGTTTAGGAGATGCTCCAGGTAGTGACCAGTGCCGATGCTACCATTTAGCTAACTGCTAACTGCTACATGCTAATGCTAACCATGAACTCTTTAAAATATGCTACCCCAACACTCTCACCCACAATGAGACTATGAGTTTTAGTAATTTATTCTAATTTTTAGAACTCATTTTATTTATTATTTCTGTTTTTTCCACTTATTTACATATTTTATTTATTTAATGCATCATTTATTTCTATTTTATTTTATTTGCAAGCCTTATTTATTATTAATTAATTATTATTCATTTATGTTATTTATGTGTCCCTTAAGTCCTTAATCCCTGTGTTTCTGAGTATTTAATTTATTATCACTGTTGCTGTTGTTTGATAGCTACTTCTCAGATTATAGAACATTTAGAATAGTATAGAAGGTTTCTGGAATTCTGAATCATTGCCACATGACATTTTTCATGAAAAGGCAAATAGACGTTGTTATAATTCATCATTAGCATGTCTAACATAAAGCTGTACAATCTATTGCCACTTGTTTATGTCATTTCCAACCAGAAAAAACCTAAATTTAGCATGAGAATAATTCATTTGGGGCTTAACTGTTTGTCCTCCTGTGGCCTCTAGAGGGCGCTGCCAAGTGAATTTAAACATTTTGTTTCAGTGCATTTGGACACAGCTTCACAATAAAACGTAAATGTGGGTCGCAATAAGCCGCGTGGACAAAAGACAATATGAATATCTAGATTTTCGGTCATTTTGGTGACATTTCTTCCCAGTTTTAGCACAAACCTACTTATTGTTTAATTAATTAACCTTCTTACTTCATTTACTTATATAAAGATCAGCTAAACATGGATGTGAATTTAGTTTTCCTCAGTTCTGGAGACTGAAAGGTTAACTTAAACACGAGGTCTTAAACATGCGCTATTACTACATGTACGATATGCATGTCAGTTAGTTCATGTCTGAGCCCATATGGAGAGCAGAGGGAATGTCCTGGTCTCCTAAAAACAACCAAGACTCAATCGAAGAAAACAGCTCCTGAGGGACCAGGGAGTCGCTCATTCCACTGAGCAATTACCAGGTTTGATTCCCTTCCAAAGCTATACGTTATTAGAAACTGAATCTTTGAGTCGCCCGCAGGCCTGAATGTCAGCGTTAGTCTTTCTGTGCATCAGTTCTATAAAGTCTATCGTCTCACAGGGTTTTACTCCGAATCTGACCCGGTAACAAGCCTGAACGTGGTAAATGCACCTCCGTCTCCGTGGAAATTATGTTTACATACAGTACAACTTGGATTTAAAGAGCGGTGCTTTGACGTCAAACAGACAAGACCATTTTCCAAGATGGCCGCCACTGCCAATATGCAAATCCCATATATTTTAACACAGATTGGTCTTGTAGAGCGATTTGCTTGGATGTGAAGTCAAAATATCTCAAATTTAGCATGTAGAGTCCAATTGTGACAGGATAACTTAAACGTTAATAGCATGTTTTGCACATTTCTTTAAAAAAATACACAGGTTCCTACACAGACTCCTGGTATTGGTGCTTACTACTACAACTTCTACCTCGACAAGCATGTGTCTGTTTTAATATGGACTCTTACAACTACAGTAAATTCTTGTTAATTCAAGCTCTTATCATTCAAAGTACCCTCTTAATTCAGAGTGTTTTATGGTCCCAATAGTGTCAATAAACTTTAAATAACTCTTCATTTACTTGAAAGATATTTGCTATTCCATTACGACTTCGGATTGGTCAGACTTTGGAAGGTTCAAAGATGCTTTCTGTTGTCAGAATCAAATTTTAAGAACGTCCAAAATGCATGAAACAATGTTAATGTCATAAAAACTGGGTAAGATATTCAAAAAAATAAGACACCAATCTCTGCCATTGAGAAAAATGGCTGCCATTTGTTTACATCTGTTGCCAGTAAGATACACGAGCTCTGTCCGAGTTGTTCCAAGCTTGTCTTAAATATATAAGCTGTTGTCGGAGGTCATTAAGCATCCTGAAGTCATGGTAACCATTAGCCCATAGCTAAACCCCACAATGCTCTCTGCCTGCCAACATGAACTGCCTGTAGCCTGAGTGACGCTTCCTCTGGTCTCTACAGTATTAAACAGTGAGAGGCTCCCCCTGGTGGAACAACCAGGTACTACAGCTGATCTACGACACATTTACTGACATCATGTAGAGAAAACTGGGTTTCCACATCTTTTGGAGCCACAGTACATCCTAAACTCTAACACTACATTTACCCTCTAACGCTACATTTACCCTTTAATACTACATTTACCCTCTCGTACTACATTTACCCTCTAACACTACATTTACCCTTTAATATTACATTTACCCTCTAATACTACATTTACCCTCTAATACTACATTTACCCTCTAACACTACATATCAGACAGTGTTCTACTTGAGCTTTTAACAAGGTTCATGGACACCTACAGAACATTAAGGAACAGACTGGATGTACAAATGACAACGTGTTAATGCGTTTCAGAGCTTTTCAGTTGTCAAACATATATATTGGATTGGTTTTAGTAAGTTTAACGTACTTGTAGTGTGTCTTATCTAGGAAAAGGTATCATATTGGGACTTGGTGTGGACAGATACTAAATATTAAATGACTGTGTGATGTGATATGTAAAAATTGCATCAAACATTGGTGCATTTAAGGATAAACGGTAGGGATTCAAGAGTTGATTGCTTAAAGGAAAATTCTTCATGAGTAGAATCAAACCCAAAGAATAAAGAATTGGCAAAAAATGAGGTACATTGGGGGTTTCAATGAATAAAAAGCCTGTTCTTATTATATTATATTATCATGAGTGCAAATCAGGGCTTCCCCTACAAGCAGCATCATGTTTTTACCGATGAGTCTTAGTTGTATATGAAGATAATTCTGAGGCATGAGGGTCGACTGTCCATCCATCGGCATTTATCATCTACTATAAAGTCTTTCACAGAGATCATTAGCTCTAAAACCGACCATGTCCTGGTGACAGCCTAAGACAAAGTAAACAAAGGTTTCGGTTGCGGGTGACGGGCGCTGAATCAAACCAAACTTTGTGCTGGCGGTCGACCAGCCTGTGAGACGATAATCATTAGATCAAAACACAGAATCCAAGATACAATACGAAAATGCGTCTCCCACGCTCAGGATCACGGAGCTGTTGATGTTCCGGTCTGACTCCATTTGTGAAGAGGGAATAATTAGTGGATGCGAGGGAGCCTTCCAGAGCCGCCGAGCTCTCGCGTTCCTGCTCGGAGATTAAAACCAGACCGGCGACGGAGGGCGACAACGCGGAGAACTCCTTGAGAAAGTTTGCCGTGGTTTCGCCAGATCTGCCACAGCAAACATCGAATTACTGCCGCCAGGATGTGGAACAAAAGGAGGGAGCCGGTTCCCAGAGATCAGGTCGCCGAGCGGTGCTGATGTCATGGCGCTGATTTGTTAGAACAAGACAGACGAGCAATTAGCAGACAAGTAAACGAGGACTTGTCAGAGCAGCAGCCGGATTACCAGCAAAGGAAACTATGTCATGTGTCTCATGATAACATGTAATTTTATAGTGCAAATACTGATATCAAACAGTTCCCAAGCTTTAACCTCCTAGGATGACTCTACGTGGTAACCGCCATTTTAAACCGTCCATATGAAATCCTATCAACAAATTTATCTGTTTATGTACAAACAATTACACAAATCAACAAGATTATTTCTGACGTTATACATAAATACCAACCCGCAGTGCAATGAAGGTTTTCTGAAGCAAGCATGTGCAGATTATTAAAACTTTCTGACCATGGTGCCCCCAGTGGTAAGTTTGAAAATTACAATCTATACAAAATACAATTAAAGAAATGACTGTATAAAGTAAACATTTCTCTGTAATGTTTTGACAACTTCCTATTATTCTACTGACTTCCCCCTTTTGTTAAACTGCCGATACTACAGGAGGTCCTCGGTTTACGAACGACTCCCACAAATTACTTAAAAAAACCTGGTTTCGACTTGAGCGGTTTGGTTCGTAAATAATACGATACTTGCGTGGGAACTAGTTGCTGGTGCGCTGCGGCTAACACGAAGCTAAAACGCTCATAGCTTCAAAAACGTTCTTCATAAAGACGGAGCTGTTTCAGTAAATGTGTCCGTCCACATGAATTCACTTGAAAACGATGTAAAACACATGCCAGGCCTGTTGGTGGCGCTATGACGCCGTAACGGAAACAAGCGGAAACTGGCGGAGGGACTTTAGGCATGAAGAAATCTGTATAGGATGTAAACATAGAACATGGCGGCGGCAAATACGAGCTGGTAGGACTCTAGTCTGGACGGATGATGAGGTGGAACTATCAGCGTTTTCAGATCTTTGCACTCTGGGACCTAGGTTCAGAAAGGATCGTTTTCAGACCCCCAAAACGCCAGCTTTGTGTGGACGATACACGGGTTGGATGGACTGTTTAGGCCTGGGATCGTCTTCATGTGGACGGGGCCTGAGTCACACGGCGCAACAACGAAGAACAAAGTCTCACTGAAGTCATCAGCTTACGACGCATCATAGCAACAGATCTTGTTTATAAACGGACGACCACCTGAAGTAAAATCACAGGATATTATAACCGGTGGCTCGGTGGTTAGCAGCGTCGCCTCACAGATAGAAGATCCCCGGTTAGGACACTTGGGATCTTTCTATGTGGAGTTTGCATGTTCTCCCTGTGCAGCGTGGGGTTTCTCCGGCTTCCTCCCACAGTCCAAAAACATGCTGAGGTTAATTGATGATTCTAAATTGTCTGTAGGTGTGAATGAGAGTGTGCTTGGTTGTCTGTCTCTATATGTAGCCCTGTGATAGACTGGAGACCTGTCCAGGTGTCTCCTGTCTTCACCTGAGTTAACTGGGATAGACTTCAGTCCGCCCACGACCCTACAGAGGATTAAGCGGTTTATAGATGATGGATGGATGGATGTTATTCTACATTATTAATATGCAGCACTAATTTACATGTTCCATCAAAACTGTAAATAAAGGCCACATCAATATAAAATTACACTATTTTTACTGAATTTAAATGAGCTAAATTTATCATTATTTTACAGATGCTTGCTGTTATTTGAAAAAAAAAATTGTATACTTGGGAATTTTTTAGTAAACAAAGTTTTTAATGAACAGAAATGTTTTGTTTTCATAAAACTATACAGATAAAGTGGTTTTATTCTTCTTATTTGTGCTCATCTTACTATATGTGATCTTGTTCTTCAAACTTATTCAATGTTTTGTTTTTTAAAAAGCGCAAAAAAATGAAAAAACAGGCGAAAATAAACAAATAGAACTTTTTAGAACGCGACTTGTTTTGTTTTGTGTTTTATTTTTATTGCTCATTTATATCTAAACTTGGAAAATGCACAAGTAATAATGTCATCTATGTGTAGAAAGATCAATAACAGTATTATTTAATGATTTACAGCCAATAAAGCAGAATAAAATTAATACTAACCTGAGAATTGAAGCCTGATAAAGACAAAAATGAAGGCCTGATGATTTTTCTGTTTAACTTCCATTATAAAAACACTGTTAAAGTCACTTTTTGTGCAAATCAGACAATATATTATCTTGCTTTTCTGCAATTTGACCAAAATTTTCTTTTAAAAAAGTGCAAATTTCAGCTTTTTGGAGCAAGAGTTGTTTTTTTTTTTTCTTTTATGTATAAAACATTTTTATACCTGAACCTGTAAAATGCATAAAAATAGTGTCATCTATCTGCAGAAAAAACACTAAAGAATTTAAATCACAGCCAATAAAACACAGTAGCATTAACAGTAAACTAGAGATTTAAAATCCTGACTCAATACAGACACAACGGCCTGATATTGTGTTTACGTCCATAAATGCGCCACGCTACAACAGACAAAAACCTTCTTCCAAGCAGGTTTTACGTCTCCCACTGCACTCATAAACATTACACTGACTGTGTTCTTCTATCTGTAGTAAAGTTCACGTTCACCTTTTGGGAATCGTCGTGGAATCAGTGACACGTCGAGCGTCTAGTCAGAGTCTGTGAGTCAGTTCAGACGTTCGGGACGGCGAGTTCTTCGGCATCACAGTCGAACTGTTGTGATCGCGGGAAGAACAGCTGCTGCAGACCTCAAGCAGAGCCACTGTCTTAACAGCATGAATAATCAGGCATGGTATGTCTTCAACACAAACACACACTCCGACACACACACACACACACTGGCTCTTCTTTGTGCGGTGTTCGTGTCAGTGTGCTGCTCTCGGCTTTGCATTTTTGAGATTCTCACACATACAAAAGGCCAAGGGGGTTCAAATAAAAGCAGTGGTGGGAAGCGACTGAGTAGGTTTATAACAGCAAAGAGAGCGTTAAAGCTAGAATAAATAATGCATCCCAGAGTGTTTTATTAGCTATATCATGTAAAGTCTAATTACATCTTTACAGGAATCAATAAATCAGCATACTGATAATAAATAAGAAGAAAATCTGCTATCTGTGGGCTGGAAAAGCTCGTCCAAACATGGTGCCTGCCAACCTTCCCATTGCAATCTTCCATAAAGCTAGCAAGAAAAGCAACATGAATGTCGGCCACGCTTTATAGCTTCACCTCAACCTCCAACTACAGGTCAGATGATTGGGTTTTTTTTGCGTCTTTCATCGTCGAGGTTTAGACCCTAACCCGACACCCTCAAACCCGACACCCTACGTCAAGACCGTCAGCATCGAAAGCAGCAGGAGGTGGCAAATTTCTCAAAGGCAGTCAACAGTCCTCACCTTAGGGCTGCGCTACCAACCAAGCTAATCATAGTCAGGCTTTCTTTGAGTTAACTGGCTCAACAAAACCTAAAACCCCACTCAGAGACACCAGTATCCCAATGGTAGACTTTTTTTTCTGCAGACTTTCTTCAGGAGGTGTTTAATGTGGCGTCATGTAGCTCTGGTTCTGCACAAAATGGACCAATCATCTGCTTCAGCCAGAGGAACAAGTAGTTATGTGCAAAAGACGTATGCAGGCATCACTCATTGGCTCTCGATGCAGTTAGCTGCACATTGGAGTTGTTAAACTTCATACATGGAGACTTGATGCTGAAAAACTGCATTTAGCTCTGACTCTGTCCCGTAATGAAGGATGTCACTTCAATTTTTGAATAAGTCAAAGTTGAAGTAATGCTGTTGATGGAATTGGACCAAGTTGGTGCCGCAGACGGCTGCCTTGGTACTGGGGTCCATAGCTTTGTACTATTGTTAAATAACTTCTGATCAAATACTACCCAGGAATTCTCGATGCTGTGATCTCAACAATTAACGCAAATTCAACCAATCTCCATGAATTCTGCGCCACCTTCCAATTTCGTCCAATCACTGCGACTTTTCCGCAATCTTGTCCCGCCTCCCGTGAGTTCCACCAATCACAGCAGTCCCCAGTAATGCACCTACGTCACCGAATTCACTTCCTTGTTTATGGTTTGAAGATACAGATGCAACAAAAACTACTGCAGAACAATTCCCTGATGTTCTTCACCAAAGCGGAGCTAAACTGTTTTCACCCCGTGGAATATTGAGGTGGAACACAAACCAAAACCATCCACTGACAAACACTTTTCTACCGTAAACATATCAGGAGAATGGGTGAAACCAGCGGACCACAGACCAGACAAACCACCGTGATGAAGCTGTTGCATCCAGATCTGTGGCAGCACTGAAACAATGAAGGTCAGTTAGATTCATTAACTGACGTGACGAGCTGTGAGCGTGTGTGTGTGAACACGCGTGTGCCAGGATGTGAAATTGACTTTTTAAAAAACAAAGAAAAAAATGCAACTTTTTAGCAATTTTTTACCGTCTCCCACAATTTCCTCACAACAAATACGCTTCAAATATCCCAACTTACATCACAGTTTTTTAGAAAAGCTGCTGCGAATTCAGACATTTTAGGAGCAACAATCTTGAAGAGCGGCTGTGAATCCTTGAAGGACTGATATTTACATTTTGACAACATCTACTCATCATCTCTAGAAAGATGTTCCTCCATGCTGGATGTATCTCCAACTACTGTTCACTGTCTCTGAGCCATGCTGCATTTATTCTATCGATCCAGTAGGTTGGATTTTCCTCGTCATTATCTCTAATTTGTTTCCACACTCGTCTCCTCATTGCTCCGTGGAAACACTGCCTGCAGTTCAGCCGAATAGCCTCTAAACTGACTGTTGGTCGCAGCTGAGTGAATCACGCCTTCTGAGTTGCACCGAGGAGCTCAAAATTTTCATTTTTTTTTAACACAATCTGGTGCAAACTGTTTATTTTTGGCAGATTTTTAAATGAAACCTGTCGAATAAAGTAATTTTGATCAAACATCACAATTCAGAGTTTTGTTTTTCTTGTTTTTTTCCTGACGTGATGAGTTCAGGGGCCGTCGGAAAGCTGAAAACCCAGCGATTCTTTCTGGGTTTACAGTTTGTGGCTGACGAATGGTGTGACTTTGCTGATTGTATGTAGAGATAACATGCCTTCGGGTTCCAGAGGGTTATTTATTGGGAAAGCTTCTTTACACATCTGCCTTTATTGCACCCTAATTTACGGTCATTACTCCACACAAAGCAGTGTAAACTAGCAAACACATTATTTGTCCTTTTACACCATTTAAAGAGCGTCTGACTAACTCTGTTGACAGGTGAAGTAGCTGCCAGTAAACATGTGGTCTAAATAAGTAACTTTTCACTCGCATTTGTGGCGTCACGTTAAGCCTTTTCTCTTGTCTATCAGTGACAGACTCTTGAAGAAACCAGAGTCATTTCTCCGACCCTCTGTCTTCTGAGCTCGTCATCTTCGGTGACAGCTGTAATTCTAGCGTCTGACCAACTTTCTAAGTCCTTCGTTTCTGCAGTAAAGACGTCAGGAGGTGCCGCGGGCCCGTCGTGAATGCGTTTCCTCCGTGGAAGTCAGACATGCCAGTGCAGCCCTCAGAGGCTCGCGCAGGTTAAAGTGGGTTAACCAAACACTTTTAAGGCCGACTACCCCTGAAAGACTCACTTTAAACACGTCGTAAAGCTGCCAGATACAGCTGTCGCTTCAGTCAAGGAGGTGGGGATCGCAAATCACTCCGAACTGGACGGGACTAAGTGATTTTGGTCGGCAAGGGGTCCGAGTCACGAAGAAGGAAACATAAGCGAACTGATTGATTTAATAGTGCGACTTTAAGGGCAGGATAGCAAGCAGTCAGAGCTGCATGTTGATGGGAGATGCATGGAGACCAGAGATTAGTGCAGTTAGTGTTTGTTTAAGCAGCTGCACCGTTGTTTAAGGGTGTTTTTGCAGGAGTCAGTGAATGCATCACCATATTTAACCCAGATTCAGCGTTTTGTACAGTTTGTTTGTGGTCGAAGCTGTTGTGTTCTGTCCAGTACAAAACCGCCTTATGACTGCCTCATAACGGCTGTGTTTTAACCCAAACCAGGATCTTTCCTGAAAGGTCCGTGTACGTCGCGGCCATTCGTTTTCCTATTTTGAGATTTCAAAATACAAACGAAAAATAAACCGTTTCCCGTTTTTTTCAGTGATAATACAAAATGAAAAACGGAAAACGGGCCCTAATTCATTTTCCATTATCCGTTATCCGATTTAATTAGATGTGTTTGTAAATGGAAATTAAAATTAAAATACACCCGTGGAAAACTTATTTCTCTACTTCCTGTTGGTTTTGGCTCCGTGACCCGTCTGACTTCTGATGAGGAAGGATCTGGTATCTAAAGCTCCAGTGTTAGCTCACTGTTAGCAGACCTTGCTGTGTGCCGTGGCCTGATGAAGACCCACTGTGGGGTCCAAACGTTGCTTGACTCACATTGTTCACTATTTCACAGTGGACTTTTCACCAGCGTGGGGTTTATTTGTCCCTTTGGAGGGACCTTGTGGTGCCGCTAGCTCTGCCGCTGGGCTAAATCGCTAGCATTCGGCTGCTTTTGGGGACGTTTTTGTGAGGTTTTGAGGTTTTCTGTTACTTTAGCTTTGCCAGAAAGCTAACTCCGCCGCTAGCGCAAAATCGCTAGCTCCTCTAAATGGCGAAGTCAGACGGGTCACGGAGCCAAAACCAACAGGGAATAGAGAAATAAGTTTTCCACGGGTGTATTTTAATTTTAATTTCCATTTACAAACACATCTAATTAAATCGGATAACGGATAATTGATAATGAATTAGGGCCCGTTTTCCGTTTTTTATTTTGTATTATCACTGGAAAAAAAGGGAAACGGTTTATTTTTGGTTTTTATTTTGAAATCTCAAAATAGGAAAACGAATGGCCGCGACGTACACGGACCCTGAAATCTAGCCAATTGGTTTTGGTGTCGAAGCTTCACGAAGTTGGGCTGCACGGTGGCTCGGTGGTTAGCAGCGTCGCCTCACAGCTAGAAGATCCCCGGTTCGCGTCCCGGTTAGGACGCCTGGGATCTTCCTGTGTGGAGTTTGCATGTTCTCCCTGTGCAGCGTGGGTTTTCTAGCTTCCTCCCACAGTCCAAAAACATGCTGATGATTCTAGATTGTCTGTAGGTGTGAATGAGAGTGTGCTTGGTTGTCTGTCTCTATATGTAGCCCTGTGATAGAGGATTAAGCGGCGTTTAGACGATAGATGGATGTTGATACTTCTAGTCATGGTTGTTCTGTTTCCATAGAGGTGCAGGACTTTATATTGTGGTAAAAAAATGAGCTCACAGCGAGGAAAAACGTGACAAAATGCTCGGGAACTGCTTGGCACAGACTGGGTCAAACCACACAGTAAAGATCTGTATCAACTATCTTTGATTCTTTAAGAGATATGAAGTATTGCCCCCCAAAAAACCCAACAATCAGCTCATAAATACGATGACTTGCTGCTGCTGCTACATATCCGACAGTTAATGCAGGATTATTTAACAAGGAATCATCTATTAATCCTCTGAAAAGTACTTTTATGTTTTATAATCCTTCACTTGTACTAGCAAAATTGTAAATGCTGGATTTTTTTGCCTTGAGAGAACCATTTAAATACTTCTTCAGCTAAAAGACGCGATACAAGTCGGACACATGCCCTCTTCTGAAATCAGCTGCTGGGTGTCTGTTCTGCGAGGGAATGTAAGCGGAGCTGAACAATCATCTCACGAGGGTCAGAGTTCAACATATTACATGACGTAAAAAGGAAAAGACAGATGACGGCGCTCGACGCTAACGCTCGGCGCCCAGCTGCTCCGGCGCTCGGCATCAGAGGAGGTATGCGGCCATCGCGGCTTGTAATGTTTTCACTCCTCGCCACATGGAGCTGGTAGCTATTTCCCGTCTGAAGGGCTTCACACATGGAACCATAAAAAACAATATGAGGTTCAGTCGGGGCCTCACCAGAACCAGAAGCCCGTCAGACCGGCCAGACACTCAGAGTGAAGACTTAGCAAAGTACAAGCTAAAATCCAAGTTTACTAAGCGGCCAAGAGTTTCAAAATAAGAGTCTTCATCTCACAGTTAACTGTATTTATTTATTCTCACTGCAACTACAACACACACATATATATATGTATATAGAAGGCTGTGTTAATCAAATCATCTCAGTGGCATGACCTCTTAATTTCTCCTGAGTGTTTACGATTGACTACAGCTGCTGACTCCCCTGAGCGAGTTTAATGAGGCCCGTTAGACTCAGACAGTACAGTGGAAAAGTCGGAGGAGCTCAGCAAAGACCTGAAAAAGCAAACTGAGCTTCAGCTAAACTAAGAAACCCACTTAAATCCATTTCAAAGCAGCTTCAGATCCTAGAATCATCTGTTTGTAGTATAAAGTTCATGGTCCAGGTGTGTTGCTGCCACCATCAGGAAGGAAACTCAAACTACCACCTGCTGCTGAGAGACACCTGGTCAGGATGGTCCAGAGTCGACCAGGAACCAGCAGAAAGCAGGTCTGTTTAGTTTAGTCCAGTTTTCTCAATGTTTAGTCCAGGTTAGGCCATGTTTAGTCCAGTTTAGGCCATGTTTAGTCCAGTTTAGTCAATGTTTAGTCCAGTTTAGTCAATGTTTAGTCCAGGTTAGGCCATGTTTAGTCCAGTTTGGTCAATGTTTAGTCCAGTTTAGTCAATGTTTAGTCCAGGTTAGGCCATGTTTAGTCCAGTTTGGTCAATGTTTAGTCAAGGTTAGGCCATATTTAATCCAGTATGGTCCACATTTAGTCCAGTTTGCTCAATGTTTAGTCCAGTTTGGTCCATGTTTAGTCCATGTTTAGTCCAGTTTGGTCCACATTTAGTCCAGTTTGGTCCATGTTTAGTCCATGTTTAGTCCAGTTTGGTCCACATTTAGTCCAGTTTGGTCAATGTTTAGTCCAGTTTAGCCCATGTTTAGTCCAGTTTGGTCAATGTTTAGTCCAGTTTAGGCCAAATTTAGTCCAGTTTGGTCCACCTTTAGTCCAGTTTGGTCCACGTTTTTTTTTTCACATTTGGTCCAATAGTTTCTTGACACCTGGTCAGGATGGTCAAGAGTCAACCAGGAACCAGCAGAAAGCAGGTCTGGATGAACCAGAAGCTGCTGGAACACAGCTGTCAGTGTCCACAGGGTTGGACATCAACATGAGCTGAGAGGCTCCATGAAGGATGAAGTTCTTCCTCTAGAAGCAGAACCTTAAAGCTCCACTGATCACATGGACAAAGAAAAGGCCTTCTGGAGGAAAGTTCTGAGGTCAGATGGAACAAAGACTGAGGAGAGAAGGTGAGGCCTTCAACCCCAACAACACCAGACCTACCATCAGCATGGAGGTGGCAGCATCATGCTCTGGAGCTTTCTAGAAGTCTCATCTCAGACTGTATTTTGGATTGGCTTTGGACTTTCTTGGGACAGGTTCTTGTTTGGTTTCAGTCTTGGTTCTGGGCTGCTTTGGGACCTGGTTCTGAATGTGATCTAAAGTTGGCCCTGGCTTAGGACTGGTTTCAGATTGTCATGGTGGAGTCTTGGACTATTTTTAGGAGTATTTTAGGTTTGGTTTTGGTCCCGATTTTGGTTTTGGTTTTAGACTTTTTTAGGACTGGTTTCAGACCTGGTGTCTTGGGCAGGTCTTAGACTTTTTTTTAAACCCAACAACACCAAACCTACCATCCAGCATGGAGGCGGCAGCATCATGCTCTGTGGAACTGGAGCTTTACACAAAGTCAATGGAACAATGAAGGAGGAGGATTAGAACCTAAAACCACCATCAGAAGGTTGATCTGGGACACAGTTGGATGTTCCAACAAGACAATGAGTCCAAACACATCAAAGTGGTAAAGAAATGATTCCATCAGGCTGGAATGAAGGTTTTAGATTGGTCCCCCCAAGGTCCTGACTTAAACCATCAAGAACCTGATGAAGAAACCAGTCTGAGTCAGGAAGACAAGACATTTAGTTGGACTGAACCAATTCTGTCCAGAGGAGTCAAAGAGAAACCAGAAAGTTGTGGATGGACTTGATAGAATTTGTCATACTTCCTTCCAGAAGACCTTTAATAAACCTATGAAAGAACCAAGATCCAAGATGCAAAGACGCGTGGGTTTCACTGATTCCAGTTATAGGAGTCATTGGAAGACTATACTTCACAAGTGTTCATGAGTAATCCAAACCAGACCAATGGGTGTTGAGGTGTTCAAATGTATTTTCCTCAATGACTCTTCATCGCACAGACAAGCGACAAGCAACTAGCTTTGTTGGAAAAGTCAAATTTGTGGTTTCATACAATAAACGCTACACCTCACCTCAACAGATGGTAAGAAAGCGACTCAGCCAAGAATCAGGGATGTGAATTTAGACGCAAATTGCACCCGTCAGGTTTCAAGGGTTAAAGCAGTGAAGAATGTAAAGCACAGCGAGGCGATGGATAAAGCTGAGCAGCACACCTGGTGTACATTTGGACACAGTTGGGATGAGGAAGAACCCATGTAGTTTAGATAGCCGCTAACACATCTGCTGCTTTCATCCCCCTTTAACAGAAGAATCCTCCACACTGTGACAAACTGAAAATTCTGCGTTTCC